>RCWM02000469.1:0-250000 GCA_003667255.2 Euschistus heros | reverse complement strand
TATATGCATTTGCATACTTCTCCTAGCTCACTAAAACTATATTTTTTAACTAAAACTATAAAATTAGGTAGATAACTAATATCATCAAAATATGTTTTGAGGCATTTAAATTCAATTTGTGTTATTTTAATTTTGCATTTTTTTGGGCATAGTTTGCCCTAAATTTATATTTTGACCTGCAATTACATATTTATATACATATCCTGCATATCAGCATTTCACCTTTGGTTTTTTTTATGTTTCTGAACAAATAAAAAAATCAAATATAAATAAAAAACGAAAAATAGATTCAGGGACTTCTATTATTTTCCCCCGTCAAATGAATAAGATCGTGTTTGGCTAGGAGCTGATTCTTCTCTGACCTTTAACGTTAGTTCTTAATTAAGACTTTTAAGTGTGAAGGAGCTGATTTATATTGTTTTTTTTTTTATAAAGTTGTATCAAAAACTGCATTTTTAGTAAAACAGCAAAGTACAAATTAGAAAAGGTAAGAAATCAAAATTTGAAAAAAATTTCGGTTACACAAATTTCCACCGGATTAGAAAATTCTGGTTTCGATACTGATTGATGTCCAGCTGACAAACCGAACCGTACATGTTTTTCTTTTTAATATTTGACTTGTATTTTTGTTTTTTAATAGTCTTCTTCCAATCGTTTCCCTTTTCAACACAATTAGTTACTTAAACTTGAATGTTTACTTATGCATAAGTATATATCACATTTTTTTTATTTTTCTAAATAATATAGATAGTTGCATATATTGGGGATTTAATTGCATATTATACCATATGTATTTGCATATATATGTGCATATTTTTAAGTTTTTAATGCATATAATTCACAGTCCTAATGATAACTATTCATTCATCTAAATGACTTTGTGAAAAGATACGTAATGCTCTGAAATAAACTTGTAAAATTATAACATAAACTTTGGAACTTATAATTACAAAAGAATACAAATCTACATAAAATATTAAATATTAAAAAAACGAAAAAAAAAATGTATTTGATGCTTGTCATGTGTTGTTCTATTCCTATTAAATTATTACACTGAAATTTATTTACCCGTGATGTGTCGGTAACAAATCGATTCTCGGTACCTCGGTTTAAAAATATATTACTATACAAGTAGCATTTATTATTCACTACATACAATATCTTAGTTATGAAAATGCTATGGTTGACAGTATGATGTAATAGTAGAGAAATGGTCAGGGATGCAGTCAAGTATAATTAACATCCAAGTTTTTAAATAAAATACTTTATATTTGGAGTAGTGGCGTTTCGACCTACCTTGTAGGTCTTCTTCAGGGCTAAAATAACAAAAAATGGATGTGACCAAAATGAAACAAAAAGAATGATACAAAGTAAAAGAGTTTACCAAAGAATTAATAGTTGTTTACATAATTAGCAGAATATCTGAAGTTAATTAAAGAATTGAATACTAAACAGTAGCAAGGTCTAGTCGAAAGATACAGTATGTGATAAAATAATTTCGATTGAATAATACAAATTTTAAATTGTGTAAACTAATATAATGCTACAATTTTATTAACAATTTTTTTTTCTAAATAAAATGGTATAAATAGGTATTTAAAAATAAATATGAGGAAAATAAATGAAAAGGAGAAGAGTAAGATAGAAAGGTAAGAAAGAAAATAAAGTTGCCGTAACAACGAAGGTTGAGGTTGGGGAAATATGAGAAATTAATTGACTCATTGATTGTGGTCTGGTTAAAGACTTGGAAAATGTTTAAATTCATATTTAACATCTCCCGCGGTCCTTTTTCAACTTGGGTGTTTATTATACTTGACTGCATTTCTCTACTAATAAATTAGTTAACTGCAGATCAAAGAATACACAATAAAAACTCGATTCCTCCCTGACTGGGAAAAATACAATAGATCACGCATAAGTCTACCTATAATCTACTGTTTTTATATCTACTTTTTCTGATGAAGAAACTGTCATTATATTTACAATCCGAGCTAAACCAGCAGAATAGAGAGTGTCAAAAAAGCCCCAACACTAAAAAAATGCAGGCAAAACCCGACTTTTTTTATTCAATCCAATATAGCTTCTCAACGGTAGGTTCTAGCAACAAAGGTTATATAACAAAAACATTTTCGATCAATTTTCTGACAAGGAAACTTTCCATCAGAGCAAGCAACACCAACGGAGCTAGAGCGTGTCAAAATGTTACATTTTTGAATGTGAAAAAAACTACAGAAAAAAAAGTACTGACCCCCATCCAAATGACATATCCATGTCAAAAAAAAAAAAAATAAAAAAAAATAATTCATTATACTTTCTATTTTTTAAGAAGATAAATATTTTAAAGGTTCTGGATTAAATTTAGTACTTGAGGAAATGCAAGAGTTCAACTAAAACCTTTCACTCAACACTGATATTTCTTTGGATGTTGATTTTAGTGTATAATAAAATGGTCCTATTTTCTGGTCACATTTTTTAGTGTTTCAGCTTTAACAGTTGGAAATAGTAATCTTATTTTTTCTTTTTCCAATTGAAAATACTTCTGTTCAACAATTTGAAGTTTGGCTTGTAGTACCAATGCATGATTTTATATGTATAATAATTGCATAATTATGTATTAAATAATTATAGCTAATATCAGCAGTCTCGATCAGTTCTTAGGAATCGAGATTGGATCACCAATTCTCTTTTCTGAAGAATCGGTGGAATTAAAAATCGACATTTGTAATTGAAACATCCCTAATATTTACCAATAATTTTACCAATTTAGATAACGATTTCATAAACATTTAGCTGATTCTCTATTAACATTCAAACAATCAATTCCACCTTGGGAGAACATCATTAACAAGTTTTGTTCTCAGTGTTTGTTCCACTCTTGTATTAGGCCTTACCAATAAGTAAAATTGTAGCAGTATTTACCCAGCCAGAAAAGGTAGCTTCAAAAGTTAAATTATACAATTTTTTTAAATATTTAAAATGAAAATTTGACGATGAACAGAAAAATAATAAATAAGAAAAAAAAAAATTTGTTAATACCTCTTAGACCACACCAGACGCTTATGTCATTGCATACGACGCGATGCCATACAAAAGAAGAAGTAATGATATAGGATAGACCAATACATAATTATCAATAGATTAAAACATATTAATTTAACAAAGTAAAAGAATCAAAATTAAGAACACTATAACTTTATTTTAGATTAAGTAGAATAATTTGAAATAATATAGACTACTGATGGAAAGGGAGTTCAATAATGTCTGACGTACATTTTAAAACTTTATTTATTTATTGAACATTTTTCATCAAAAACGACGAACATAAATGACGAGAACTACATCAGAGTGAAATAGCATTTTTCCGTCCCTTTTTTTTTTCATTTTCTAGCCCTGTTCTGTTTGTGACTACTTGGCCAAAACCCTATACAGTTGCTGCCGCTTAATCCGTTTTAATCGGATCAGGATAAAATTCGGATTAAACGAAAGATGAGAACTTGATAGTAAACTTTTTAATGAACATTGTCTTATTATTTCAAACATATTTAATCAACCATAAGTTGACATATTTACACATATACCAAAACAATTTATTATATCTATACAATTTCTGTTAAAATCTGTTGTTTTTTTAATCAGCTAACCCTACCATTATTACGGCTTTGATTTTTTTACCTGCCGAAGCTGGATCGTTTCTAAACTCCATGCAGTAATCGAGGGGGGGGGGGGGGTAGCTCTGTAATAAAGCCCAGTCTCTTCAAAGTTGTAAACATTGTCAGGAGAGAATTCATTCAAGCCGTATGTACTCGTAGCTAGAGGTTTTTGTTTGTGTTATATTTTTTCTCCTTTTTTTAGAATCAAGCCGGTGTGTAACAGTGGTTTTTTTTTTGTGTTTTTTTTTTTTTAGAAAAATAAAGCAAAAGTCAGGAATTTACTTAAATTAAGGTTGTTAATTGTAAAATTTGGAATTCGATTAAGTTGCAACAGATACCGTGGTTATGAACTTTGATAACGGTCGGGTTAAGGTGTGGTTCAGGGTTCCGCTGCAGCTGCTGCGTTCAGGGTGGTTCCGCATGTAGCTTCCAAACGCGGCAGCTGGAAGTTCATCAGTTCGTTTTCTGGTGATGTTTTTACAAAATATAGAAAGAGAGTTAAGGAAACTCGCTGGAACCACTATTTTATTATTTTTTCAGACGATGTATAAAGTTCCAGTTTTTTACTGTGAATATTTTATTGACAACCCTGTTTTGGTTAAATCAATTTTATCATGTAAGATGATTGATAACTTACACTTTTATTTTCTTACATGATAAAAATTATTTAACGAAAATAGGGTTGTCAATAAAGTATTTATACTTTATACATCGTCTGAAAAAAATAGTAAAATTGTGGTTCCAGCGACTTTTCTTTATTTTATTTTGTCTTTTTTTATATACTGTCTTTCTATATTTTGTGAAATCATCAAAGGGAAATATTATATATATATATATATATATATATATATATATATATTTGGTACCAAAGTTTCTGGTACCGTTTTAGACTTTTTTTTTTTTTTTTTTTTTTTTTTCAATGTCATACCGATCTTTATGGTATTTTTGAAAAACAATGCTTAAAATACAATATATTTATAAATTTATGTGTGTATATACTCGTGTATATATATATAAATATATATATATATATATATATATATATATATAATATATATATATATATATATATATATATATATAAATTGTGGTATTTCAACCTGAGGTTTTATCCAATTATTTATAAATGTATATTAAATATACCAAAACCCTAAAATTGTGTTCTGCAATGTATTTTAAGCATTGTTTTTCAAAAATACCATATAGATCGGTATGAGTTAAAAAAAAAAAAAAAAATCTAAGATGATACAAGAAACTTTGGTGATGTGGGTTTGCATACTACAGACGCGAAGGAGTGCGTCAGGACTGGTCCCTAGAGCAGTCCCAACGCAGCAGCCAGCTTCTCAAATTTCTGGCTGCAGCCGCAGCTGCTCCCTCTTGCAACACTTCTATTAAAACCAACTGAAGCAGTTCTCAGCTTCCAGCCGCGGCGTCTGGCAGAAGCTGGCTGCTCCTTGTGGAACCACACCTTTAAGAGGAGGCAGCAAACTGCCTTGACCAGCGCTACACCTTACCAGTTCGATCCTTACGCTTCACTTCGAGTTTATATTTATCGATAGCTCTTTCCATCGATACCTCACATGTAAACAATCACTTCTACAGTTTCAACTTGGATTGTGTTGTTTAGTGTGTTATATTGATATTTAGTCTTCTTAAATGTAAATAACTGAAACATAAGTTAACAACATGAGTTTCATAAAGGATTAAGTGTTTTAAATATAGGAGTTATGACAAATAAATATAATAGGAGTTATGACAAATAAATACTTTAGGATTCTGTCTTTTAAATATTTATAATTTGTTATTTACACTTCCTTCACATCACAAAGTTTATCAAGAATTAACATTACTGGTGGTTTAGCATTATATTAATTTTCATTTAATTCAAAATTGATTTAGTGTCTTATATTTTGAAATTTTCTTATTTCCACTTCATTATTTTCTTATTTGACATTTTAATATCATAAGGTAAACAGAAGTTAATATTGCTTTGAACAGGGACTTAAAGTTTCTCCGTAAATAAATGAGAATAACCACCTTTCCCCTCTAAAAGTAGCGACTAAAACACCGAAATAAATCGGAAGAAGGTAAGAATCGATAAAAGGTATTCTCGGCGGGCGTAGGAGCTGCCTCCTCTTAAACCGACCGTTAGCTGAACTTTTTTTTGACGAATCTGTAATATAATTAACTATAACAAAAAAATAGCTTACATTTAAAATAAAATACACTTGGACTGATAAGTGAAACTGAAGCAACCGATTTAAGTAATTTCTTGAAACCTAATTTCCTGAAATCAATGAAACAAGCGTTTCATGAAACGTTGTGTGCACCAACCTACGTTAATCTTATCTATTTGTTGCAACTTCTGCTTCATGTATCATGAAACCAGTTTCTCCAGTGTGCACCGCGCCTAATTGTATATAAATATGAATGTAAATTGCTAAACTAGCAGTTTCCTTTTCGTGTTCCTACCTTTATATTGCATTTCAATCAAGTATTAATGTTTTAAGCACTACACAAAATCAAAACTGTGATTAAAAAATAATAGTATGTTACGTAAGTTCTTTATTCAGTATTGTAGAAGTTATTGAATTTATTTTTTGTTATATTTGTTATAACCTTTCTTAAATCTCGATAATTGATGAATATGATAGTGGAACTCAGACAGGAAAAAAAAAAAAAAAATTAAATAAATGTTTCTATTCCTGGATTAAATAACGAGTAGTAAAGATGAATCTGAAATGAATATTAGAATCAATAAAGGCCATGCTTTCATTTTAATCGACCTATTTTTTAGCGTAGAAATATAAATGAATAAAAGTAGCCGACCAGTCGTCTACTGATCGGCCCATCTCTTATAAAAACCTCTTCTTGTTCGGAAAAAAGATGATGGCTACTATTTAGAGATCGGTCTGTTGAAAATTATTAGTAGTTATAGTTTTATGAAGGTTTTATCAGGAGTGGAAACTCTCGACCTCTACCAACATAATTATATACTTAGTCTTTGGATCAAAACAATTAATGAAAAACCTCAGCAATGCAAGTTTAGGATATCAGTGAGATTAAACCTGTTCTGCTCGGTTCAGAGGTCTGTTGGAAAAGATATCATATCGTAGAGGTTCACTTCCAATCTAATTATTTTAATTGAACGATTTAAAAAACTGTTAGATAATAATGTCCTCCATTTTATTATTAATTATCGGAGTTACGAATGACGTAAAATAATCCCAGAAAACCCCTCATCACTAGTTTAAAATTGCAGTATAGACATCTTCTAAACTATGGTTACGTTTTACATACTAAAACTTTACAACTAAGCCAAGGCTAATCGTAGTACATCACTAAGCAGTACATCGTAGGACTAGAGCAGGGGTCTCCAAACTTTTCAGCCCCCGGGCCACACTAACTACTTCCAAGGGCTCCGCGGGCCAACACCATTTTAATTTTCCTGCCGGTACCTATAATTTATAGAATAGTCTCCGAGTACGCACCCTCAGCGAGAAGAAGCTAGTTAAAGTCCCTAGTTCAATCATTATTGTGTTGTACTGTAATTTTACGAAGTTCTGGTGTATTCTACTCATTTCTTGATGACAGTAATTGACGTATAAAAACGCTAATAGAGGTGCTATAGTAATAGTTCGTAACGCCCTAGCGGGTTTGTGTGTGTTTTCAAAAACATCTTTGTAACAGTGTTTTGATTTGACTTAATTACTAGTGTGGAAAAGAAGCGGAAAATAAAAACTGTCAGCTAATCGACGGTCGCTGATTACATGCCTATTGAAAAGATGAAAAATCCTGAAACCTGGGTTTCTTTTGTATGCAATGATCACCAAAAGAATCATTGGCGTGAATATTTGTTCCTTATTATATTGATGGAGCATACAGAAAAAAGAAAGAAGAAAATAAACTTTATTCTGGGACAGTTTGTCCCTTATGAATAAAATATGAGTGCAATACATAGGACGATCGTTTGGCTACGACAAGTGATTAATAATTGCATTATGAGTTACAAAATAAAAAAGATAACGACAAAAAAATAGAACATACGTATATTATAATAATATATATTACTAAAATATTCATATTTTATATACGTTCGGAAGAATGGTAATTGAGAAGGTAAAGAAATAGATGATGTTTAAAGGAAGTTATAGTCTGAGCGCTGGCTGATGGAACTTGGGCAAAAGTGAAGGGAGAGAGGTGTGGCTGATCAGGGCCAGTGAGAGTGGTGCAGGGTTCCTGGATCTCTCCCCACCTACCTTGAGAGGTTACTCGACCACCGTAACCTGGGTCTCCCAACTCTGCGCCGGCCGGATATCTGTTCTATTAGAATTTATTTTTGTACCGACCCATCCGACATCCGCACGAGGTGTCCTGCCCATCTTAACTTCCCTACCTTAATGATAGCTACAACATCAGGCTCGTTATAGAGACTATAGGTTTCTCTATTACTACGCCTTCTCCATTGTCCATTTTCAAAGCTGTGCCCATATATTCTACGGAGGATTTTCCTTTCAAAAATAAGGCCATTTTCATCAGCCTTTGTAGTGGTCCAGGTCTCAGAGCCATAAGGTAAAACAAGGCGAATGAGGGTCTTGTATCGGATAACCTTAGTGCGGTGAGAGACGAGGCTGCTAGAAAGATGCGAGCGGAGTCCATAATAACAGTGATTCGCTAAGATAATTTTTCTCCGGACATCAGTCGAGATTCTGTTGTCGCACGTCACTTATGAGCCATGGTATACAAATTCAGAAACTTGTTCAAACATAGAAGTACCAAAAGCAACTTCAGTACCAAATTTTAAGTTGAATGCTTTAACTGAGACAGCAGAAGAAGTTCTGGGTCTCAAGGGCAAACAGAAACAAACAAGACCATGGTTTGATGAGGAATGCCTTGCTTGAGCAGATAGAGAGAACAAGGTCTATAAAAACATGATTCAACGGAGACATACAAGAAGTTCGATGGATGAATATAAAGCCACAAGGAGTCGCGAGAAGTACGTTCATCGAAGAAAGAAGAGAAGATGGCGGAATAAGCAGATGGAGGATATAGAAAAATCTTTCAAGAACAAAAATTCCTTTCAAATGGTGAAGGAAGGTAGACAATTATTTAAATCCAGGACTCCCGCATGCGAAGCAGAAGATGGCTCGCTAATCACGAAAAAGCGAAAAATATTAGATAGATGGGCTGACTACTGATGATACCATCATCGCAGGGGGACTGGCTGGAGAAATAGAGATTGAACCACCAGACGGGGAAGAAATAGCAGCGACCATCGAAAAACTAAAGAATAATAAAGCTCCAAGTACTGATAACATACCAGCGGAAATATATAAACATTATGACCCTCAACTGGTTACTTTCCTGCAGGATCTATTTATGGATATTTGGAGAGATGAATGCCTTCTTATGGAGTGGAAGAAAGCGATTATACACCCAATCCAATAATAAAGAGGATTCTTTGAATTGTAACAAGGAGAGGTACATCAGTACTTCCATGAGTATACAAAATTCTCTCCAGCATATTATACAAGAGATTGATTCCATACGCAGGGAAAGAAATTAGAAAATATCAGTGTGGCTTCGTTAAGATAATCAACTATTGAACAAATTTTAATCTCTGGATGATCCTGAAAAATACAAGAAGTTTCGTATTAATACCCATCATGTTTTCATAGACTTTAAGCAGGCTTATGACTCGATTGATAGAGGGGAAGCATAAATGGCCATGACAGAAATGAATATACACCAGAAGTTAGTCAGACTGGTGAGAATGACAATGGAAGACAATAAATGCTTTGTAAGTATGCATGGGGCTTTCTCAAGAGGTTTTGACACGACAGCAGGTATGAGACAAGGAGATAGTCTGGCTTGCCTTATACTTAATCTTTGTTTGGAAAAAGCCATAAGAGATTCCGGAATCCAAACAGGAGGCACAGTTCTAAACAAAAGTGTACGAGTTCTTGGATATGCCGATGACATAGATCTAGTCGGAAGATCATTAGAAGCAGTACAAAACGCTTTTGCTGCAATCGACAATTCGGCGAAGAGACTAGGACTATCCATCAACGGAGACAAAACCAAGTACAAGTTTATCGAGCCCCTAGTCAGTAAAATGTGGATAAGTAAAGTTAGGACTACATGACATCGAAGTGGTCCAGGAATTCGTATACCTGGGCACGCAGATTTATGTCCGAAATGACATCAATGACGAGATTGAACGGCGTATTATGGCAGCCAATCGATGCTTTTTTGCTCTACAGTAGCACTTGAGGAGCAGCATTTGTCTCGGAATGCTAAGTTAGGAGTATATAAAGCACTAGTCAGACCTGTTCTCACATATGGATCTGAATGCTGAACGATTTCAAAGAACAATGAGTTTTCGCTCATGAGGTTTGAAAGAAAAGTCTTTCGCAGAATCTTTGGCGGTGTATACTCGGAAGGAACCTGGAAAGAAGATCCAATGCAGACATACAAAGTCTGTACAAAGATATGGATATCTCCAAGTTTATTAAGCTCTCCCGGCTACGATGTTGCCAGAATGAGTCCGGAGGAGATGCCCGCGAAAGCTCTTACTAAACAAATCAATGGTACGAGGTGTATTGGAAGACCTAAACTACGATGGAAAGATGGTATTGTTACTAAAACATTAACTCTACTTGGTGCCAGAAACTGGAAGGCGGCAGCACTAACCGTGATGACAGGTGATCTATGCTCGAGCAAGCCAAGTCTCTACTATCAGGAATGTAGTGCTATGTTAATAAATAATAATCTAATAATAATAATAAGTTATAGAATGTTAGGAGAAAGCAGCACATTAAATCGTAAAGTGCTCACATCGCAAGCTCGCGCAAATAAATTTCGACAGTGTTTCCATAATTAATTTTAAAAAACATAAACACATTTTTATACGTAGTTACATGGGGGACTAGTAGCCCAGTCAAATGAGTTTTATACAGCAAATCTGGGAAATAAACCAATGAAGCTGAATTTTTGCTTATGCCTTTGTTTTGGTCTTCTAAATAAGTGGTAGAAAGTCACCGATCTCAGCACGTTAGCATAATTAGATATACAAGGTCAACGGTCACAAAAATCAGTTGTTTTTTTTTCAAATATCTCTATTTCTATCCATCGGCCGTCAATCAAAATAGTTACAAAACTTTTAGAGAATGATATTCTCTGTATTTTTTGTTCTATTCATTTTTATTTTTGGATTAACCGTTTTCGAGACATAGCGCGGGAAAGGAGAAGCGGGTACCAGTTCAGACAAAAACTTGCTACTAGTGCCTTCCAGGATCTTTTCTCAGAAATATTGTCAGAATCAAAATTGTAGATCATTAAATTTACTTTAATTTCATATGTACGTTTCTGGCTCTTCAATCAAATTGCTTATATCTCGAACACCGTTGAGAGTTAGACAAACATGTATAGATACAATTTTATAGGAAATTTAATTAGCTTCAATTTCGATCCATAGATTATTTTTTAGAGTCCACGGTTTCCGAGATAAAATCGAAAAACCTAAACACGGGATCTTCTCCCCTTCCCTTACAATTTCCCGTACCCCAGGGACCGGAACTTTTAGTATATTTACTTTCTAATTACGCCTAACGAAGCTATGAAATCAAAAATAGACGCATAATTCATGCATCTACACCACTAATTTCAGCACTCTCACTGGGGTCGCTCTTTTCCGTGAAAACACTTTTTCCCAGTGTCCCAAGTCCCATAAAATATCGATGTCAGCACCTTCAAAGCCGTTTACTGTTTTGAAATCCAAGTTTTTTTTTTGGCACATTTTTCACTTTAACTCCATAACTGTTTCTCCGATCTGAACTTTCATTTTTTCAACTATAACCTGGTTAAATTTACTATTAGACCCTTTATATGAAATTTTGATTAAACTCCGTAGTATATCCAATCAAGGCCACTAAAAAAGACCAAATCGTCAGATGTTGCCAAAACATACATATGTAGTGTGCTGGCTAGGGTGTATTACGTGGATTTCAAAACAGTAAGCGGTTTTGAGTGTGCTGACATCGATATTTTAGGGGACTTGATCAAAATTTAATATACAAGTTCTTCTATTAAATGTAACTAACCAGCTTTCAGATAGAAAAAATATATTTTGGATCGGACTATTACTTTCGGAGTTATAGCCAAAAAAGTGCCGAAAAACGTGTTTTCGCGGAAAAGCGCGACCCCAGTGAGAGTGCTGAAATGAGGGGTGTACAATGCATGAATTATGCGACTATTTTTGACTTCACAGCTTCGTTAGGAGTAATTAGAAGGTAAATATACTAAAAGTTCCGGTCCCTGGGGTTACGGGAAATTGTGAGGGAAGGGGAGAAGATCCCGTGTTTAGGTTTTTCGATTATATTTCAAGATATTATCAGAAAAAAGTATATATATATATATATATATATATTTTTTTTTTTTTTTTTTTTTTTTTTTTTTAAAGTAAATTTTAATTTTATGCTTATTATAGGCACTTGTTATTAACATTTACCTAGCTTAAGTAAATAAAACATGACACATGACGTATTACTTTTCTTGAACTCTAATATTAAGTAGTTTCTAAGGCTTAGGAAAACGAGGGAAACCCAATTATCTTGTAGCCAAAATGTCATTGTTAATGCTTGTAATTTTTATATTAATAACGGAAATAGATGTCATTCTAAAGTGTTTGGGTTTATTCCGAACTTGGTTTATATAGGAACGTTCACCGAAACGAATGGCACGCTCTGACTAATCATAACATGCGTATTGCGATTGTAAAGTAAAGAATACTGAGTTTGTTTACAAGCGGGTGGGGTGAGGTCATCGTCTATGCCTAGTAAAATAAGCATTCTTTCCCGCTTAAGTATTACTGAATTTGCAAAGAGGCGAAGTAAAATTGTATAATTAGTTTTTCTGGTATATCTAATTTGTTTATGCATTGTGAGATTCAACCTAGTGAATATTTCACATTTTTAAAAAGTAAGAATAGATGAATAAATAAAGGATATTCTTGAGGCGGTTAAAGACCTCTGTATAAGGCTACAAAAAATATATATATATACATACAACAATAATATACATAATTTAAAAAATAATAGGCACACTGCTTTACTTTTTTTACTGACATAAGAAAACTTAAAATATATTCACCCAATTTTATAAAAATTATAGATATTATATTTTATTTTTTTAAAAAGAAAAATTAACGGATCTCACCACGTGATTTAGCCTTGAGAAATAGAGAAACATGTCATACGTTTTATCTGAGAAAATTGCGTTCTTCGACTTCATGTTTTTATATACAATTATCACTGATCATGTAAGAATAGAACGAACAAAATGACATTGTAATAGAACGAACCGTTCAGTTAGTTCTTATGTATAACTAATATTAGGTAATTCCATTTTCAATAAAGCATTATATAAAAATCATAAATGTTTTGTAGAGAATATAATAAGAAATTTCAGTTTTTCATGGTGGATCATGATATAAAATAACAGATCATAAATCCGATTATTTTTGTGGTCTGACACAATGCTGCAGAAAAAGAACCAAAAACTCAACATATCTTATTCAAAAATATATTATAGAAATATAATATTGGCGACAGTTTTAGTAATAGAGGAAATTCTGTTCTGAGCTTTTTCTTGGAAACAGAATAAGGAAAATAGAAGTGGGGATTACCCAACCGGTTTGGTCTATATAGCCTCCAGGAATTATCTTGAAGGCACTGTTGACCTGGAGCACTCCCTACTAAACGAGGCGAGTATTTTAGAATATTATTTGATTTATATAATTTATTTAAAAAATAATTAATTTATACATATAATAAATCATTTATTTATCTATAATTTATTTTATTTTTTTAATGTATATAGTTCACTACGCTTAATTAGGATAATGGATAGTTACAACCTGAACGGATATAATAATTGTAATAACAGCCTAGTAGATCTATTGTTAATTTGTCATATTCCAGGAATGGTGGATGAAATATGAAATAAATTTATTTGATCTCCTCTGTATTAGTAAGTAGAAGAAAAAAAAAAAAATTCTAAAGACAGCTATAGACTGTCTGGTTATAATCAGTTTCTCTTTCGGAAAAAAATAGATCATGTTTATAACTATCTATAATTTACTGGATAATACAGTTTTTTAAAAAATCTTATTTAATAGTGGACGGACGTTAGAGATCTCTTTGGATCGCAACAGAATGCCCTCTATGTTTTGCGTCATGCCGGCCAATAGGTTCGTCTGCTGGACTTTTCAACCCACCAATCTTTGTATCACATCCAAATCAACTGTTGATTAAATTTCGGAATCGTTCTACATTTTATATTAAAATTATCAAATTACTTAAATTAATAATTGAGGCGCCTAATTGCAAAACGTAGCAAATCCACGGAAAATCGAAATTGAGTTTTATGTACCATTCGATCCAGCTCCTTGCCACGCAGAAAGCTGACTAGGTTTTAGATTTAAAACCGTAGGAAAAACTGTTCAATTTTACAATTAAAAATCACATAGGTTGCAAAACGGATTAAAAACATGCCTATCAGAGTACCAAAAGGGAGTATCTCACAATATGGCTGCCCTATTATGCATATTATTTGCCAGATTTCGGAGACATAAACGAGGTGGAAGAAACAAAATTAGCTGTTTAGAAAAGTTATCTGTTATTGCGATCGTAATTACTATTGAATAGTCCATTTTTTAAATTATATTTCATATTTTTGTTTGTTAAACAAAACTAATAAATGTTTTTCAACATTATAATAAACGTTTTTAGATAGATATTTGTTTTGAATTTTAAAATTGTTTGAATGTTACCTACTAAAAAACAGGGTCAATACTACTATGTAGTTTAATAATTTATTGTTTTTATTTTGTTCCTCAATACTATATAAAATAATCGCATTTATGTGTACAAATATTTTTTAATGATAAATTGTTTTTAACCATTTTCAAAGTTGTTTTACTAAAAGTCTGTCTAGAAGTAAGATGAGGAAGAATAATAATTTATTTAGGAAAATGTGTATTGTGATTAAATTGACTAGTCCATGTATGTACATATATCGTTTATTACTTTACTATCCGTTTTTATTGTTCACCAAGCTAATAAGTAATATTTTGAAAGTAAAATCATTTTTTGAATCCATCATTTTAATTCTATAAATCAACTCAGGACATGTATTTATTTCATTGTCAAAAAGGAGTAAGCCTCAAACTGTTGCAAAACGGAGAAAGTACAGAAGAAAAACCTATTTTTTTACAAAAAACTGGTCAACAGGGGCTCTTATTACGCTTGCCCAACTAAAATCATCTATTTTTCTGCTAATAAGAAAAATTACATTCATATCAATTGGGCATCATATTGCTATGTTTTTTGGTTTCTGGTAAAAAATTTAGAAATTTGGTTTTGCTACGATTTGCAACTGGACGCCTCAATAAATGATCATTCGAAATAAACAAAGTTGAGAGGAAAAAGGGGTTTCGAACGTGTTTTTTTTTTCATTCAAACCAATATAGCCAAAAAAACAATATTTAACAAAAAAATATTCTCCATTAAATTTCAGAATAGGATACTGTCGGCAAATTTTCGATCCGAGGAACATCAACAGAGCTAGAGCGTTACATTTTTGAGGATGAAAAAATAGATTAAAAAAAAACAATAGACCCCCCCAGCGAAAATACATATCCATGTCAATTTATTTCCTCCCATTTTTTATAACAGTCATTGAAACCATTCTCTTTGGTCATCTCCAGCATTTAAAAAACTGAGTACCTTACCCTTCTTTAGTTTCATTACGGTTGAGAATGGTTAACCACATTGAATAACCATTTCTCATGAAAGGATTTCCTTATTAAGTAATAAAATCAATACAGTTAATATTATTTATATTGGCATATTTGGTTTTCAAACAATACTTATGCCACTAAACAACAATTTTATTTGATTTCTCTTACTAGTATTTCTTAAGCGTTGTTACAGTATTTGCTGGAAAGAGTAAATTCTTATTGCAAAAAATTGTGTTGTTATTAATACATCATTCTGAATAATATTGAAGATTCACGAAACATTTATATTGCGAGAGAGAAGCCTTAAGGTCTGGAATGCTGCTTCAGTCCTCACTTGGTAGTGGGGAGGAGCTGGTTTGGGTATTCTTAGTTTGAGTGTAAATGTAAATATTTATGAATAATTTTTTTATTTATTTTCTCAGTTATATCCCTACAATTACTTAATTTTTGTATCATAGCTTTAATTTATTACATAGACTTATGTCATTATAATAGTTTTCCCTCTAATTTGGTTGTAAATAAGTGTGAATGTGTACTTCATCGGACCATTACTTATTGCTCTTAATTGCAGCGTATTATTATATTTGTCTAAATAAAAGTTTAAAATAAAATAATAAGGAAGATTATTATTTATAAATACATTTATGTTTATGATATGGGAGATATGCATTATCGCATTCGAATATGTGAGTTTTGTTATTTCTTTTCAATTATAATAATTTTATATTTGGTTTTTCCTTTTTATGGTGTCAGTGGCATCGATTGGTATTCAGGATTGTTCAGTATAAATCTGAGGCAATGATGGAATACTTTGATAATGTAATTTTCTATCTGCAAAGATGAAAAATCTGAGGGATGATAGAACTATTCCAATAATAAAGGCTGAAGAAGATCTGGCTCTTGGCAGTTTTTATAACACAAATAATTAATAAATAATTCCGACATGACGGAAAACAGCTAAAGCCATTATTTAATAAATTATTGAGATTGCTTTAAATTCCTTTGAATGCCTTTAATTAAGCCCTCAGAACATCTGTATCAAGAGACGGAATCCATCCACGAGCTTTCTTGTCTTCATCTAAAATCTTCCTCTACATTGTTTTAAGCCACCATTGAATGGTACATTTAGTCACACTGCCATCACCCTTAGACTTTGTTAATCGTTCCGACCGAGTTTAAACTCATAAAACAAAATTTGACGAAAATCACGATTTGCCTTCTTATATAAAACTGGATTATATCCAAGCAGTGCCATTCTACAGAGTTAAACAAAAATTTTTGATTGGAAGAAGGTAAATCAATGAAGATATCCGAACAAATAAATTATTCATAAAAAAAAAATAATAATAAATAAATATATAAGGTAACTTATCGGAGGATTACACACTTCCCCTAAACAGTGTATGTTTGTCCTTTACTCTGTAAACAGAGAGAAATAGTGAAAGTGTCTAGGGAACCGATGAGCCATTATGTGACGTCATATAAATAGGGAAAGGTGAAGAAGAAACCTTGATAATGCCTGTAGAATCAATATAGGCTGAAGAAAGGAGGATAATCGAAAGTTAACAACGACGTTCCAAATACGTAATTATGAAAACATCGAATAAATTAAATATAAATGAATCGATATAAAAATGAAAAGATAAATGTTAGTTATTTTTTCGCATTTCTTGAATTCCTGTCATAGACAAAATAAATAAGTCAGACGATACCTAATTTTTGACACCGTGGTTTAGTAAGCTTAAAATAACTATTGCAGATCATCTAGCTCAGGTTTCAAAGCAGAATATGCTTCTTGTAGCCCAATAATGAATCTATTTTGAGAAGTATTGAAGAAGACGATAATACTTCACAAATTCTGCGAAATGGAATTATACCTTCAAGCAATTTCAAAACTGTATCCTAATCAATTCCAAAAATGGATCAGAACATTTCTATCATATATTTAAAAGAAGTTACACCAAGGAATGAAAATGCCATCTAGGGAGGAAATGGGGTGAGGGCAAAAAAAATAACTAATGGATTTCTAGAAGGCTCAAAGAAAAGTCAAATTGATTGAGAAAACTAAACTTCGTTTTCAAAAATATTGCTGGTAATGCGATAAACTTATGTTGTTTTCGTTTCGAAAACCATGGGTAATGTATGGACCTAGCCGAATATTTACTAAATCATATTTCATCGAATTTTACATCAGATTAACTCGAAATTAAAATTGGATATATCTTTGTCACACAAGATGAAGCATAAATATTCCATTTGTCACAAAAGAAATGCAATTAATGGAGTTCTTAGAGATAATGGTGACTGTAAACAAATCACAAGGTCAAAGTTCTCATTAAGTTGGAATGATAATTAGCTTAGAATATTTGTCTCTATGTCAAGTAATGACATCATAAGATTAAAATAAATATAGAAAATGTCAATCAAATTGACATCTTCAAAACTCTCTGTTTTCCTAAACCAGCAGTTATTGGACTGTTGGCAATCTATGAGAAAGGTATTTAACATATCAATTATTTTTCATTGATTTTTTTTTTAATGCTAAAATTCGAAAAAAAAATCCTTCATATATCACTTATTACTGTGTATTGGTGTTGCAAATTTTTATGTCTGAAACTTTAGAAAATGTTTTATTTGGCTATAGTATCAATAAACCCTAAAGATGAATTTGATGTATATTGTCTTCTCCTTCTAAGGAGTTTACCCTCTCCATAGACATAGCAGCCTTTGCCAATTTAGAATTATGCTACTAAATGGGACTTAAGCATAATGTTTCATTGAATTTCGTATAAGCCACTGCAGATCTTATATTTAATAGACTCTTTCCAAGATTTCTGTTGAAAAGTAAATAATATTTGTTTCGATGAGTTTGTGGTTTGCACTTACTTATTTAGTTCAATGATAATATTTTTATCACTAAGCAACAATTTTTCTAGCAATAATGATAAATATTTTATTCATTATTCAAATCATATTTAAACTACTTACTAGCAATATTCAATTAATTCCAGAAATATAATGATAACACACCAGATAGCTGCAGCTATTTTGCTGCTTACAGCAGCCTCTTTAGCAACAGATAATCCACCTGTAGTGGATACTACAACAGGTAAACTCCAGGGTCGCTGGATGACTTCTAGAGCAGGGCGTAAATTCCAAGCCTTCTCAAGTGTTCCATATGCCAAGCCTCCAGTTGGGCCTCGAAGGTTTGAGGTATACATAGCTTTCATCATATATATATATTTTTTTTTTTACTACTGCACTTATCAGGATTACTAAGCCTTAATGAATTATTGCATTTAGCCTCCAGAAGAAATGGATAGATGGAATGGCATCAGGAATGCTACTGAACCAGGTCCATGGTGTCTTCAGTTGAACACTTTTGATGTCAATGTTCAGATTATAGGGACTGAAGATTGTCTCTTTCTTTCTGTATACACACACAGGGTAAAAAAAAATTGAATTTTTTATTAACTTTATACACTCTCAATAAGAAATAGTACCTGATTACTCTCAAAATCATGACTGTTTATGGGCACTTTGATTTTTAATTTTAATTATACAAATTTATTAATATTCTAAATATCGATTGTAAAAATCATTAGTAAGTTTAGATAGGAAATATAATTCCTTTTAAAATTTTAATGTATAAAGTACTGGACTCCAAACTCCAGACTCAGGAGGGACTGGTTGAGGGCAGAAAGTTTATCTCCTGCTTTTTCATCAATTCAGGGAGGCGCGGTAGCTCAGTGGGTAAGGCACTTGACTACCATGCTCCCGGGCCTGAGTTCGAGTCCGACTGAAGGTAGGAAATTTATTTTCTGTTATTTCGGCCGTGGATCGAATCGAGGTCGAGAGATCTTCCTGGGGCACACCCAGCCTCTTTAAAAGTGGGTACCCTTAATAATGGGAAAAACCTGGAGGTTGAGCGTGAATTCTAGCCAAATCACCTCCTTTCACAACTGTTGGCTTAGAAACAGTACAGCCTACCTAAGTACTGAACCCGAGACCCTTCATGGGATGTAAGTGGTACAGGTTTTTTTTTTTTCATCTATGGAATTATTGTGTGGTAACGATGATCCTTGAGCACACCCAATCTTTGTTATTATATGGTTTCTGGCCTGAAATATAAGCTTTTGAAGATGAATGCTGTCTACATCATAATTGGCTAAGAAGTATTACTTCTTTGTCATGTAATGAACCCAATACCCTCTATAGATTATAGATGCTTTATTTTAGTTTTATTATTAGTACATTCTATGAACTATGTCTCATTAGCCAACTTATGGTATACTTGGTAATTATAGTATTATAGTTATATTTTACTCTTATGTAAGTTGTTTAAAAAATATCCGAATAGGATGAACATTAATATCTTTGTATAATGTTACTCACATAATTCTGCTGATTAGATTAACCTCCTTTCCAGACCACGAGCAAGAATGCTGTCATGATCCATTTTCATGGAGGTGGTTGGAACAGTGGTGATGCTGAAAGGAAGACTTTGCCTACTTTCATGATGGACAAGGATGTTGTTATTGTAGATGTGAATTACAGGCTTGCATTCTTAGGTAGGAAAAATTTTAGTAACACTATGAAGTTAGGTTGCCCAGCAGGAAGAATTAAGGCTAACTGCTCTGATTGATCTTATTAAATGTATCATGGTTTGCATAAAACTGACCACACTGTTTCTCAATGATACCATAATGGCATTACCTGTCCTTTCTTGGTATGTTGCAGAATATTTAATCATTGCTAATAAAGCATTCATATTTAATTGTTAATAGTGTTTAATTAGTGAGGTCACATGAAGAGTTCATTAAGGAAAAGTTAGCTGGAGACAAAAAGTTCTGACCCTAAGAATAGTGGAAAATATTATACCTTAATTCTAGAAATTAAAAATATATTTGTAAAAGGTAAAAATGGGTAATCTCAATATTCTGTTAGCCCTAAATAAAAAGCTCAAAAATGTAATCTTGTTGGATTCTTCTTTACAGGTTTTCTCAGCTTTGAAGACGACTTAATGCCTGGCAATCAAGGACTAAAGGACCAAGTGATGGCTATGAAATGGGTGCAGAAGAACATTGCCAAGTTTGGAGGTGACCCAAATAGAGTGACTATTGTTGGTGAGAGTGCTGGAGCAGGAAGTGTCTACCATCACACTGTATCTCCAATGAGTAAAGGTATCATTGTATTTTCATGTACATAATTCACTGAAAATATTACTCTTATATGTTCGATTGTTTGTTTGATATCATACTGTTTAAAGTCACTGTTTTTAATTTTGCTTTATTTCTGTCATCTCTAGGGCTTTTCCACCGGGCTATCGCAGAGAGTGGTACGAGCTATAATCCATGGGCTGTGGCCCCTCCTGGTTTGGCCAAGACTAATTGTCAAAAATTAGCTAAGCTTCTTAGTTGCCCTGTTGATACAACAGCTTCTGCAGTTGCTTGTCTTAAATCTAAGAATGCAACAGAGATTGTTTCTTTAATTACAAAATTTTTAGTAAGTTATTTAATTGGTGAAATAACAAAATAATTATCAATTACATAGATCTATGTATCACTGATCACTCAGTGATTTAAAAAAAAAAAAAAAAAAAATGTGATAGGCTTATGTATGATTATTAAGATTTAAACTTTATTAAAGGTTTGTTTTAACTATTTAATTGACTTTGGGTTAAAAATTAAACTATATGAAAAATGTGGGAGCTTAGGCAATTCAAAAATAAAGATTTATCAGGAAGAGGGGGTTTAAAATGGTCAGGTTAATTAACCTTAAAGGTTAATTCAAGTACTATTTTAATAATTTCCTAGGCCATTCTAGTAAAAATATTACATTTTAAATCTATTAATAACTTTTCCAAGTCCTTTCATCTTGAAATCAAATAAATTTTCTAAATTATGTCCATTACTTTTCATCCCAAACCTGATTTATTCAATTTCAATTGTAATGACCAATATTAAAAAAAAATAAAAAAACAAACAGTTTATTTCTACAAACGTTACTGTTATATAAATAATATATATGTATTATCAAATCAGAAATTTATTTAAGTTCATTTTCAGGAATGGCAGATCGACTCAACTATAATCTGGCCAGTCTTAGAGCCAGAAGGGCCAGGCTCATTTTTGACAGGTCCCATCAGCAAATGGAAGCATAATCCAGTTCCTCTTATGCTAGGCACCACCTCAGGAGAGGGTCTCCTCAGGACTGGATGCAAGTATTTATATAATTATTTAATTATTTATATAAAGTAATTTTGAGAAAATATTTAATCATATCATATCAAGTATATAAAATACTTGACACATTATTTATTATTAAGCGCATCATCTCTGGGTGTGGTTATCAGATGATAACAGCTTGATAGGCTTAGTTTTAAGAATATTAAATATTATTTTTAATGAGTATAGGAAGGTTAGAATTATGTTCATAAGAATTGTTTATAAAGAAAGAATATAAATTATAAAATAACTAAGTATAAAAAACTTTCCTTTATTCTCATCAACGCAAATTAAAGTCCATAAATTTATTTCTAAGATTTCTTTGAAATTATTAAGTTATATGAACCTTTTTTTCAGTTCTGACTATATTACTCTCTCACTTCTCTCACTTCTCCATCAAGATATCTCCAAACTCTATTTGCTCAGAATAAAAGTAATTTAAAAAATGTAGTTAGATTGAAATAAAAATATGGCTGTTTTAAGTTAATGTATTAGTGGGTTATTTATTAATTTTTTTTTTTATTTCTTGTCAGTTTATAACATTTTTACTTGCTAAGAATATTATATTCAGAATATTTATGTCAATCAATAATCACTTGTAATTTCAGATTTTGTCTATTACAAAACTGAGATGGATTGGATAAATAAAAATTTTGAAAAACTAGCACCACTCTCCTTCATGTATGCCTACACTGCTTCCAATCCCGCAGAAATAACCAAGAAACTTAGGGAGTTTTACTTCCAAGATGGCAAGATTACCTCAAACAGTTGGTTTAATTTGACACAGGTTAGAAAAATACACACCAGAGATTGAATTAAATAATAATTGCTGTATTTTGCATGAAGTCAATTTTATTTTAAAGTTCAAACTAAGTATTAGGCATTCCATTATCAGGTATGAACAATTTATTTAATGACTACTAGCTTTAATATTTTGTATTGGCGATGAGATTGGAATCAAAAGGAGCTGAGAAAGTACTGCTGTTGGAGGTATTGAAAAAGTCATCTTAATTCTGAATAAGAGTAAGATATGTTGATGTTAAGGGAACACCAAAAATGAATCTTCTGAAAGAATTCATTAATCTCATCTGAGCTTTAACTCATTGTCTGCTAAGTCTTTTGGCCATGGGCCTTTCTCTATGCTAAAAGTTTTTATTTCACAAATACTTTGGCATTGTTTTACACTTACCATAAAGAACTTACAAACATATATTTTTGTGTTTTTCTATTAAAAATTAATCAGTGGCGACACAGAGTTGTCACCTGTCTGGTAACATGTTTTAATAGAAAAATTGAGTAAACAATTGCTTTCAATAATCTATTATCCAAACATTTTGGTTTTAAAAATCAATACTTTCTTCTATATTTAGTTTTTAATAAATTTTCATAATTTATTTATTTATTTAACCTATAAAAACTATTTATAATGGATATGCTATGTTGCTATTGGTGTTTTATAAATACTATGTTAATATTAAATATATCCCTAAGGATGTCATAGCCCGATCAATTAATGTCTCACATATTACCTTTATTGGATTCTAATCCAATATGTGTAACCAATTCAGTATTACTTAGTGGCATTTAGGAAATATAATAATAATTATTATTGTTGAACATACTTTATTTAATATTACTGTTTTAGATATTTAAAGGTAAAGATAAACTTTATACTTTTGAATTTTGATGAATTTTACACTCACTTTATCTATGTGAAGTTCAGCACACAATTTACCATTAACTACTTATTACAAACCATTACATGGAAGGGTACTTAAGGGTGCTTTGGGTCTTGAGCTGGCATAGTGGTTCTTGTCTCTATCAGATCTTCATCGGCAGGCCATCTCTCTAGGCTGTACCATCCAAGAGGTAATCGTTGAGGCCCTCTCGCTCTAAGTCCTCTTACCTCCAACCGTCTATGAACTCTGTCTCAAAACTGTCCTTCTTCGTTTCCAGAATCATCCTTATAGACACCCTTATCCCTATCATTTCACTTTTAGATTTCTTTTTATAATAGTTTTCACTTCTTTGTTAAGAAACTTCCTCTGTCTCCAGGAAACTTTTGTCGACAAAATATTATCAGGTATCGGTGGGAGACGTTCGGAAGGTGTGCCTACTTCTGCCTGGCTCAGACCCTACTTGACGGATTTAAGACAACCCACATGCTCCAGACTTCATAGAGTGCCGCTCCTCTTTCATCTTGCTGTCTTATTATTAATTATTAATAAAAACTTATATTGCATACCCATAATACATTGCAGGTACAAGTAGTTTTTAATTAAAATAGTGTGCAGTAATAAATGTATAAGCAATAGCAATGTGGAACCAAGCTTTAAAGTAATTGTTTAAAAAAAGCTCAAACAACAGTCGAATAATGCAGCAAAAAATGTAGGACAAATACAAAGCTTTGCATTATGTTGTGGACGTATGCAGACTGTTCTTCTATGCTAGAGCTGATGAGCAGCGTTTATAATGAAAAGGGATGCGACTACTACAACTTCTCACCTGCGCCTGGAAAGGGACTAGCCATGAAGACATGTCATCAGTGTGTTGACAGCACAGAATACAGAATATAGTAGAAGGGGCAGAGTCACTAATGCCGTAAGGTTCCCCTGGCTCCAGTTCAGCCGGCTCTCTCCCCACCACCTTCACCCTGGGCTAGTTCCACCTCAGGCTTATTTACAACTTTATCATCTAATATTTAGGCTTCAACTGTTACGAATTTTATTGAATTCCATCTAATTTTTCAGAAATTTATCAAATTCTAGCATAGGTAGGTAGTTTAGAAACGAAAATAAAACAAAAATTACAAAATATTACGAAAAAAAAGTGGTTTCTTTTACAATTTGTTTACTTTAAAATAAAAAATTCTATTTAATTCTGCCAGAAAAAGACTATAACTAATTTTTATTACAATTTGTATCGGTCCCCGAGGACCGATAGTTAACACAGAAAAACTTCACAGTTCCACAATACACATATTTTTACTGTGGCGAAAGGAAAGGAAGATTTGTTTCTCAATTTATTGAAAAACTAGACTGTGAACATTTAAAACGTACTGGTGAAGGGTTATTGGAGGGTTTAAAACACAGTAGTACTGATTGGGACAGCCGGGATTAAGGTGGTGGGGATAGCGCTCCTTGCCGGGAGCCTTCTCCCCCTACCTACCCACCGCTTCTATCATATTCTGTATTCTGTGGTTAACAGCGAGTGATACTTCATGTACTATAAATCCATAGTTGAAGTCGGGAAAAATTAATACTTCAAGGAAATGATTCATAGTTAAAATGGTTCTTCTTGGGATTTGGGAAAGACATTTAATCCACGATATGTACTAAATGATTTTAAAGTTTTTAACAGAGATTCACCACCGAAAAGGATGATTGTTGAAATAAAGTGATGCATAGTAGAGAAGAGCCCTAAGGGAGAGTTATGAACTAATAGAGTGTATAAAAAAAATGACCGTTTTATCAAATTCCAGAATTCAAATGTCTGTAAATATCTTAATGCTATTTATTATTTACCAATAATTACTAATCCCTTTAGAGCATTCTCTAAGCTTGTTTACCAACACTGGACTTCTTAAAAAAAAAAGGCCTCAGTTCAGTTATTTATTTCAAAGAAGAAACA
The DNA here is from genome assembly GCA_003667255.2 of Euschistus heros. NCBI lineage: Eukaryota > Metazoa > Arthropoda > Insecta > Hemiptera > Pentatomidae > Euschistus > Euschistus heros. Next base: position 224,693 of record RCWM02000469.1, on the reverse strand, counting down.
TGACAGTGTCCTACGAAATTCTCATAATTTTAAGACATTACTAGAAAAAAAATTTCACAGCCGCTGAAACAACTCGTGAAATCATTAAATATGAAGGGGAAGGTGTCCTTGAATAGCGCACTGCACGGCGTTGGTTTGAAAAATTTAAAAGTGGAGATACGACATTGGAAAGGAAGAAGGGCTCCAGGCGGCCATTAATGGATATTGGTGAGGTTCTGAAGGAAGCTGTTGAGTCAAATCCATCCACAAGTACTCGCGAAGTTGCCAGGGAGTGTGGTGTATAGAAAGATACTGTCGCCATCTTCTCTCCATGGGAAGGTGAAAAAGACCTGCTTGTCCACACACTTCCCGTCGAACCAAAGAAAAGTTTATAGAACTTCATGGGTTTGAACTCCTGCCATATCCACCATATAGTCCAGACCTCACACCTTTGGATTACTACTTGTTTCAATCCATGGCCCATTTTCTTCAAGGGAAAAAATTTGATAATTTTGCAGAAGTTGAAAATGCTGTCCAAGAGTTTTTTGACAGCCATCCCAAGGGATGATATCAGTGTGGCATCGAGCAATTGGCTAGCAGACGGGTAATGATGGTAGATAACAATGGACTATACTTTGAGTATTAATTGTATTTTATATCAAAGAAATAATAATACAAATATTTGTTTAAGAAACGGTCATTTTTTTTTTTTTTAAACACCCCATTAATAAGATTTTTCCGTATTCGTAACTTATTCTCTACTGCCTGATATTTTATGGCGAACATTATATCATATGATATAATATCATTTGTGTACACTTTAAATATATTTTAAATATACAGTGTTTTTAATATATTTTTCCAAGATTAAAATCTGTGTAGAATATAGAAGTTGTGGAAATTATCATTTATTAATAAATTATACTTATTTAAATTGTCCATTGGCTAAAATGTTATCAATCCATAAGAGTTGGTAATATTTTTCAGTTACTCGTTAAAGCATATATATTATTAATATCGCGATGGAATATTATTAAAATTGTGTCAAATTGAATTGAAATTACTTTAAGGGTTTTATAATTATTTCCAGAAGACATTATTTTATCTAGTATGCCTGGGTCCATAAATTAAATTTACTTCATTGAAAATATTTTAGTTGTAAATATAATGCAACTTGATTTTTTCAAAATTCTTGATGGAGAATCCTAAAAAAACATTTCATGATTATTATTTTTTCACAGTTGTATACGGATAGCTGGTTTGTTATTGGGATCCTAGATGGTGCAAACTACCACACAGGTGATGTTTACTTCTACTATTTTGACTACATAGGAGAAAACACTTGGTCAAAAGATACAAATCGCACTCTATTTTTTGGTAATTATTACATTATAATAAAATTGTATGTCATTTGGGGATTAGAATTGTCTTTTCATCGGAAAAGAATCGATTCAATCATATATATCATCACTTTTTTGTTTTATATCTTTCTTAATGTTCCTCTCCTCCCCTTTTTTAAAATTTTAGTCACGTGAATGGGATAAGTAGAAAAATGGTTCTGAATTTGGTAATGTAATAAGTCATATAAAATTCAAAGTATAAGTTATTGGAATTTTTTTTAATATTTTGAATAACCTTTCATATTTAAGAATACCTGATATTTAAAAAATAATCTGGTACTTAAATAAATATTTAATTATTTGCTATAATTCTAATAGCCAGAAAGGATAATCGACTAAGTTAAAATGAATTTATTTTTTATTTTTAATTGATTATATATTTTTTTTATTAATTTCAATACATCTTTGCAATGGAAGAAAAGATAATTTTTATTTAGGTATATATTATGCTCTACGAGTTAAAATAAATAGACAGTCAATTGTGCACTTCTATTAGGGCATTAATTGTGGATACAACAATGTTATAAATTGTGTATATTATTTTTTTATGTTCACATAAAAAACACATTAAGGCTTCTTCTTACTTTGTATTAAAGGCTGACTCCTTGTTTTAAGGTGCACCACACACAGAAGAAATTAACTTTATATGGCAAAACCCAAATGTTAAATGGTCCCACAAAGGTGATGATTTGAAGTTTTCTAGAAGGCTTGTCAAGATATGGACTGATTTTGCGAAGTTTGGGTAAATTTTTATATTTCTCTGATTAAATAAATAACCTAATTATTTATAAGTTTATAAATACTATCAATGTAATATACTTTGGTTTCACAGTACACCAGCTCCCCGTGGTACTGACATATCATGGACCAAGTGGAATCCAAATAGGCACAACTATTTAGAGATGAGTAACTCTGGATTCAAAGAAAAAGAAGGATTTGCCAAAGAAACATACAAGTTTTGGAAAAGTATTAATTATAGAGATCTCTTGAAATAGACTTGCAGAATAGTTTTTCAAGGATGCACCCTGTATAGCTGCTAATAATATTAATTTTTCAATAATTTAAGATAAGTTAATCAGTTAGTTTTGAAATGTATTCAAACTGAATAAAGTTTAAAAAAATATATATTTAGTACTGTATTACCTTTCTTGAAATGAAATATAGTAAGTTTACTGACAAATTTTGGTTTTAGTCTCTCCCCTGGTTTATCAATTGAAATGTTAATTATGATCAAAGGATCTGCTTAACAGCTTACAATAATTAATTAATTTAGGATGAATGGCAAACTTTAGTTTTCAGAAATTGAGGATGCATTTCTAATTGTTTTTCTTCTCTTTTTCTGGATTTGTTCTATGTAATTTATACTAGACAACACCCAACATAATTGACTGATCAAAACTTCTATCCACGTCTTAAAAATACTAAAATTATGGTAGAACTATCCTGATCTTTAGCTTAATCGTTATTTAGTTCACTTCAATCAAATGATCACCACAGATTAAAATGAATTTGGTTAACAGACCATTTGTGAAGTATTACGTTTGGAGCTCTCATGATTGCCAAATTAATCATTATAGTTTTTATGAGATATGCAATTTTTTCAACTACTAAATAAGATGTTCAATTAGCTTTTCTGATGGGTTGTTATCCTGCTACATCCTTTGTTAATTTTTACTGTTAATGGTAATGGAATTATGCCAGAGTTTTTTACAGAATATATCAAAGATTCTTATGTCAAAAAAGTTATTTACTTTATTTTTTTCAATCAATACTTCAATAAACACCTGTTTCTTACAGAACATTATGATAATGTAATTAACACTTTTGTAAGGATAACAAATCTTGAATACTGCAGAATTCAAAGACCTTATACTAATACATCACAGCTTAAAAAAATACATCAGAAACTTAAAAAAAATATGTAATATAAGAAATTAATGATGAGAGGATAATGAATGTCTGAGGATTAATAACACTGGTCAACACAATTTTTGTTTCCTTCATTTTTTTTATTGTTACTGGTTATTTTAAAGGCCCTGACTATGAAAATAATACTGAGAGATTGCTAACAGCTCTATTTTGTGAAATATAAACTTTTTCTGTTTTGATTAAAAAATGTAAGGAAAAAAATACATAATGTTCACAAAATTTTATTGAACATTATTTCAAATGATTTTTTATAGGATTTCCTTGAATAAACGACTTTAGGTAGATCTCTTTGCATAAAATATTTGTGTATTCTTCTTTCAAAGTCTTTGAATGTGCAATAGGTATGGATCCGTACTTGTTACTGCTATGGAGCAAAACACACTTTAAACTTCTTTCGCTGCTGTCCATTAAAATACACCAATCTCTATGCTTGTAGTTTATTAAACCCATCTGTTGCAAAATACCACCAACATTGTTACAAAAGACTAAATCCTTCACTTGAAAAAAATACGGTAACAGATTCTTTTCTTGGGTACGATAAATAGTAATGTTGGTTTTGGGATTAAGCAAATTTGTTTCTTTTGAAGATATGCAAAAAATTCTGAAGATTCTTTCGGTAAGTTCAGATCCCTCACTAAGTCATTTTGTTATTTCTGATTAAATGGTTGAGGTTCTGAAAGGCTATATTTGTAATCTGGATCAGAGTCATCACTTAATATATTTTGTTCCCGTTCACAGAGATTTGGATCATCAGAGGATTTAGATGTGCTGGGTTGTACCTGTCAAGATTTTAATTGAGATCGTTGAGCCGAAGATAATTTAGGATATGACGAATTACTTCGATTTCCAGGGTTTATTACGTTTGTTTTTCACAGCCCAGAAGTAGCAGTCGTTATGATGGTTTTGAGGTTCTCACCAAATCATGGGTGTTACGAACTTCACTGCATCTCTTTTCCAGCTGGACCATAACCGTAGACACACAATACATTTTTGGCAAACAATATGAGGAACCAATGGCTTGTCCTGATTGCACAAATCTATTTTGAAGTATTGATGATATGCAGTTTTTACAAAGTCTAATATAGGTTATTTTTCAAATATATATTCGCCACAAATATAGAAAATACAATCTGGATTAAGCACACAACACCGCCTGGACGAATGCATATCAAAAACAACAACAGAATATATTTTACTGTCAAACAAAATTTAAAATCAAAGTAAAAATACTAAATAAGGTTGGTAAGCTATAACACAAAAACAAAAGCTGTTAGAGAAACAATGTTGTCACATTTAAAAAAAAATGTATCAAATTGAGTTAGAAACAACAAAATAGTCACAGGAAACAAACAATTTATTTATTTTTTTTTTTTGGCCAGTGTAATTATTCTGTAAATTGTAATCAATACCCTCTGGAAAAATATTAGAAAAGATAAGTGAAAAATAACTGTTTTATGAAGCTAAACATGAATATCTTACTTAATATTACAATAACAGCTTTAATTTTCATTCCCTGATGACCTAGTGCAATGTCACTCCAATCCAAGATATATTTGAAGGTATGACTGTAAAGAAAGAACTTCTTTTTAGAATTATTTTAAAAAAAATAAAAACAAAATTTGCTGGAAATTAAATACTTTTTAATAACATTTAATTATTAAACTTCAATAATTTAATGTTTAATATTTACTTTAGAATTGCTTCTATTCAAATGATTTGTTACATCATTGCTTTCAGATTCTCACTTAGTTATATTTTATGTAGAATAAAATGAAAATATTATTTTATTTTAAGGTTTATTTAATGAACTCAAATGGAGTAGTACAGGAAACATAATGATTGAGTATTTTCTTTTCATTTAATCTTAAATAAATATTTTGAACTAAATAGGAAGATAGTTAGATGATTCTGAGAATGTTGCTCCAGGGGAATCCCCTCTCAGAAAGATGACTACTTATATACAAAAGGCACAGCTTTGCTATCAGTGTGCAAGGTCTGTCCAACAGTAGAGGTGAGTTTATATCTTCCCTTGAATCATCAAATAGTTGTTTACCACATTGTCTTTTAAAATGTCTGGCATTACTGTTCATTACCACTAAATTATTTTTGTTCTGTAAACTTTCTTATTCTTTACTATTACATAAAATCAATCTATATTACATTTTCAATTCATAGGAAATAAAATTAAGCAAGATGAGAATAAAAATTTATTATGGTACTAAAGATGTTCATAAATAAGTCTTTAGTTAATAAAAATTTACTTAAGTCAGTTTGGTTACATAACAAATATTAGAAATAGATCATTGAGACATATGATGTTATTGTGAACTGGAAACTGTTACTTCTGACACAAGAACCACTTCTTTTATGCCATAGCTTAAAAACATCTATTGCCACTGTGGAAAAAGTATATATTAAGAGATAATACCAGTATTATCATATTGTTGACTAGATATAAAATTGATTTCACTACATTTTTACATCATATCTGTTATATATTACTATATAAATTGATTGATCATGTATATTGATCCTAGGTCAGGTTGTTATTTTTCTACTTTCTTTCAACTTACTCATTTAAGGTTTTCATGGAGAAAAAATTTATATTTTGACAAAAATAAAACAGCTAGAAAATTAATCAGGGTTCAAAGAAACTAAATGGAACTCCATTACTCCCACAGTCAGAATTTAAACTGATATACAAGATTAACAATCAACAACAAGATAACAAAATGGCAACGCTGCATATTAGTTCTCCAATGGGAGTTCGAAATATCCTAAAGAAGAAATAAATTATCGAGAAAAAAAAAACTTTGATTATTTTACTAGGAATTATTATTATAATGAATATATGATTATTATTAGGAATTTAATGATTTGTCAATTTTTGAAATACTAATTTCAAACTATATTTCCGTTGATTTTTTAGTCCTTTCCAAGATCCTTTGTAATCGAATTCACTTAAGACCCATCGAGGGTTTTAATGCTACAATTTATTTTTGTTTCATTCCCACACAGTATTTGAAAATAAAATAAGTTTCATGTAGGGATGTGTTGATTCTCCGTTCTATCGATTTTTATCGAGAATCGATGTTCCAAAGTCGATTCTTAGGAACCGATAAGTACCGCTGAAATTGATGGTAGTTAATTTTTATAAATAGGTTCTTCTTCTTACTATAAAAAAAAAAAAAAAAAAAAAAGTTATAAAATAACAGTTATCTAAGAGCAAATCAATATTTCATTTATCAGATCAACACCAGAATTAAAATCCATTCCATCAAAAAGTCAAGCATTGTTCCTGCAAGCCAAACTTCAAATTGTAGAAGATATGCATTTACTTTGTAAGATGAAGAAACAGGACTACAGTTTCTAACTCCAGAAGGTGAAGCACTAACTAAATAAATTCAGCGTCTAATTGTAGAAGATATGTAGTCGCTTTGTAAAATGGTGAAATAGGATTATAGTTTCTAACTCCCGAAGCTGAAGCACTAATTAACTTAATTCAGCAAGATAAATACACCGTTTTATAATACTTTTTTGTTGTTTTTAGGAATTTTTTTTATCCCAAAATAAAGATTATTTTTATCCTGTCTTCAGCCTTACTACACAGAGACATATCAGTACATCCTTTCATCTAAAACTTTTAGTTTAAGGTTTTAGTTACATTTCCAATTCCTTTAGTAATGAATAAAACCCAGAAAATTAGGAAAATTTATCTTTTTAAACTGTTTACAGTTCACTATTTAGTTCCTTGCATTTGTGCTTTACCAAGGAAGTAAACAACAAAGTGTCATTGACCCATGACGTTAGCGAGAAACTCCTGTTGGAATTTTGCCAGTGAACGAACATTCAAGGGCAGAAGTACCATTGTTATATTTTAGGCAACTTTCTAATCCTCAGTGCTATAATTTTAGGAAAAACCCAGTTGGTATATACTTGGAAAGATAAACTCATTCTTGGAAGGACGAGGTTTATGAAAAACGTGATACGATAATCATAAAAATATTTTCTTAGAAAAAGGTGGCAATTAAATTGTCATCCTACCTTGCTGAAATATCTATTTTATCGATTCCTGACGAAATATCCTTTCCTGACACCAATAATTAAATTTTTAGTCATCAGCAACATACTTAAATAAGATGATATCTTAAGTAAATACTGTTACTTTAGTGAAATATTTATCACATGTTTTGAATAATTAGCTAATTCGCATAATAGTAATGTTCTCCAATTTATATAATAAAAACGAGATAGTGAGACTATTATCCAAAAATAGAACATCGTTTTTACATTGAGTTTTATGACCACTTTTTTATTAGCTTGAAAGCTACCAGTGAATGTTCTACTTTTCTACTGTGTTGAGTTTTCTGAAAAACATTTTACAGTAGAATCTCCCCTTAATTGGTGTGGTAGGGAACAGGACTTGCCTGGCCTGTAAATCCAAGATTAAAAATAGATTTTCGATAAAAAAAATATTTTATAATGTATCATCAATGAAGAGACAAATCAGATACCATTGCAACCTCTTTTATTATATATATGACAGAGTGACGAATGGAACCTCGCGCAACAACCTGATTAGCCAGAAGTTGACATTGTTTTTATTACTATTTATCGACAACTGTATATATTATATACAACAAGTTAATTTGAGGAAAATGTTTACAATGACATTTCAATAACATGTATAGAACTACTAACTAGTAGCACATCGATAGTTCTACATTAGAAGCTTCCCTGACCATCTTTTTTTCAGATGCCTCGGAGGATTATCGGAATGGAATTGAAGCAGGTTGGGAGACTAGTCGATTCGAGTAGGTATGAAGTTTACTATAGAAGGATAGTTATCTTGTTTGGGCCAAATCAGCAACATTAAGATCTTTATGGATAAGTTTTTTGGAAGCATTGAGGATTTTGCGAAGGATTGGATACGAGAATAATTGGAAGATTTAGTGGAGTCCCAAAGCTCAGCTCCGTATGTCCAAATTGGTCTAATTACTGTCATGTAAATAAGACTTTTGTAATTTACTGGGAGCTTTGAACGCTTGTTGAGTAAATGTTGGGGTGTTCAGAAACGACGAGCAGTTTCTTGCCTTTTAAGTCTGGATGTGGAAGTTGACATTGAAGTTGTGAAAGCCAACTATATTGATATTTCTTTTAGAATAGTTACCGAAAATAAAGAGTAAAGGATGATTTGGGATCATCCTTTCTTTAAATCTCTCCTCTTCGCTAGAAAATCATCACCTAAGCTGTAAAACACATAAAATATGCAGCTACAATAAATATAAAGATTTTTATCAGGGTATGCTGACTGTGAGATGCTGGTCAATCCTCAGGATTTCAAGAATATGCCACCATGATGGTTCATAAATAAAGCTATTTTTACTTTTTATCGGAACCAATGTTTTTAATTATTTATCAATTGTCAGGAGATCAATGTGGATTATTAGCATGACAATCTATAAAATGGATATAACAATGTTTTTCCTTTCCATCCATCTGTTTATCTGTTTGTGGTTTCATGACAATATTCCTCGCATCGTTGCAATATTCTAGCAGTTATGTTAAAGATTAAGAAAGAAAATTACTTGTATAAATTTTAGTGACACCTTTCTATCATCCTCATTAAAATCATTTTATTTCTCTTCTATCTTTCTTATTCTCATATTTCTTTGCTTCTTCGGTAAATCATCTATCTATTTTGGAAAATTAGATAGGGTTTTAATATAATAACCGTCAATGTCTAACGCTTCATAATAATTTTGAACTTTACATGTTTTCTTTAATTTTTTAAGTAACTCAAATTATTCTTTCTGTTTCTAGAATGAAATATTTGTTTAAGTAAGGGCATTTTTAATTTAAATTAGATTTTATTCAATTAAATTAATATCGATCAGGACTAAATGGTGCAAGAATATGTAGGGATAAACAAGCTATGTTTTATATTAATAATTAATCTAAAATATTCAGAAATGGAAAGCAATGATTTCTGTTTCGCTAATACTAACCATTCCTCTTCCGAGGCCAAGATTTTAAAGAAAGAGTTTTGGTAAACCAATGTCATTAAAAGTGTTATTCTAATTTTAGAATTATTAAGTAACTAACATCAGATGATTTTGATTATTAATTATAACATCTTTTAAAGAAAATTATCCAGTCAATGAGGTCAAGGATATCTCCCTAATCAACTTAATATCGATCAAATGGGCAGTGAAATTTATATTTCAAAACCATTGATTTTACTTAAAAGTTTAGAGAAGAGAGACGTTACATTTAATAAATTCAAATTCAAAGACTTTACCCATTGATTGTCGAAGAATAGTCATAGATTATAGCTGATTGTTAATAACAGCCAGTACGAACCCCATACATCGAGGTAGACCTATAAAACTCTCAGTGACCTCCATAATGTTATGATAAATTATCTCATAATCATGAAGTTGGGTACTTTTTGTTAAAAAACAACCCATGTGGGAAAGCACTAGAGCCTCACTAAATATATTTCATTAATTGCTCATATTTTCTAGCTTTGATAACTCAAAACTTTTCTTAAGTACACTTGGATGTAGTTCCTTCTATTTTCAGTCTAGATCTGAAATGGCGACTCTACAGATAGCCGTTGTCCTGCTCTTTGTGGCTAGTTGTCTAGCAGATGATCTTCCTGTTGTTGAAACTTCGGTTGGTAAAGTGAGAGGGTACAAAATGACTTCCAGAGGAGGTCGTACGTTTCTAGCCTTCTCTGGAGTACCCTACGCTAAACCTCCTGTCGGCAACCTCAGGTTCCAGGTATACAAACATAATTATATTTGTGTCTTTAATGTATTTTACCATATAACATGTGAAAAAGTGTTGTAATAATTGTTGACTGTAGCCACCAGAGGAAGTGGAGAGGTGGATTGGCATTAGGGAAGCCACTGAACCAGGTCCATACTGCCTGCAATATGGTACCTTCGAGGAAAAACCAGAGGCCTTCGGTAGTGAAAACTGTCTCTACCTCTCAGTGTATACTCACAGCGTAAGTTTTGTAAATGCAAAGCAAAGTAAACGATGATTTTATGGTGTATTTTATAATATTGGCATTAACAACTTTTCCACAGACGAGAGGTAGAGCGGCTGTTTTAGTCCATTTCCACGCTGGAGGTTTTCACATGGGCAACGGAGCTAGGTGGTATCAACCTAACTATCTGATGGATGAAGATGTAGTTATTGTCGATGTCAACTACAGGCTCGCTTATCTAGGTAAGTAGAAAGTTATCTGATAATGATTTTTTGAAAGTAGAGAGCGTATCTTGGCTACTAAAATTACTAATATTTTGCATGCACTATATTTGTCTGGATTTTATCTGAGACATTTGAAAAGAATATTGTTCCTCTTCTTACATAATACTTCCAACCTCTATTTAAAATCTCAGAGTTACCTATGATCAATATCTCTCCTGGAACAACCATATCGCACATATCTCCTGAAAATCCATCCTAATCCATAAACAGCTCTGTTGATAACCAGATTCTTTTCCACCAAAGTACCCGTTAAATTTTAGTTTCCTCTCTTATTTTCCTTTGCTTCGATTACGGGTGCATAGTATACAGGGTTCCGTCTGGTGAGCTCGAGATGAGATTCAACAGACTGATGAACTGTTTCATAGGATTCATTTTCGGGATCCCCAGGCGGTCACACGTTACGTGCCTGAGCTTTGGTAGCGTTTTCCTAATTTCCGAGGCAATACTTCCTCGATACTTCCCTATTCCAATCACTGACAAACCAAAAAATCTTCCTATATTCTTGACCTAACTTCGTTAAATGCTTTTTTCTATCCTTTTAACCTGTATATCTCCACCCACAGATGTGTTTCCTTTGAAAAATCATTTGTCATTCTTGCTACCTATTTTGGAATTCCCTACTGTTTCCTATTCGTAAAACTTCTTTTCCAAATTCTTTAAAATATAATTTTTTGTTGCACCTCCTAGACAATCATATTCCCACTGAGAGGTCTGCACTGTTGAGCTCATTTTCTTCTCTGATGCACTCCGCTACCATCCCAGTGCTCTAGCCCTAGTCGTTTAATTTTCCACTACCGGACTGTTGTATAGCTAAAAAATAGATTAAAAAAAACCAAGGTAAGAACCAAGGATTGTTGAATGAATACTTTAGATAAATGATGAGTGGTGAATCGTAAAAAAAATCAAAATTAGTCAAGTTATAGGTTTTTCCAAAGTGTCTCTGCAATAGTTTTATCTTTCTAAAATATGAGATACCCCTAGGAAATGCTGATTTAATTCAATAGAAAGCGGTATATCACTTGAAACCTTTCCATGGTTGAGGAGGAAAAGGGGTTGATGATATGATAATAGGAGTTATTTCATTTTCCTTAATCACTGATCTATAACAGTTGATATATTTATTAGATCTTTTTTTTTTTGACTGTAGGTTTCCTTTCCTTTGAAGACAAGGAAATGCCAGGTAATCAAGGACTAAAAGACCAGGTTATGGCACTCCGCTGGGTCAAGAAGAACATCGCCAAGTTCGGTGGAGACCCAAATAAGGTGACCCTGGTGGGGGAGAGTGCAGGAGGTGCAAGTGTCTACCATCACACTGTGTCCCCCCTCAGCAGAGGTAAAAAAAAATGAACGTTTTACGGCTATAGTAATCCAATTTTATGGATTACTTAAAGTAATATTAACAAATGACCATTTTATCTTTTCCACAGGTCTCTTCCACAAAGCCATTGCTGAAAGTGGTACTAGTTACAACCCTTGGGCTCTGTCCCCTCCTGGATTCGCTAAGTCTATGGCTCAACAGCTTGCTAAGAACCTTGGTTGTTCAGTAAAAAGTACTTTAGCTGCAGTTTCTTGCTTGAGGACTAAGAAGGGGTCTGATATTGTGGAGAGAATAGTCGACTTAATTGTGAGTTCCATTGTTGTCATGAGTTTTAAATTGTCCTAATGATAAAAATATAATGATAATATTGATGTGATTTGTAATGAAATGTAAAATATTAATTTTTAATGTAATGTAATTGGTATATATAGAGCATGTAAATGGTTATATATATATATATATATATATATATATATATATATATATATATATATATATATAGAGCTAACTTTGTCTTTATGATATTTACATATCATATTAAAACTAATGTTTTTGTGCCATTTCTACCATTTACCTTGTCCTTTACTATTCTTTGAAATCACTTTGTGAACAAAAATAATTATGTTCCTCAATAATCCTTTTTTTATATATATTAAGTATTGTTAAGTTAATGAATTTCAGCTCTGATTTCTATTAGGAGTGAACTTCTAATTTAACATTTACCATTTGTGGATTCTTAGGCAGCAACAGGTGCTATTATAGGGGATCTTTAGTTATAAATGAAGGATATGCTTTAATTCTTTAATATATTTATAATATGTCGGTCAACATGCTCGGTTTGACTAGGCACTCAAACGTTGGATTTCCGGCACTCGCATCCAGTGGATACAATCGAATATTCGTTTCTTTTGTCTTACTCCTGCCACGTACCGCTATTCATTGTGAGAATAATAACATATTTTAGAAATATTATAATCAGTAATTTCAAAATTCACTTCAAAGTGATAATAATTATACATTTCAGTATGGGATTTATAGCTATAATTTTTTATTAAAAAATTTTAAGTATACTTGTTCAAATCGGAAGTAAACCAAAAAAAAAAAAAGAATAAAAAAAATTAAATAAATTAAAGAACTATCAATAGAGCCACAAGTAGATGATGATGATGATGATTCGGCTCTGTTCAAAATTTTCTCGACTGCCAGTTTTCAAAGTTTTCTAGAATACAATTAATTCAACGCAAATTCGAGTTTATTTATTTATTTTTTTTTGTCTTTATCTAGAATGGTTGTATAACACCAATAATTTATAATCTCAACAAAAATACTTACTATAATATCATAATTTATTCACACTTATTAATTCTTATTGACAGCGCTGGCAGGTCGACATGGAAATGAACTGGGCCGTCTTAGAACCGGAAGGATACAATGCCTTCTTGACCGGTCCTGTCAGCAAGTGGCAGCACCAACCAGTCCCAATGATCATAGGTCAAACTTCCGCCGAAGGCTTGCTGAGGACTCATTGTAAAATCTTTAATTCCATATTTAACACATCATTAATTTTTTTTCATCTTTCGTCTTTATTTAATATTTTCATTCATCTTAGATATAGTCCAGAACAATACCGATTTCGGTTGGCTGAATGACAACTTCGACAGACTTGCACCGGTCTCTTTGTGGTACAGTGCCTCTGCTTCTAACCCTGCCGAAGTCACTCGAAGGGTCAGGAAGTACTACTTTCCTGACGGACAAATCAAACCAGAATATTGGGTCAACCTCACACAGGTAATTAATGAATTATTACAATTGGGATGGAATAGAATTTCAATACTGCTACAATACCTTCATAGTCTTCTACGATTTTTAAGAATGCCCTTTCTATATTTTAAATCTAAGTAGATCAAGACTCATGCCCGATTCACCAGTCTTAATAAATGATTAAAAAAATAAAAAAATAAAATCGGTATCAAATTTTTAGACTAATAACTTAATGCACATTATTTAGTCTACTTGGATGTTCCAAATTTTTTTTTATTGTTTTTCAAACAATATAATGTTTGAAACTAAATACTTTTCATTTTAGAAATGTTTCTGCAAAACATCGTTAACTGCATGACTTATTTCCTAATTAATGCTGAGAACCTAAAATTATTCACATTTATGTAATGGACTAAGCCAACGAATATATATTTACTGATTGAGCATTTGATTAAATTATCTCTTATAGATGTACACTGACAGTTGGATCACTATTGGAGCTATAGACGGCGCCAACCTCCACTCTGGAAATGTTTATTTTTACTATTTTGATTATGTCGGCGAATTCACATTCGATGAAGGAGTCAACAGAACCCTGTATTTTGGTAAGTATTAATACAAATTTAAATTTACTTTTTGCTTTAGTTTAGAATTCACCCTATTAGATAGGTATGACAAATATTTTTATTTTTTTATTTATTTTTTAAATACTCTAAAAATGCCCTAACAAAACGAAAAACGACGTTAACGGAAGTAAATATCTATAGTTCCTGTAACGTACTTAAAGTAAATATCTATAGTTCCTGTAACGTACTTAAAGTTTGTGAAATATTGCAGAAAAACTACATTTGGTATTTTTTAAAGTTAGTTAAAACTTTTAAAATAAATTCTTATAAGCAAATGAAATTCTAAATTTTTTTTTTTTTTTTTCACTTTTTGAAAAAACAAAAATTTATTAATATGTAAAACTGATTAGATTTTCCATAGACTAGTATTGTTGGTGTTTTTTACACTTTCTTTTTAAAAATTACCTACCACACATTTTAAGTTTTATTTTTCGAAAAAACAGTGGCATATCTCATTGATAGAACATGGATGTTGGAAGGATAGAACACAGCTTTATGTCTACTTAATTTATTGAGGCCTCTGGCAGTTTTGGCAGCGCATCGTCATGATCTAAGTTTGTATGGTCATGATAATTAGTTTAATATCATGTTCACTCAGGTCCAGCATAATTTGGAGAGAGAGGAGAATTTAATACGTACAAGAATTTCAGTTAATAATTTGAGTCAAATTATAAACATGAAATTTTATCTCCGGTGCTATGGAATGTTTAACAGTCCTCTTAGGACCAGTTAGTCTTTTTTCCAAGATTGTACCATAGCCAAGAGCTCAAATATATTCCGAATCACATTGCAAATAGTTCTTAACCTAGTGAGCTGCCGATTTTCTTTATAAATAAAAATGTTTATTTTAAGTGGTTATTAAACATTATAATTATTAAATCATAATTTTGATACTCGATGGTCGAGGGAGTTGGGAAGATGGTTTTAGCGCGCTTGGTACAGAAGGTCGTGGGTTCGAAACGTGGAAACTCCAGATTTACTCCTGCCTGCAACCTAAATTGTTTTCTAGTTTAAATCATAAAAAAATATTTTTGTGTCAACAGGAGCTCCACACATCGAAGAATCCGAATTCTTATGGCAGCGTCCTTGGACTAACAGGACGTTTAAAGGTGAAGATCTGAAGCTGTCGAAAAAATTGGTTAAAGTATGGACAGACTTCGCTAAATACGGGTAAGCTGTAAAATATTGACGGTGATAAATTAGTTTTATATTTACATAGGTTCTATAATTTTCAATTATATGTAATCACAGAAATCCAACTCCGAGGGGAAGTAGTTTTTCATGGAGTAAATGGAAACCAAACAAACATAACTACTTGCACATCAGCAAATCTGGATGGGAGCAGAAGGAAGGATTTGCAGTTGACCGCTACAATTTCTGGAAGAGTCTCAACTACAGAGATAAATTTAATTGAACGTATTTATTTTTATAATATTCTACATTTTTCACCTTCATAATGTAAATATTGCATAATAAAATATTTGTTTATTCCAACTTTATTAATTTATTTCTTAATATAGTTCTATAGTTCACAATTTATTCTTCATTTCTGAATATAAAATTAAAAGTGAAGTTTAAAATTGTTTACTATTTCCTTACAAAATATACATTAAAAAAGTATTTTGTTTGTAAAGATATAGATAAAACATTCGATATAATTCCTTGAAACATTTGTGGTATGCATATCATCAGAAAAAATAAAATCGTTCAAAACCAATCCAGATTATTGTTTCCTGATAAATATTTGCAATAGACCGATTTTAGATTTGTTTTAGAAGAACGGGAAAAACTTACCAGTTATTGAGAAAACCGAAATGTTTTTAACCCACCTACCTGACCTTTACATTTGGATCTTTACTCATATCGTCATATTCAGTCTCCTCTAGGTTCTGATATCTTCCAAAAGTCCTTTTCATTTCGCCTTATGAGTAGCAATATCTTTCACTTCTTGTCTTACATTTAAAAAAAAAAAATTAATATATATATATAATATATATTGCAAAGTGCTGGTGCTTTGAAATTTTTTTGTATTCTTTTAGAACTGGTGATGAATGTTCAACATTCGAAACTAGTTTTTAAATAACATAAATTCTAATAGAAGTGACAAATATCAATCCTGATTCTTTGAAAAGTCTTGTTTACAAAATCTTGAATATATAATAATATAATTAACTAGGAATAAACAACTAATACTGTTTGGTTACATACAAAATGTTAATTCTTCGGATTAATATTAATGAAAAATGTAGTATAGTACTAATCAAATTGACTATCTAGGTCATTGTTGAAGGTTAGGGAGTTTAATGTTCGTTATCTTTCCGAAACTATTATATTATATTTATTTGATATTATATAAAATTATATCGTACATTTTTGATAAAATTTTAGAAAATTATAACTGTTTTGGCACACTGCATTATAATTATTCAAAATATGATTCTTAACTCCTATCCAATTCTTTCAATGATATATATATTTTTTAATTACTATTATAAAAGATAGAAAGCTGAAAGGAAAATGAAAAAAAATCATCTAACGAATGTACGAGGAACTTATTCAGTTCTTGCCACAGTTATAACTAGAGACTGGATTTTTGTGCAGCAAAAAATCAAAAAATGTGCAGCAAAAAACTCAAAACACGCAAAATCGTGCAGTAAAAAACTCAAAATTTGCAAAATCGTGTAGTAAAAAACACGATTTAAAAACTTAATACATGCAGCAATCCACTTATTCACACAAATATGCAAAGCTTAACTAGCCTTGAATAAACTTAAGGCCATTTCGACAAACGTTTCGTTTTAGAGTTAATTCAATCTAAAATACTTTAAAATTTGGGAAAAAAAAGGAGATGAAAAAAAAAGTTAATTAAAAGAAATATGAAAAAACGTGGAATCAAAATATAATTAAATGTTTTTGAAAAATAAATTAGTTTTTAAAAGTTTCGTGAAAATGTACGATATTATAAATTTCAAAATATTTCTCAGTAAAATTATGCCACCTGTCACTAAATAAAATGTTCTTTAGCAAAGAAAAGGAACGTTCTACATTTATGGACGTAATAGGACAATTTTTGTAGAATGCGATTGTTGATGGATGCAGATTATCAGCTTCCATTTCCTTTCCGTTGATACAATAATTTTTTTTAACGAATGTAGCCGAAGTTTTCTCGAGGATTTACTCGAATTTTGAAAACAAGCATCTTCCCTTTTGATTTTCAATTTATTTTAAGCTTTCTTCGAGAGTTTGTCCTTTGTTTCAATTTTGTAGAAATACTCGCGAACTTTGGGATTTTTAAAGTTGATAGTTTAAAATCTTGTCAACAACTAGCCCTTTGTGCTAAATCAGAAGTGGGGAATGAAATGGGAAGCGGGGAGTAAAATATTCTGAGGAATATTCGTCTTAGTTTTAAGAAGTGTACGTCAATCCTCAATGTTTGTCTGAATCCTCTAAGTTCCCAATTCAATACGCTCATCTAAAAGTAGTAGGTCACAAATACATTTGATTTATATTAAGCGACTTTTTACTTTCAATTTAAAACTAATTAATCTTTAGTTAATTAATTTAATATAAATAATTGTTATAAATGTTGCCTAATAATCAAAAGTAAAATTTTCAAAAAATAAATGGTTAAGTGAATAAAATTAGATGAATTTGGTTCAATTGTGCAACTTCATGCAGTAAAACCCGCATTCGTGCAATTAAGCTCAAAAAGTCAAATTTGTGCAATTTCGTGCAAAATAAAATTTAAGAATAAGAATCCTTAGGTTATAAATGAGATAAGTACTTGGGTTAGAGAGCGCTAAATCAAAGCGAACTAAATGTGCAATAACATAGAAATCCGGTCTCTAGTTATAACAGATGTAACTGCTAGGGTGTTAACAGTAAGGAAATAATGATCCATTTATTCGAACGCTGTCTCTTCAATCCCATTCACGGTGATATAGTATCCCAAATATTGCTGATTTACATTCCACTCGTTCCAAATTAACAGAGGACTTCAAATCTAGAAGTTTATTTGAACAAATGTTATAAACTACGTATGTTATAACACTGAAACGAAAATACATTGATTATTGTTTTTGTTACTTTAAAAATAATTATACAAACGATATAAGCTTTCAATAAATCAGAGGTCTCCTTTACATGGTTATAATACAACGAGAATTTTGATATACAAAGTTGATCTTTGGAGCTCAACAACTAGTACACTAAACTATTGAACTCTTCTTGAACCCAGTTCCCATAACTTAAAATCCTTTGTTTAATATTCTATTCCATCAATAAATGACAAGTATTTTCCTCATGTTCCAGCCTAGACCATGGTTCCTATTCTGTAATCCAGTTCGTCACAACCAACATGATGCCAAGCTTTTTAAATTCTGTCATTATTTCCTTTGATAAGCTATTCTAAGCCATTCGGATGACGTTTCTGCACCATCTCAATCTACTAAGCTTCACAGACTGGACCACGTCTGATTCCTTGAATAAATATGTGAGCTCGTGTTTTGTCCGGTTTCTCCATACCTTGTACACCTACACTGCTTCAAATATTTTACGCAGAATCTTCCGTAACACACCAAGTACACGAATACGGCATAGCGTACACAAAACTTGTACAGTACCCCTCGATTCATATAATTGATATTTGAAAGAAGATAGCTTCGGGACCTACTAGTATAGAATGCTATTGGAGTACTACTATTTACTAGTACTACTATTTACTAGTTAGAGTACTACTAGTTTAATCACAAGTCATTCGCCATATCATTTTCTTCCGATTGCATCTTCAATCGTATTTTTGGATTGATGTAAATATTTTTAATATATTGAAGAAAAAAACAAAAAACATCAAGATCAGTGTTACTTTGCACTCTACACCTCATTATAAATAAAATAATTTGAAGATAATAGACATTTTTTTCTTTCAAGGCTTCTAAACATGATCTCATTACTGAAAATAAATTTTTTGGTAAAGTTATTTTCTTTTAGCTTTTTTTTAAAAAAATGTTTAACAAAAATGTTCTTCAGAATGCGATTGCGTCAATACTATTATACTGTTACTTGATGATCCCAGTTCAAGTCGAATGTACATTTATAAACAGCAATGAGTTAATTCCTCTTAACATAGATATAAATATATATATATATATTTAAATCATGTAATCGGAAAGAAATACCGCAAAAGCAGCACAGTGTAGAGACACAAGACTGGGAAGACACGGTGGCGCCAAACGTTCAAAAATAAATCCCTAAAAATATTAATTGACAGAAATACACAAAGAAAGGAGAGCCAAGACGGATAGACGGCATTTCAGGAGGACCATGGTAGTCGGGCCTGGAGTAGCATCAACAAAATAAACTATATATGATATATTCATCTATATGATAATATTTTTATTATAGTGTTATC
Organism: Euschistus heros; assembly: GCA_003667255.2. NCBI lineage: Eukaryota > Metazoa > Arthropoda > Insecta > Hemiptera > Pentatomidae > Euschistus > Euschistus heros. The sequence continues at coordinate 204,989 of RCWM02000469.1, read as the reverse complement.
ATCCTATATATTCCCTATAGTGTCCATTTTTAAGCAGTATTATTTTGGTATGGCTTAACCTTGGATTTTGTTGGGAAGTTCAGCGGTGGTATTACTGTTTCATCCATTTCTTCTTCAGTCCAAATTCATGTAAATACTCTTTGGTCGGTGTTCTGTTAATATTTGTGCCTACACAGGCCCGAGGAATTTGAATTTCGTTCTTATATACAGCTCATATATTCATAAAGTGGTCTTTCTTTTGTACTTTTTGTTTATTTTGTGTTCCACTAGAAACGTGTTTAAAATCTTCTATTCTCACTGCATTATTAAGACGCCTCATGAAATGTGAAGTAAGTACTTCACATTGTTTTTACTAAGTTCTAAACAATGGAATATGATAAAATTGAGGAAAACGCTGGAAATTTCTTGTCAACAACTGCTCATGAATGCGCGAACACGGGAAATATTGAATTGCTAATTTTAAGGAAAATCATAAAGAAATAATAACTTGTGAGTATCCTTAGTGACCTCAACTATTCAGTCAGTTACAAATAAGTGGCAACAACCCTCAATAGAACTTTTCCAAGCAATCACCACAAGGTTACCATGACTGCATCATCTAATCACAGTTAAACACAGCTATTCTTACACACACGAACCCACTTGTTACTCAACTTGCTTCCATTTTCCTGATTCCTGGTAATCCTATTTTCTTCTCAAGCTTTCACACTTTGATACTATTATTAAGATATCAGCTTCATATGAAGTTTATCCCTGTTGATGCTACGGGAGGCCTTGACTCACTATGAGTTGTATTGATTGATTAACCTTGGTCTATGTTGAAAAGTACAGTAGGTTGTTATTGTCTCTTCCATTTCTTCTCTAGTCTATTTCTGTAACCACATATTTTTAGTTTATTTAGATCGGAACAAATGAACGTTTGGCGCTTTTTGCACTGTGCTGCTTTTGCGGTATTTCTTTCCGATTACATGATTTAAATATATATATATATATTTATATATATATATATATATATATATATATATATATATATATATATATATATATATATATAAATCGGCTGTTGCTACCGTTTTCCATGGTACTCCATGTTCAGTGTATCAATTTTTAAGACCTGCATGACCAAAGAGCGGAGAGAAAATTGTAAATTTGGACTATTGAAATGGTTCAACATGTGTCGTCTCTAAAGTCATTAAGGTTCTTCCTTTTTTTTATTTTTATTTTTTTTCAGGTGGATGTTTCGATTCTTTTAACAATATCAACGGGTTGACCCTATCAATGCCTAAAGAACCTAGTGGTTTATTTTTCTAGTGCATGTATACGTGCCGCACAACTCACGTAAAGTTTCAACACCGCCTTCAGTTGAATTGTAGAATTCAATAATTCCAGTAATCTTCACTGCATTAGGTTTATCATCTTCAGTTTTTCATAAACAGCTGATAACATGCAGCAGCTTTTAATTTATATATAATAAAAATATGAAGGAAAATAAATAATAAGAACAATATATTTACCTTACACAAACGGACCCTAGGGTACTGGTGTACCCCAAATGGCGTTTGCAAAAAAAATTGACACTGATAAAGCACTGATCGACTCATTGTCAAATATTAGTTCCAAACATGAAAGACCAAGCCACTAGTACATTGTAGTGAACTAATATGAATGTAATTAGTTTCGTAAAAATGGGCATCGATAAAATAATGGGTCATCTATTGTTAGTACAGTATTTGGTTTTATGTCTAATAGATGAATGAGATTATGTGTTCTACTTGCAATGGGCAAAATTATTGTTATGGATAAATAATAACAAACAGACTTCCATAGCTTAGTTGGAGTTAGCAAAAGTTTCCTTCAGCCCTACTTGCAGGACTTTTGCATTAAAAATTATCAGTATCATTTTTCATTCATCGTATTTTTCAAAGCCCTAAAATAGGCTTACATCGTAGGTCGTATTTATTTTTAACTATAAAGATTCTCTACTAAATGATAATCATTAATTCATATAGAAATTATGTATTTCCATAGTTTTAATTATATAGCCTGTTAATTTGTTAACTTTGTCCAATATATTTAACTAAAACATATTTATAAATAAATAAGAATATGCTGGAAGTTAACCGGTTCAAGGACTGGTTCCTGATAATGTTGGACCTCAACTCTTCTTGGAATCAGACTTTCCGGCTTGTATAGATTTGAATTTTAATGTTTATTTATTTTTTGTTCTGTAATCGTTAGTTTATTCATTCATTGTTCTTTAGTAACAGCGTTACACCTGCTGGGTAGCATGGTGTGAATATTAAACCTATATACAGGACAACTATTGAAGTATGAAAATAGTAAGCCAACACTGTAATAAATTAAAATATACTTATTTAACCAATAATTCATCTCTCTGATAATGAATTTTAGAATTATTTATCAGGAAATAAAATTAATTAGTAATACAATTGAATGGCTCCGCCGAAAAACGTTCTAAGCGACAAACAAAATTTTGAGTAATCAGTGAAAGAAAATCGTAATTTAAAGTTCTTGTTAGTTTTGTAAGTTAGATTTTTTTTCACCTTGTAATTTGTTATACATACATGTATAATAACATAATGGATTGCTATATCATACTATGATGTACTATTTATAATACATTTAAAAAACTTAAAAATTGTCACTTCAAAATTTTGTCGCTTAGAACGTTTTTCGGCGGACCCATTCAATTGTCATTTAGTAAAGAAGCTTGAATGCGAAGTTAAGCTTAGTTCTCGACTAATCTAACCGCCTACTCCTTTGTCTTGGAATAAATTGATGTAGAATAAACATCAAAATAGTTTACTTCCAATATTTACACGGAACGGGAATAAATTGTTTTTCGCTAGACATAATTTTGACTTGTTAAATTGATAAAATCCAAGATTACACTAACAAGCCCTAAGTCAAAGTCAGCCTTAAATATGCACTCTCATATTTTTGTTTACATTTTATGAGAATTTAAATATCCCATAACAAAGATCTTAATAAATTACTTGAAGATGGAGAAAATAGCCTAATTTTCCGGAAATGATTTATTTTGGAAAATTTATGTTACTTTTCAATGGAAATCTTTAAATAAGTCTCAATTTATTTCGATAAACCGGCTCCCTTAACCGTAGATGTTCAGGTCCTGGCGATTACGAATGAGGATTCGACTGTATCTATGTATGCCTTAATGTTTTGTATCTTGCATGCTGTCCTGAAGAAGAGTCTGCAGTGTGAGACGAGATGTCGGTAAACATTGAGTAACATACATATTGTTTAGTCATGCTCTTTGCGTATATCTGTGGCACCTTTGAATAGTGTGTTAAGAGCAAATATCATATTTTAGGAAAAAACACAATTGAAAGTTGGAATTTTTACTACGATGATTCACAAAGGAATATTCATTTCTTTAATAACCACTAGACACTTGATAATCCGAAATTCACAATATTGCACTTAACACATTTTTCACTGGTGCCTCAGTTATATAAATCATATGGACACCATGGTATGTTATCAGAAATTTAAAGCTTTCGAATAAAAAGTGGAAATAAAAGTGGTTGATTTAGATGCATATTGATGGTTAATTTAAATATGAATATTATTTATTTTTTTTAAATTGTATTATTTGAACTTTAAAAGTGAATGACAATCTATCAACATATAATAATAAGCAGATTAAGAAACTTGCATAATAAAAACTAGCCATCTTCGTTTTTGACCACCTAGGAGGATCATTGGGAATTCATTGAGAAGCAATTTGAGATACAAGTGGATTTGGATGGATATGTAGTTAATTATGAAAAGAACCCGTTACATGGTTCGTGCCAAATCATCAACATAGAGGACATTGAGGTCGTTGTTAACTAGTTCATTTGTTACATAGTAAGGAAATTTATGGATTTTAGGAAGCATTTCAGATTGGAGAGACTGGATATGAGAAGAATTCGATGTTTTTGTGGAACCCTTTGATAAAAGCAAGAAGAGTGTCGCAATCAATGATCCTGTGGCAAAATAATCTGGAATTGCAAGAAATGTGTTTTTAATCTTTTATTGTCTCTTAATATCCTTCTTGAGTTCTCTTATGTAATATCTTACTATCTGCTAAGCTCAAAAACTCGACTAAATATAGGAGTTGAACGAACTGAAGTAAATGACAATCCATAGCAATCTTGAGTCAACATTATACAACCATGCGATGTTATGTGCGTACAGTTTCACAAGAATATTATTTACAATTGATGAAAATAACATTTACTTTGACTCATAATTTTAGTGACATCTATTCCGGTTTTTCCTTGTATACCTTGTTTATCTACAGACATAGCCTGATATGATTCGGTTAAGAGTTCCCCAGAATAACATGAATGGCTCATTGGCAAAATGAGATAATAGCAGAGGCTGATCTAGCAAATAACAACTGCCTGACAACACGACGGGATTTCCTTTCAAACCAACCTCAGCGATATTCTTTATTTCCAAAAACAATATGCTTATCAATAGTGATTCGTTTACGATTCTCAAAATTTATATAGAAACTATAATTGAATGTAATAATTATAAATATTGTTTTTTAAGTTTAGGCTAATACGGTTCTTTCTTTAATTTAGGCTAAATTTAGGATGTAAAGCCTTATTATCTATTACAGATACAATACGAGGAGATTTTAGTCTGAAATTTTCAAGGTGAGCACGCCTGTGAATCTTCAGATTAATCCTATTTTCTACTAACATTTCATCCCCATCTATCTCTCAATTCACTGATTCTATGAAAAAAAATAAAAATAAAAAAAAATTATAAATTTTTTTATAGCATATTCTCAATACACTATTTTTTAATATAATGTAGGTTTTGCTAAAGTTGATAGTTCCTGAAATATTTGAAATTACAAAAGTAAAACCGCCCTTTCTAACCTAGCTCAACTCTAAGTTCTATGTTAATGCAAATGTAATTTTAACATAGATTTTTTTCGGCTTCATTGTATCAAATAATATTAGCTGATATCTAAAAGAAACATCATGTTCTAAAATATGACCAAAGAATTTTTATGACCCATATTTTTCATAATTAAAGAGATCTATCAAATTTGCTTGATGGATGGGTGAACAAATCATTTAGGTTGTTATTGAGAGGGATTAGACAATGGAATTAGAAAAAAAAAAATTGTTTAAATTAGCAAGACATATTTTTAATTTTCCTATGTTTCGGCCGTATCTTTGACGGCCATCAATGCTAAAAACAAGAAATTGTCGAATACAGAATGAGATGAAAAAAAAATAAGAAAAAATTAAATAAAGAAAATAAAATGAGTAGAAAAGAAATGAATAATTAAAATATATATATATATATATATATATATATATATATATATATATATATATATATATATATATATATATATATATTCATTGAAACTTTTTATTTTAATTTCATTTTTTTCTTTTTTTTTTTTTTTCTTTTGATTCTGTATTTAAAAAGTTTTTGTTATTAGCCCTGATGGTATCCATCAAAGATATGCCTGAAATGTTGGAAAATCTAAAATAACTTCTTGTTGATTTCAGCAATGCGTATATATTTGATTTCATTTACTGTTCCATTTCAATAAAAAAATTGATGACATTTTTTTTTTTTTTTTAAATAAATTTAGCCACAATTTTACTATTGTTCATATTCAGATTTTATAGGCATATTTTAAATTATTATATTTATTTCTGGCCTCATAAAATTATTTTATTAAATTAAGTCTTAATTTTGGTGTAAATCAATACCTAATATTCGTAATCATATTTCAAGTTTTTATTACATTAATTGAAGACTTTTAAAAAAGAGAAAAAATGTATATTCGTCCGTATGCAAGCAAGCTTTGAAGTACTAACAATGAGACTTTTTTATTTTTTGTTTTTTATATTACACGGAAAAGAGGAATTACTACGGGTTATACCTAGGAAAAAGCCTTTGAATTGGAGAAAACAAGCAGAAACTGTCTCTGATATTAAAATCGGACATTTAAAGATAAGTTTAAAACCATTCCATAAATAAATTCTATTTTTTTTTTTTTTTAATTAGGATCAATTTTTTAACAGGCATGATAACAAGGATTTAGCCAATGTCAAATTAACGATTAAGTTTTAAGGTTATCGATTATAATTATAAAGGCATTGGTGCTGCTCATGATTAGACGTAAATTACATAAAACTTATAAATATGAAAAATTAAAATAATGTGTGTTGCCATTTTTTGTAAATAAAAGTCTTTTATCACCATTTTTTCCCTATTTTTTAATCATTATACTACATATTATAGTACTTTTAAAGGCATATTTTAAAGATTTTTGTTGCAAGTAAATCCTTGATTTCAGTTACTACACTCCAATGAGTAACTGTTCATAAATAAATTTTCAACTCTTGACTGTTTGTTTTTTATTTTATTCATTTTTATTAGGGTATTTATCCGGTTGTTACAAAACTTTAACGACATTGGTTCACAAACCAAACAAACGAAAATCCTTAACTATTGTACATAGTTTATTATTTATAATCGATGATTTTTGACCTTCATCGCTTGAACTAAAAGTTGAATCTTATTCTGCAGATAAAATCCGTAAATAGATATTGCTAGAAATAGCCATTTTTTTTTTTTTTTTTTTTTTACAGCGATTATGTCATTTTCATGTATATTTGAATGTTATCCGAGAAAGTTATCGGCATCACCAAAAGTAATTAACCTCTATTAACAGCTAATTAAACAAATTGTTGTGTAACAATACATTCCACATTCCTGTTATCATACAAACTTTAAATTAAATGAATGTCCGACAAAACAATACGTTTATCTATGACCTGAAAATTGTATTTCTATCCGTTGAAGCAATGCCAACGTGTAAGAAATATAAAAATTATCAGACACATAAAAAAAAATAAATATTTTTTTTTTGGGAGGAATACTTTCGGCTAATATGCCTTGTAATGATAGACCAAACTGTTAAGACTACAGTATTTATGTTTTTAGGTAACATTGGATACGAAGGTCTTATCAATTCAAAATACGGTACATGCTTACCTACTTTAAAAAAAAAAAGTATTTAACAAAACAGGAAACCTGCTGTTAATAAATAGCCTTTCCTAGACCCATTTCTCTAAAGCGCATTTGCTATGATTCATGACTTGCATTTCAGATGATGACTTGGTGGATGAAGAGCATCATTTCAAATAGAAAACTATATTCATCATAAATATAATTTTTTTTTTTTTAAGAAATTGTTTCCAAGGGAATATTTATTAATCACGAAGTTGGTAATGTTTTTCTCAATTTCCTAATGTAAAAGCCTGTTTTAAATTTCCAACCCCTTTTAAATCCTAAGCCAGTGAGTCCTTCCACCTTTTTTATGGTCTTGGGGGGGGGGGGGGGGTTATGATTTAATTTAATGTTTCATAATATAATTTTTTTTTTTTTTTTTTTTTTAATAACCATCTGCCTCAATAAAAGGCAATAAGCAATATGCATAGCTTAATGAATACATTCGCACAGTATGTTCAATAAGAAATGAAAGAAAAAGAAGAGAAAAAAAATAGACGAAGAACCTCAAACCATACAATATATCTGTCTTCCCAGTGAGTAAGTGGTTAAGTAGAATTTTGACCAAAATGAGTTAAGTGACTAAAACGAAACGTGGAGGTTTTTCTTTTAGGCGAATAAGAATTAAAGTAAGACGTTCATTTTAAAACATAGATTTTTAGAATAAGCATCTTACTTAAGGACTTATTCACCTTGGAGAAAAACTCCACGATTCTTTTTAGTAACCTAACTTATTTTGGTCAATGATCAACTTAACCACATATTCACAGATCATAAAGTGGAAAAAAAAAAACACAAAAAAACAATGACAGTAAAAATGAAAATTAAATTAAATTCAAAGGTGAAAATACAATCAGACTCTTTATAAAAAATATATACTGAGACAGAGGATCCCAATTATGAACATGCCACCCCACTTATGGAGGGACAAGCCAGGTCCAATAAGATCCCAGTGCATCTCTTCAGCTGCGTCACTGGTTATAAACATAATAGAGGCTATGTGAGAGCGCAATATAGTAATTTTTAAGTTGCTGAATTCCTTCATTAAATATTGTTGAATCTTTGAAATTACATCAAACATTTGACGTTCCTCAGGGTGCAGTACTCACTCCACTTATCTTCTCAACTTATAGGGTAGATTAAGTAGGAGTCTATTATTGCAATTCAAAGGTCATGAATTCTGTAGACGATGCAGCTGTATACAGTAGGAACTTTAACCTAAAAAAAACCAAAAAAAAAACGAATTAGTTTGGAATTGGATACAAACGAAAACAATTTAGAATAGTTTGAAGATAACATGAATTTCGTTTAGACATTGACCCACGGTTAACTGTAATTGAAAAAAAACAAAATTCTATGAACAGTTTTCCGAAATTATTCGCATCATGTTTATCCGCATGTGACCTCTTTTTTAGATGTTTTTGTAGTTTTCCTAGAATTAATGATTCCTAGTATTTTTGGAAAGTAAATAAGTAAATAAACAATGGCTGTTCCACAATTCGTAGAACGTTTTCCTGAAGCTCGGTTTATTGGAAGATAAGGAATACGTCGTAGGGATTCCCCACTTCCCAGGTCGACTATATATAGACTTGTCTTGGAGGAGCTGAGGCAGTAAGGGCAAGATGGTGGTCTACTGCAGGTAAGTCTTGGGTCGATGTCCTCTAGCATTTTCCACCACAAACATGCCGATATTCGAATAATCCTTTGTAGAAACAAAATAAACGAAAATATTTAAAATTACAACTTTATACATACTTTCTCAGAATTATTTTATATTTAATTATTTACTCAAGATAACAAAAGAAAAGAAATTTTAATAAAAGACTTTAGCATCATTATGTGGTCAAGCTGACTTTTAACTGGAATCGACGTCATTAAACAGTAGTTCTGAGCTAGGCGCTGATTCATTACGCATTTGTTTAATTTTAGTCCAGTTACATTGTAGCGTGCATGGAATATGCGATAATTTTTGACTTCATAGCTTCGCTAGGAATAGTTAAAAGGTAAACATACTAAAAGTCCCCGCCCCTGGGGATTGAGCTAATGGTGGGGGGAGAGGAGAAGTTCATTTTTTTTTGGTTTTTCGATAATATCTTGAAAACGGTTGACCCTAGAAAAATATGTTAAAGCTAAACATAAATGCTCATTAAATTTCCTATAAAATTAATTATGTATAAATTTGTCGTAAATCTAACCGTTCAAGAGATATTCGTTATTGAAAATAGGTGATTTTCGGGAAAAAAGCAAATCTCACCTCACTTTTTGTCAAACTTTTGCTTCTAGTACCTCTATAACCGTTTCTAAAAAAAAAACGTCAGGATCAAAATTGTAGAGCACTAAATTTACTTTAATTTCATGTATACGTTTCTGGTATTTCAAGAAAATGTTTAACAGAAAGTAAGGTATTTTTTTTATTTATAAAATTATCGATTTTTAATAACGTATATCTCGAAAACCGTTGGAAATTCGACGAATATGTATAGGAATTTTAATGAGCTTTAATTTTAATTTTGTAACGTTTTTTTTTAGAGTCCACCGTTTTCGAGATAGAATCGAAAAACACAAAATTGGGTCGACCCCCCACATTTAGCTCACCCCCCAGGGAAGGGAACTTTTAGCATGCTTACCTTCTAACTACTCCTGACAAAGCTGTGAAGTCAATAATTATCGTATATTCCATGCACTCAACACCCCTAATTTCAGCACTCTTTAACTGGGGTCGCACTTATCTGAGAAAACACGTTTGTTGGTACTCATTCCGAAACTAATTGTCCGATCCAAAATTTCTATTTTTATCTGAATGCTCTTTAAATTTACTATAAGAACCTATATATTAAATTAAATGACAAATCACAATTTCGAGTAATTTTTTTACATTTTCCTTTAGCAGGATGTTACATACCCCCTTCATCTTCTTCATATCTCTTTTTATAGTTTTTTAAAATATTCAGATTTGCTATCTAACACTTCTGCATTCAAATCCTTTATCCAATGACCTAAATTGTATTTTAAAAAATTCGACGTAACCACTTTGTCCATTAAATTCTTCAATTTACAACATAATATAATATACCTATTTGAAAGTAAAATCTTTTAGTTCCTTCGACAGTAACAAGTTGATTATTATTATATTTTTTGAATAAGCTATGTAAGAACGAAATTGTGTGGAGGTTTTTACTGTGTTAAATCATTCAGGCTATAATTTCTTGTAAAGGGTATTTTTGACTTGAATACGTCTCTTGGCTGTGGGTCTATAGTTTTTTTAACGTAAAGCGTCGTTCAGGCAACCTAGAGCAGTAACGTTTTTCTCACCCTCAAAAATGTAATACTGACTCGCTCCAGATCTGTTGGTGTTGATCGGATCGAATTTTTGAGACAGTTACACCATCAAAAATACAATGGAGAATATTTTTTATTACATAAAATTTGGACGAACCTACCGTTTAGGACCTATATTAATTTGAAAGAAAGTCAGGTTTTGCTAACACATTCAAGTGTTGGGGCTTTTTTGACATCTTTATATTTTTATAAGAACCAGCCTTGCATTTTCCTTATTTTTTTATTCAATAAACTTTTTAATTTTGTTATGCACTGACAAAACCTATCTTTAGCTTATTCATTCAAGATCATATGCGAGATTTATTGAAAGTTCATTTTTATAATACTTTTTTTTTTAATACTTTATTGACATTTACAACTGTATAGAATAAGTAAACCTGCTGCAAAATAGTTACAGTGACATGCCGATAACCATCTGCAGTAACTCAATAAATTTTCTACAATAATTCATTAGGAAGCCCCTAGATCATCTTGTCTAACGCCTCTCGTTCGGGAATCGAGTGCGAAGCAAGTTGGGAGACTGAGTGGATTCATAACACTAAATTGATTGTTAATTGGTTACTGCCATTTCGCCATTTTCAAGTATATGCACCTTTTTGACGATTCCTTCTCTTATCTTTATTATTGGCTTACGCTTATCCCTTGTACTTCATCAAATCATATTTCTTATTTTAGGCTTTGTATTATTATTTTTTTTTTTTTTAATTATGGAATATTGACATTTGATGCTTAGAGATAAATCTATTTCGTTCTTTCTACCATAATCGGAGTATCTAAGGAAGTTGTAAAAAAAGATATCTGTATCGAGAATGTTCAGTTTAGGTTTGATGGTAATTGGAAAGACTTATCATTTAGTTGTCTTTACAATGTTAATTAATTTATTTAACTGGGTTTTTTTCCTGTAACCATTAGGAATACTAATGATGATGTTCTAATGGTACAATTTATTCTTATTTTAAAATTTATAATTAAGTTATTGAATTATTGCTATTACGCCATCTTACGTATGTGTACCGTCTGACTTTTTTTTTTCAAATGACACAATCACGTTGTACATGCATTAATTTTTATAGTATTATAAAATATTTCACTTATTAGATCATATCAAATACGCATAAAATAGAACTTAAATTCGCAACGCAAGTTCCTGTGCATCTGTAAGTAGAGAAAACAAAGTTTTTTTTTAGTTGTATTATTTAATTAAAAAATATTCTGATAGGTTCTAATTGACTTAATGAATGTCAGAAAGGTCAAGAAAAGTAAACAGAATCTCTCGGAACTGGAACGCAACAATCAGTTTCCGAATTTAATTATATATAAAAGAAAAAAGTGATACGGCACTATCAGCTGCTTTTCCAAACCTTGTGGCCTCTTTAATCGGGAAGTGGAAATAAAAAATAAAAATTCGACCTTCATTCGTTCTTCTCATATCTTATCGATACAAAATTAATTTTTAATAGATTAGATCATAATAAATAGTATTTTTAATCAAAGATGAAAAAAGTTTTTACGTTTGAAAAGCTAACATTTCTGCGATTGCTAGGTGGACCATGGTCAATTTGACCTATCTTTTGTTCCTCCTTTCGGCGGTGGCGGTGCTCGCCCATGATCCTCTAGTGGTGCACACTGCCCAGGGTAAGCTCCGTGGGTTCAGGGCTACCTCCAGATCTGGTAGGTCGTTCCTTTCTTTCGCTAGCATACCCTTCGCCAAGCCGCCTGTTGGGCCACTTAGGTTCCAGGTGAGTAGAAAATATTGTTTAAACTATTATTCAAGATATTGTACATCCTTCAATGTGAAATTTTGCTATTGTATTGTATTCTTCCAGCCACCACAGGAACCAGAGCCATGGGATGGCATAAGGAATGCCACAGACCTAGGACCATGGTGTATACAATACAACATGTACGATATACCGCCAGCAGTTTTTGGAGTGGAAGACTGTCTTTACCTTGCTGTGCATACCCACGATGTAAGTTACAAGTAGCTCTTCTGGATTGATTTGCTATTATGAAACATAAACTCTATAATTGTTTTGACATTTATTACATTTGACTAACGCATAGTAAAATATGTGAGTTCTTTAGAATCAAAAAGATGAAATAATGGAATAAGTTGTTGCACCATCAAAGTAGTTAAACTTCAATGGTTTCATTAATTTTTTTATGACATCTGTTCATATTATTTCAGTACTGATAGCCTTCCAAGAATAAGAAGTAATTACCAAACATTAAATGCACTGTTTACTCAGCGATTTGAAGTTATGCGTGGTTACTATTGATTAAAACATTTATAACTTTCATTAATTACGTTTTCAGCATTAAATAAAGGATTCATTATTATTGGGTCACGCTAACCAAAAAATTTCAACAAAGCATCTTTCTTATTTCTGACTTAGACTTCTTTTTAAAATATTAAATAAATGGAATAGTCCCTTCTAATGGATTATTCTATTCCAAAGAACATTCATGGGTATAGATCGCTGCTGGCAAACTATTGCTTCTATAAAGCAAATACGTTAGTTTTATTGTACCTTATTATGAGTTTATGTTATTTGTAAATTTTCATTATACTGGTTTTTTAAGGCCCTATTATTTTTTTTTTTGTTTTTAATAGGGGCTTAACGTCCTTATAAACTCTAACTAGGGCAGAAAGAACGGGCTTATACATATTTAAAACAACTTTTAGGAAATATATGGGGGCACCCACCAACTAAGTTAATAAAAGACTGTTTCCTACAGACAAACGTTTACGAAACCAAAAAATATATTAAACGTTTGGGAAGGTTTTTCATTTAAAATAAGATCCTGTAAAATCTATGTTTTTAAATTGCTCGAATTTTAATTAACTATATACACATACAAAAATCAGATTGCGTTTCTATATATATCCTATAATTTTGTTATGAGATGATGTTAATATGATTTCTTGTTTCTAGACCCGAGGAAAAGCTCCTGTCTTGTTCCATCTTCATGGTGGAGGGTTCATCAGTGGAAATGGTCCTCACAAAACAGACCCCAGATACATGATGGACGAAGATGTAGTGATAGTTGACATTAACTACAGAGTTGGAATAATGGGTAACTACCATCATCAATCATATTTTATGATTCAAATATGTATAAAATAAATATAAATATGTATTATATGTTATTCTACAGGCTTCCTCAGTTTTGAAGATGAAGTAATGCCCGGTAACCAAGGAATGAAGGACCAAGTGATGGCACTACGATGGGTAAAAAAGAACATCGCCAAATTCGGTGGGGATCCGAACAGGGTGACTCTTGTGGGCGAGAGTGCTGGAGCTGGAAGTGTTTACCACCACACTGTTTCTCCCCTCAGTAGAGGTGTGCAATACAATCAGATTAATCTAATATTATATATTGAACTACCGTGGTAACTTAATTATTGTTTTTACAGGATTGTTCCACGGTGCAATTGCGGAAAGCGGTTCCAGCTATAACTTGTGGTGCGTAACACCCCCAGGTGTCGCAAAAGAGTACGCCCAGAAATTAGCTGGTCTTGTCTCTTGTCCAAAGGGAACCTCCAAGGAAGCAGTAGCTTGTATGATGAAGAAGGATGCCAAAGAACTGGTTGGGCACATGGAGGACTACAGGGTTCGTTAATCAGTTATTTTACACCCTATTGATGAAATTTATTTTTACATTCTTTAATTTGTATATTCAAGAAATTGTTTCTTTTACTATTCAGTATATTTTCAAAACTTAAATTTCCGTAAAAGCCAATGAATCTAAATGCACCAACATAACGGTAAATCCTTTCCTCCTGTCTATTTCAATGATATTCCACCATCTAAAGCAGATACAGTTCGGTTACCTCAAAAGTCAAGAACTTTACAGACGTTTCAGACAACTGCATAGACTATTAAATAGGACATCTCATATTTCTGTTGAAAACAAACTGCTCAATTAAACTATTTGTACCTTTATGACTCGAACTGTCGGAGACAGAATAAAAAGTAGAATATAAAACGCATCCAATCCTTCCAATTTGAAATCCTCTGAACTATAGTGACTGCTCCGTATTATGTCTCGAATAAAATCTACATAACGATCTCAATATACCTCACGTCATCGACCAAATACCATTTAAAAATTTAACCCATACTGATGCCCTCCTCGCAGATTAAAATGACAGGTGCACCGGGAGTACATATTTTGTAAATATGTATTTATGTTGTAGTTGTTTCAATGGGTAGCTACTCTCAGCGGCCATACTGTATATTATGTACCTCCACTGGGCTTTAACACCAATGTCCCTACTGGGAGAGCAGCGTTAATCCATAAGACGGATTTTTAAGCATAGACATTTACATTTATGATATATAAATAGATATATATTTGGCTAGAAAATATTCATTCCATTGAATCGTATATTGATAAAATCAAATTTTGTTAATTAGATTTGGCAAATAGATCCATTGCTCCTTTTCCTTCCTGTCTTGGAGCCGACCGGACCTGGAGCGTTCATAACTGGACCTATCAGCAGCTGGCAACACAACCCCGTACCCCTTCTAATGGGTACTACTTCCGGTGAAGGACTCCTCAGAACCGGCTGTGAGTACAATACCTTTCTACTTTATTTTTGAGTGGATCTAATAAACTTAAATCCATGACGTATTCAAACAATCTAAAAATTGGAATCGTTAGGGAACATTTATAATTTTGGTGAATAAATGTATCCGATACCCAAATAAGTCAAATCCAAGATGAAAATAAAATAAAGGGTGTCTAAAAAGAACGGTTTTCTTTTTGGAAAAAAAAAAATTAATTATTCAAGAAATTAAGTCAAGAAAATTAGGGAAATGATTTCTTGCATTTCCCTGCAGTTTACCCTGTTCTAAAATGGAGTCAAACGCAAAAAGTTTAAATTTTCAACCTTAATATACTGTAATCAAGTTGGCATAGAGCGATAAACTATTACTACAAATATATTTTTTTGTGATTTATGTTTGATTAATGTTACTCAAAAGAATTAATACTTGTAATAAAAAACATTTTTTATTTACTCTATTTTTGAATTCTACAGACTTTCATATAGAATATTGAATAAATCAAATAGTTTTATTGTGTCGAAACGTACTGTATTTTGGGATAGTTTTTTTTTTTTCTTTTTTTTTTATCATTGTATTGAGATATGTTTTTCGCAAAGCTATCCTCAGTTAAAGCTGCTAGTTAATATGTTGGTTAAATGAATTTTTTTTTTCTTTATAGATTTCCTTTACTTCAATCTGGACTACAAGTGGTTCGATGACAACTTCGAAAGATTGGCGCCAGTATCATTACTATATTACAAATCTGCTTCGAACCCTAATGAAGTAACGAAAAAGATAAAGCAGTTTTATTTTGGCAACCGACAGATATCAATAAATGACTGGGTCAACCTAACAAATGTAAGTTTAATTTGAATTAACGATTAAACTGATGAAGTTCCAGGGGAAAAAAAAATTAAAAAATAAATAACTGAAACTTAAAACGTTTCCTAACGTTAGCACTAACATGCTAATTATGGAAAAGATTTCGGGTATCAAATATTCTCATACTGAAAGATGCAATGTATTAATTTTGATCTGTTTATACAAATGTTATTTTAAAATCTTGAGATTGAAATATTTATGTTAGTAATTGTTATAAATCAGTAACAGTAAAGTATGCAGTCGTTTTAGAGAGAGGTTGTTTTACAATTACGATCACAAAGTTTGTGGGAAATTGTGCTGTTTCCACATCGGTTAGGAGATGGGTGAAAGATGATTGTATATCATCTCGCGCGATAGTAACGGAATAAGTGAAGTTGTAAGATGTAAGATTGGACAAGAATGACTATCCCATTGAAGCAAAAATTATTATTTGCCAATTACTTTTTCATTCTTTAAATTTTTCTGTGGTTACATTGAGTCCAAGTGACATTTTATCTGTCTAAATATTTATAAATAGTTGAAAACAAAAACACAAAGGATCTACTTTTATAATTCTTAAGGTAGCATAACAGACGGAAGTTGCACCACTGGATGGGTGCTGATTTCCTCATGCCTAATCATGTCTGTTGTTTTCAATGTCACATCACATTCACTGATTGTATACCAAATATTACGGTTGTGAATACAAGTATCGTGTTCAAAAAAATATTCTTGGCTGGCTGTGCCGAACAGAAAAATTGAGGAATGTTAATTCATTACGGTATAAATTCCAAAAAGTTATTGTTTGCTTTATATTGAAATATTGTTCTATAGACGAAGGCACCGTGTCCTCCTATCGGTTGAAGTATATAAATACGTCTTAAAGTGGTTTAAATAAATGGCGAAAGATAGTATTTGTAAAGTATAAAAAAATTTTTAATAAACTCAATTTTCGGTTTCCAGATGGTATTATTTTGGCACTTAGATCGTCGTGAATTTCCACTCTAGTTAGTTTTCATGATATGCCTCGTTGAGCTCCCGTTTATTAAAAAGTTTTATTAAAAATGGCTAGTTTTAGCAGGATAGAGAAATATAAATATAGAGAAATTATAATGTCCAATTGAATGAAGTTAAGCCGTAAAAATTTCCTGAATTTCTCTCAGTCATTCTGAAGCAGCTCAATCAATGAAGAAAGAAAACCTTCTTCTCTTCTTCGACAAAACATGGGGTCGATTGCTCTCCTGTTCATAACAAGGAAGTCCTCTTCCTCACCGTCTTTCGCCATCAACAACCACAACACCAGTTTTCTTCTCAACATATTCCTCAGAAGCCGCAGCGTTTGGAAGCTACATGTGGAAACACCCTCTCCCGCTTCTGGACGCAGCAGCTGCAGCTGGATACAGCAGCGGTAGCTGGAAGTTCCATGCGGAACCCCACATTAATAGGCTGTAAGAGGGAATGTCCAATCGAAACTGAGATTTGATTGCCACCTGTTAGCTTGCCCCATGTACTATCACTATAGGTGGTCTCATAGAGGCTAAAAAGACAATTTTTACATGCTTTTTAGTTTAAGAACTCGTTCCCAATAAGGTAGAATATAGACGTTATAATTTACTTCTTCGACTTACTGAGAACTATGGTAAACGGGCATTCTTCCTTAAATTCAAAATTTTAGGTGCTAACACCAAATTAAACCGTTTGTGGAGTGACATAAACCTAGGATACTTCATAGATCTTTAATATCTTTGTGGTAATAAGTAGTCTTGTATTATTCAAGTATTCTTTATATTTGTAAGTACAGTTAAATTTGAATGAAACGTATAAGGACTAAGAAATATAAAGACTAATTTGTTTGCAGGCCTACACCGACAGTTGGTTTACAAATGGAATATTCGATGGTGCAAATAAACACACCGGCGACGTTTATTTCTACTACTTTGACTACCGAGGAGAGTACTCATTCTTCCCTTCAGAGGGTAATACTACACAGTACGCTTTTGGTAAGAATTGTATATATATATATATATTTTTTTTTTTGTTTATTATTTTTTAATTTAGTTTAGAATTAATTCCGCGAAAAAATTCTAAACAAGAATTTTTTTTATGAGCGTATAGTTTATCAATATACCTATAACCCATTTCTTTTGCAATTGTGGTTGTTATAAAAAATATTGCAATGATTATTATAAAAAAAATAAATAAATATTACAACAAATGTTTGGGCAAAAGTTTTATTGATTTTCTGACAAAAAAAGAAACAATCTATCCCTATCTAAACTCTACTACTTCTGATAAGAAAACTATTCAAATTATCAATCCGAGCAACAGAGCTAGAGAGTGTCATAAAAGCCCCAACACTTAAAAAAATGTGGGATAAACGTGACTTTTTTAATTCAAACCAGTATAACTTTATTATTTGCATTTATTTAAAAATGTAAGACCAAAAATCAAATTCATGTTGATATCCACCAAAGGAAGCGAAGTATGAGGTCTTTACGAAGCTAATGGTTTTCTAAACGTTGTATTACGAGTAGTTTCACTACTCACTAGTGATGTATTATCGTAGTTTAATTCCCGAGTCTTTGTTGAATTTATTGTTATATTCTTTTAGATGTATTGGGATGTTGCTATTTTGCGTCGGTATACCCTTGTCCCTTTAATCTCTGATTTAGTGATCTAGTTTGTACAATATTTAGTTATTTATGGACACACCAAATATCATAATTATATAATAAATAATTGATAAATTATTTATATAATGTCTTTAAATTTAGGTGCTGGTCATACTGATGAAATCCTTTACATATGGTATAATAAAAACTTCGCCTCTGATTTGAAAGGTAAAGATGTAGAAATGTCTAAGAAGCTAGTCAAGATATGGACAAACTTTGCTAAATACGGGTATGTATATTCATAGAAAATATATATTATTTTTTAAATAATTATTTCTATCATTTATTAGTGAATAAAAATAAAAATATTAAGAAAGTTATACATTAATATTTTAATGTAAACCATCTTTCATTACAATCACTATTTACCACTGTGGTGTTTTACACTTATCAAGATATTTCGCTTAAGGTCCTGCATAAATATTTTATCTTTAGGTATGATTTATTTATTTACAGATATTCCCAGAGTAAAATGGTTTTTCTATTCTATTTTTTTTTCAGGAAAGCGATACCACCACCAAACAGTGGAAAATGGGATAAATGGGTTCCGAAAAAGCACAATTACATGTATATTGGTAATTCTGGCTTCAAACCTCAAATCGGTCTTCATGAAGACAGATATAAATTCTGGAGCGAGCTAAACTACAGGGATAACTACCCTTGGAAATGATTGTATATTTTTCACTAAAGCTGATCGATGTAATATAAACATGTAAAATAAAAAAAAATGTATAAAATATATCTATCTTCTCTATTCATTCTGATCACAGTGTTTAATATTGAAGCCATTTGCTTTATCATATTTGGTGCAGAAGAAATGCTCAAATTATATGGGCAATGATGTTGATTATAGCAATATAAAAACATACAACCAAGATATAAAATGTATGTAGATATTAATGAAAGCATAAGATGGTAGGATAGGTGATTATTATTTGAGGCATGGAATTCCAAAACCAACTAAGTCCAATTTCCAGATTTTGTTTTGTTATTAAATACACACATCAAAGAAAGTTTTGCATCACCCTAATTTTTTTATTTCAACACTTCCGAACGCTAACAACGTCCCTACCACTCTTCAAGAACTGAGGGAAGCAGCGATTCAAGAATGTTATTTTTTTTTGTTATTAAATACATGTAGCTTTTGACTTGACAATCTTTAGGTGAAAGGTTTTTTCCAAAAAGTGGTTAAATCACATTGAAAATGACCATAAAAAAATAAATCCTCTTCCTAATCCTGTCTGATCTTAAACTTTATCAACCAGCTGTGAAAATTTAAAAAAAAATTGACTTACCTAGGAGCACTAGATAAGGGCTAAAAAATGGATTTGATAGAAGGAAAGACGTCTGGTTATTACTTGTAACTGGAAACGATTATATATTTTTAATAAAAATATTGGATATGTTAATTGTTTGAAAATTTAAAAAAAAAAAAAAAAAAAAAAAAAAAAAAAAAAAAAAAAAAAAAAAAAAAAAAAAAAAAAAAAAAAAAAAAAAAAAAAAAAAAAAAAAATGGACTGTCAGAAAATCTCAATCATGCACCATCTTTTGGCAACTTTGAGTTTTAGGTCGAAAAATGAGTTGTTTTTCGACTTTTCGAACATTTTTTATCATTGAAAACTATAACAAAAAAATTAAAAAAACCTATTTGATTTTGAAACTTTTATAATGTAATAGAAAATGAAAAAAATTGGAGAGAATAAGTTTATATGAATTAAAAGAACAAAATATATTTTTTTAAATATTTTTATTAATTAAAAACCTTAAAAAACAAGCTGATGTAATAAAATAGAGAAATATTTGAACATATAAAAATTAAAGAAAATAAATAAAACCTGTATCACAGCAAACAACCCATTTAGGTTCTAGGGTTCAGTACTTAGGTAAGCACGTACTGTTACTAAGGCAACGGTTGTGAAAGGACGCCTTGACTCCACCCACAGATTTGGCCTAAATCACGCCCAACCGCCAGGTTTTTCCTCAATTAAGGGTACCCACTTTGTAGAGACTGGGTGTACCCCAACCCCAGGAGGGTTTCCCGAGCTCGAAGACGAGCAACGACCGCGATAACAGAAAATAAATTTTCTGCCATCAGTTGGTCTCGAACCCAGGCCCGGGAGCTTCGTAATCAAGTGCCTTATCCACTGAGCTAATGCGCGTCCCAAAATAAAAACAAAAAATAAATTGCTAAATTAATGTTGCATATTCGCAACAGTGGACATAAATGGGTTAAAAAGTTCTATTAAATGAATTAACTTAAATAAATTAATTTAATAAAATAAATTCAAAGCAACCTTTTGTGCGGCTGCTTATGCATGCCCGAATCAGGCGTACGAAAGCCCCATTGGCACCAAACTGTGGAGAACAGCATATAAGCGCCGGAGGGGAGAAAAAAATGTGAAGAAAAAAGAAGAATTAGTAGGACCGGTTATTGGTTGTATAATCCCGTGATGGAGAGACGATATTAGGAGCAAAATATTGGTCAACCCCAGGTGAGTCGGTGATTCTTTGATCGATGTACCTTCCTTCGCAGTGCATCTCCCTGATCGTAATTGCATATATCTTAAAATAGAAATAGATGATTTGATATGTTCTCAGTGCTGTTGTTTGAGATTTTAACATGGGATGATATATACAGCCTAACAATAATGTGAAGTTTGAGAATTTTGTCCTAATTGAGATAATTTCAATATATTTTTAATGATTTAGTTGAAACAGAGTGTAATATAAGTTGGTTGCATTTTCATTATCGTAATTTAAAAGTATGATTAAAAGGTCTTTCCTACGTAATGACCTATGTATCTTATATATATATATATATATATATATATATATATATATATATATGGGAGGCGCGGTAGCTCAGTGGGTAAGGCACTTGATACCATGCTCCCGGGCCGAGTTCGAGTCCGACTGAAGGCAGAAAATTTATATTTCTGTTATTTCGGCCGTGGATCGAATTGCATTGTTATAAAAAGCTTAGCATTAGGAGAAACAGTACAGCCTACCTAAGTACTGAACCCGTCAATTAAATCAGGATATATATATATATATATATATCTAAGATTTAAATCACTAAGATTTCGTCTAAATCGTGTCTGTATTCTTTCAAAAAGAAATCCCCCTATTCAAAATAAAAATCCCTTCAAAACAGCTATTATTTTCAAAAATAACATGCTAACAAAAAATTATTAATACGCATTTAAATATTTTCTTTGTATTGAATCTAGTTATCTACTGAATTTTAAATTACCTAAGAAGTCAACTTATTCTTTTGTATTAGGTGGACCATGGACAACTTGATATTTCTTCCGATCTTTTTGACTGTGTCGGTATTTGCTCATGATCCTCTGGTCGTGCAGATAGAACAGGGTAAGCTTCGTGGGTTCAGAGCCACATCCAGATCTGGAAGATCTTTCCTTTCCTTTGCTAGCATACCCTTCGCCAAGCCCCCTGTTGGACCACTCAGGTTCCAGGTGAGTTATTTAATGTAATATATTAGGATTAATTTACAATTAACAGCTAGTATATTAGCCCATAAGCCCATTTTCTTCCCAGTATCATATGTCCCTATAATTCTCCTTGATGGTTGAAAAGGCAGTGGACCCAAGACCATTTGTAATTATTACCATTAGACTCATCTCAATAGTTGTCCTGTAGAGTTGAATCCTCAGGATCTGTAACTTTACATCCTCTATCCAGATATCAATCAAGCAGATGAGGGAGAGGCAGTGTGATTTGAGGAGTCCTCTGTTTTCCATGAATTCGGAAACAAGGTTATTTCCTATACATTGAGTAACAAAAACATTTTTCACATATATGTATGTTTTGTTATATTTATAACTCTTTTTGGATTTAATGGTGAATGTTGTATGCAAATGTATACTTATCTTTCACTGAATGTCCACATTTGATAAGTAAGTCAATTTACATTAAAAAAAATGTTAGAAATTTAGTTTTTTGTAGCCACCACAAGAGCCAGAAACATGGGAAGGTGTAAGGAATGCCACAGACCTAGGGCCGTGGTGTATACAGTACAGAATGTATGAAATTCCTCCATCTATCAAAGGTGATGAAGACTGTCTTTATTTAGCTGTGCACACTCATGATGTAAGTTAATATGTAGCTCCTTTTGTTATATTTATAATTATTTCCACTATACTAACTATATTCAGTGTTTTATAAATACTTCCCTATGGTGTTACATATTAGTTAAAGTAATCCTACTCTTATTATTTTAAAAGTTAGCTTTACCCTATCAAATAAAATTAAACTACATTGTTTAATATGAATAGAAACCATAAAATTACTATTTTTTTAAATGATTGTATACCATTTCTTCATTTATATGTGAAGAACTGTGTATAGAATGATCATAGTCACATTTTCTAAAACCTCAGAATTTCAGAAATGCCACTTGGTCTATGATTGTTCTTGTCTGATAATGATGTATAGGGAGCCCTTAAAAACTTCACAACTATGATTTATCTATCTTATGTAGGCATTCTTTCATTTTTAAATTATGTGTTTGATTTTCATTTACAAGTTGCCGAAAATTGATTTTGAACATACTGTTCCACCATCAATCGTATTTCATCGATAAAAGAATACAGCTTCATTTTATTTGGTTAAACTAATTTTAATATAGAAAAGAATACAACATAATTAATAAGCATAAAACAGTGCATAATCGAGGCATGTAATTGGAAAAGGCTGTCAGTGTCAAAAATAAAATAAAAAAAATTTTAATTGGAAAATGAATAAGTTCCATCACCAATGTAATGGAAACAGTGGTATGTATCTATCATAAAGGGCTTGGTACCAAGAAAGGTACGTACCACTTACCATTACATTGGCAATGGAACTTATTCATTTTTTATTTAATTTTTGGCACTTACAGCCTTTTCCATTTACATGCCTCAATTGTTCTACAATAGTTTCATTAACAACAAACTCTAAATTAATTATTTCATATGATTTAGAATTTTGGATAATTAGCCATTAATATAGTCATTTACTTATAGACAGAAGGAAAAGCTCCTGTTTTGTTTCACATTCATGGCGGTGGGTTCATATCTGGAAATGGTCCACATTATACAAACCCCAGATATTTGATGGATGAAGATGTTGTTATTGTTGACATCAATTACAGACTTGGAATAATGGGTAACAACCAGCATGAAATATTGTAATGATTTTCTTCAATCATTTATTTTTAATAAAATTATATGTCAATAATTAATTGACTTTAATTCATTATTAGGGTTCTGTCAATATTCTTTTGAATTATGACTGGAAATATTTAAACAAGGATTTGGGCATTTTAATTTATATTTATTATAAATTACTATGTGAAAAAAATTATTTAATTTTACCTTTAATCTCAATTCTAAAGTCCATTAAGGAGAGAACTTCTAAACACTTTCACATATCTTGGTTCCATAATCTTCTATCACTCCTAACACCTAGCTGCCCCAAGGTCCAAAACTAACTCATTCTGTCTTCTTCCTTCTCTGTTCTAAAACCAACTGCCCCTTTTTCCTACCTGCCTCAAGGGCTGGTACTCCTCTCCAGGTATTGAAGGTTTCTCTAATCCCTGCTCCTACTTGGTTTGGACCCTTACTTCCAATATTTGCTCTTTCTGGACTTAAATTGCAAATATCATTACAATATATATATATATGGATAAATTTCTTGAATGTTACTATTAAATGTTTAGTAAGGTGTTTGAGGTTCAATCAAAAAATAAAAAACAACTATTTTGGCGACGTTTCGAGACTACATTATTCTCATAATTATGCCAATGTTACTAGTGGATATGGAATGAATAGTCTCGAAACGTCACCAAAATAGTTGTTTTTTATTTATTGGCTGAACCTCAAGAACCTTACTAAACTCATAAATATATATGTGTGTGTGTGTGTGTGTGTGTGTGTGTGTGTGTGTGTGTGTGCGTGTGTGTGCGTGTGTGTGTGTGTGTGTGTGTGTGTGTGTGTGTGTGTGTGTGTGTGTGTGGGGCGGCTGTGTGTGTGCAGTGTTGTGTATAATTTATAGTCGCAATATTATTTGTATATTATCTGTAAGTCACAATTATCTGTTAGCTCTATACGATTCTAACATATGGTGGTATAAAATCCATATTTACCTATAATTACTAATTATATTTACATATTCATATTAAAATTTAAAATTTAATTAATATTTATATTTATAAATCATTCATAGTTCTAGGTATATATATATATATATATATATATATATATATATATATATATATATATATATATATTTAAATTATTATAATATTTATTTAATGTAAAATTTATTATTATTATTATCGTTTTCTCCTTAAGGAGAGCGTTTGAACTTGAAAAATACACAATGTTCATTTTCTTTGCTTCCCAAAACTTCTTCATTAATTCACTATGTTTCTTTTTTCTGTCTTCTTTTCCATTTTTGGCCTGTAGTTCTTGTTGGATTCTGTTTAAATTTGTTATTCTTGATTTTGTCTCTGAAATGTTTTCTATCCATTATTTAATTTAAAAAATTTTGCATTATTTAAGGTCTTCCTGGGCATTTAATTTAATATAATATTTAAATTAAGGAAAATATCCCAAATCAAATTATACTCTTTTCTCCTTGTTATTTTTGCTATTTACTATTACCTTATTTATTTAATTCAATGCCTTTATTTACATCATGCAGGATAGGTTATTTAACAGGATAACAAGCTGTTCTATCTAAAGATATAAGATCTAGTTTTAATCTTGTTCTGATTCAAAATAAAAATCAAAACCTATAAAGCCGGATTGAAATAGCATTCTCACGAGCTTGTTTAAGTGTTGTCCAGTACTCACAGCCATAATCTCAATCATATTTATAGCAATTTCCTTTAAGAAAAAACTTCATACTTAGGGATTTTTTAGTACATGCGAATACAGGTTCATAATGCTATCTGGAAAGCGGAAATCTTAAGCTACTTTTTGAAGCACACCTTTAGTCACACACGCTTTTAGGTTACATGCGATAGAGGCAGGCTAACTTTCTTAGGTGGAGTTGGTGTAAATATGGGTGCCCTTTCTTGGTATAAATATGGACCCCATTTCTGTGGGAACTTTGACATATCTCTTGTTAGAAATCATAACTTGCATCTTTTGTGATGGAAATTTCTCAGAAGACACTCGGAGAGAGGTGTGGGTAAAATGTTCCCAAATGTGGGAACTTAGATCGTGCCGGGAATGAAAGAGCCAGTTATGATTGTGATTTCAGTAAATAAATTCTTTTCCCATAATAGATATACTCTCTACTGTTTAGAATTGTTTTATTCTGTTTTAAACTATGTTTGGTGGAGGACCCATAATTACACTCTAATTTTTATGGTGCTGTTTTGGAAGCTATTTGTAAACCGTGGTTTTTGATTTGAAATAATTGATGTTAATCATTGTTTTGCCTTCTTCCATTTAAGAAACCTGTTATAGTTGTTAATGAAAGACAAAAATTTAGAATTTTTCAAGTTAAAAGTAATTTTACATCAAAAACAAAAGAGGATGCCAATATTTACACCTTTTCCTATAATTTTGTGTGTATATATATATTTTCAATGAATATTCTGTTTTCTTGTTTTTGAGTAATCAATTTAGTCTTGGAATAAAATTTAGAAGAATAGAATATAAAGAAAACTCATTCCTTGGACAAAGTCCCCTTTAGAATACATGAAAGAAAAGAAAATCATATCTGGTATGTTTAAATTTTATTTTGAAATAAAACAAGATTTATTTAAAATAAAAGTAAATACAGATTTACATTATAAATACAAGAAGAAAAGAAAAAGCTAGAGAAAAAACTATATATATTTTTAGTAAAGTAATAAATATTATATACAAGATTGATAGAATGATTTATTTCTGATATTTCACAATAAATTATATAAATAAATAATATTTGCAAGGAGGGAACAGAATAAAATGATAATAGTAGGGATGGTTTTGCAATTCAATGATTAATAGTTTGGATATTATTAATGATCCTTTGTCAGTATGAATATTCTTTTTTCATTTTTTACAACAGGTTACTTAATATTCGATATATATATATATATATATATATATATATATATATATATATATATATATATATATATATATATAAGAAGTGGCCTTTGCTATTACCTGCGGTAATGTGATCCTATGGCAAAATTAAGTTGGGCACCTCTCCTTTACAGTAATGATCTTTATTCATTATCTTTATCTACATATTATTCAAATATAGCAAAGTATATAATATATATTAGGAGTATTAATTGCATAAATAATCGATTCTTGCAGGCTTCCTCAGCTTTGAAGATGAAGTAATGCCTGGTAACCAAGGACTTAAGGACCAAGTGATGGCACTTCGTTGGGTTAAAAAGAACATCGCCAAGTTTGGAGGAGATCCAAACAGAGTGACTCTTGTGGGCGAGAGTGCAGGGGGAGGAAGTATCTATCACCACACTGTGTCACCCCTTAGTAGGGGTAAGGAATACAGAAATTTTAGAGTAATCAATGCACATATATAATTTTTAGTAGAACAGGTTATTGTTTTTACAGGGTTGTTCCATGGTGGGATTGCTGAAAGTGGGTCTAGTTATAATTTATGGAGTATTTTACCTCCGGGTATGGCAAAAGAGAGAGCACAGAAACTAGCTGATCTTGTCTCTTGTCCAAAGAACAATTCCAGAGAAGCTGTTGATTGCATGATGAAGAAAAATGCTAAAATATTGGTCAGTCACTTGGAAGACTTTCGTGTAAGTATAATTCAAAGGAGTAGCTTCCTTTTAATCATCAAATAAACTAATTAAAAAATATTAAAATATTTTTTGATCTTATTTTTATAAATATATTTTTTTATTTAAATTTATTTAACACTAGATTTGGCAAATAGATCCTCCTTTGCTTTTTGTACCTGTTTTGGAACCTAGTGGATCTGAAGCATTTTTGACTAGCCCAATGAACAGCTGGCAACACAACCCTGTCCCTCTCCTTATGGGTATGACTTCAGCAGAGGGTCTTCTCAGAACGAGTTGTCAGTACCATTCTATCCCCTATCTGGTTCTATTATTTTCATTGTTTGCATAATTTGGATTTTCATATTCCAACCAATTTTTAACATGTATTGTTTCACTTCATCTAGTTGAATTAATTGAAGGGTTTGGTGGTGTTTGTGTCATTTATTATTTTTTTTTAATACAATCTAGTTCATTGGATGAAGAATTTATGTCTCTAAAACCAGTTAGAAAAAGAGATATGGAGAAGGTGAAGGGGCTATGCAACATTTTCCTGCTAAAGGAAAATGTAATAAAAAACAAAAAACTTTAAACATAAATTCATCAAAATTGTGTTCTATTACAAAACCCCTTCATCCCTTCATTATTATACAGAATACCAGCTTGATCTATTCAGAGCAGGAATATTGAGATTTAATAATTAGATTCTCAATAAAATGAACATTACACATCATAGTCAACCTGGCATTGGCTTCTTACTTAAACAAAGTGATTTGTAACTTCATTTCCTCATGCCATCACAGTTTCTGTTATTTATGATTTTGATTATTTTATATTAAAAAAAAAATGTAGATATTGTCTCAATTAGTTGAGATATAAAATTAATATTATGAAATGGAGATTTTTTCAAAAAAACTATTATGTCTTTTTATTGATTTACTGATGTCATTAAATACTTAAATTGTTATACTATAATAACATGTATCTAACAGGAGGAGGGTTTGATAAAATGCAATAATCAATATTCTTTTTCTAGATTTACTTTCCTACAACTTGGACTTCAAGTGGTTCAATGACAACTTCGAGAGACTAGCCCCTATCACTTTTTTGTACTATCGCTCAGCTTCAAACCCTGATGAAGTTACAAAAAATATCAGGCAATATTATTTTGGCAACAAAGAAATCTCGCAAGCCACTTGGTTCAACTTAACCAATGTAAGTTTATCTAAATAAATTATAATTGTATAAAATAATAAATTGAGATTAAGTGATAATGAATTATCATTACTCTATTATCATAATCTAATAATTTTTAACAAAGACTTCAAAGTTATTTATGTCAAAATTCATTCATGAATATAAGTCCAATGGTTGAAAAACAAAAATTCTACTATATAAAATTATATTTCAATAATTTTCTAATTATAATGGTATTGTAATTATATTTACTTTCTAATAATATATCATTGTTTTCTTAAATTGACTACTGCTAAATTCTTGAACTTCCGGCAGGCCTATTCCGATAGTTGGTTCTCATCTGGGGTGCTTGATGGTGCCAACAAACATACTGGTGATGTCTTTTTTTATTATTTTGATTATAAAGGAGAGTATTCCTACTTCCCCTCTCGAGAAAATGCAACGCAACTTTCATTTGGTGAGCGATTATTAATACTTTTCAATTTAAGAAAAACAATAAATCATATAATGGATTAATGGTGAGGAGAAAATGATGGTTAATGTCACATTTATTCTATAACCTCAATATCAGTTTTACATTATGAAATCATGAGATGTCCAACTTATTATAAAGTGGAATTTAATGGCATTAAGAAGCATATAGAACAAAACATGTACTCATAACATATCAGTTTACACATCTCAAGTCACTTTCGAATAATATTTGTTATCATATATACATATTAGTTATTTTTATTTCATCATATTTGTTATTATATATACATATTGGTTATTTTCATTTAATGTTATGTGGGTTTTTTCTAATTTTTCATACTGTTTAAAGATCAATTTTAATTGCAAAACTATATTATTCATGTAGAGGATATAAGGGCAAGAGCTATTGAGCAGACCAAGGATCACCTAGTGTGTCTGTCGTGCCTATGTAGAAGAAGAAGAAGAAGAGGATATAAGCCAGAACATGTATACTTAAATGAAATTTTTAATTGTTAAAATGAAAATCAAGTTATATTGATTGAAAAAGTAGCATATAGGTATATTATTTTTTTGTGCTAATGGTCATAAAGAGGTTTATATAGATATTATTCATTGAAAATAAATCAGTTATTAATTTAGTAAAAGGTTGGTATATGTCAGTTTTTCTGACTCAGGGAAAAAAGAAACAACCGGCTCACTAACGAAACACACACATTGAATGTTCAACAACAACTCTGTATTTAACCCAAGCGTAACATAGAGGGCAGAGCAGGACATGCCACAGCCATACTTTCTGACACTCCCCTTCAATTTCAAAATATTTTCTATCATTATATTTGAAATTGTCTCAATACAAATGCGTATTTTTACATGTATACATTAAAACAAAAATTAATTAAGAATCTATAAAATAAACTAAGAGATCTCTAAATTAACAAATTTATATAGCTCTAAACTTTTAGTTAATATATCAGCCAACTGCTCATTACTAGGAACATATACAATTTTTACAAATCTTTTCTGAATTTCATCTCTAATAAAATGGTACTTAACATCAATATGTTTTGTTCTTTTAGATTCTAATGTATTGGCTATTTTAATTGCCGACTGGTTGTCCTCATAAAGTGTTACTGGAAGGTGAATTTTACCAATTAGTTCATCCATTAATTGAACTAAAAATTTGACTTCTGTTAAACACATACTAGCAGCAACATATTCTGATTCACAACTAGACAATGAAACAGTTGATTGTTTTTTACTTTTCCAAATAATATTATTGTCATTTATCTTAATAACATATCCAGATATACTTTTTCTGTCAGTTGTACTATTGGCAAAGTCAGCATCAACAAACCCTTCAACAAAATAATTAGTTTTTGAATTTTTAAATAATTTTATACCATAATTTTGAGTGTATTTCAAATACCTTAGAACCCCCTTCAAATGCTTCCAATGCATTCTGGAGTACATGTTTTGGAATTGGCTATAGTACATGACAGAAAAACACAGATCAGGTCTCGAGCCTAACATTAAATACATAAGGGCACCTAACAGTTCCTTATAAGGAAGAGATGAATCATATTCATTCACAGAGTCTAATTTTAAACCGGGTTGCATCGGAATTTTAGAAACCTTACAATCTTGCATGTTAAATCTATTAAGAATTTTGTTAATGAGACCTTTCTGAGTTATTGCTATACAATTATCATTGATTTCAATTTCCAGACCTAAAAACTTAAAAGAATTCCTTTCAGAGATCAACTTCATTTTAAAATTAGCTATTAATTTATTTGTTAAGTCAATTTGTGACTCTTTACTTCTACTTAAAATTAAAATATCATCTACATATAAAATCAAATAAATGTTCCCTTTTATATACAGACATGGATCTAATTTAGATCTCATAAAACCAATTGACATTAAATAATTATTAAAGGTCATATACCAACTCTTTGCTGATTCCTTTAAACCATACAATGCCTTTTTTAGCTTACATACTAACAGATTATCTGAATCTCGTTTTATGTCCAGTCCTTTAGGAATTTCCATGTATACAGGTTGTTCCAAATTGCCATGCAGAAAAGCTGATTTCACATCCATCTGGGTGATCTGAAGATCCTCCTCGATTGCGATGGCAAGTAAAGCTCGAATAGTAGTCATTTTAGCGACTGGAGAGTAGACATCTTCAGCTAATTTAGTTTGCCGAAAACCACGTGCAACAAGCCTAGCTTTTCTTTTTACTTTTCCATCAATTTCCTTCTCACAGAAAACCCATTTACTATCAACTAGCACTTTATTAGGTGGAGCTTCAACAATCTCCCAAGTGTTGTTTTCCTTTAAAGAGTCTAATTCTTCTTTTATAGCTTCTGACCATCCTCTATCTATTGCTTCTTCATAGTTTGTCGGTATTGTTTCTGATAATGTGTTTTGGATAGTTCCATCTTCCAAATGGTCTAACTTCCCCATATAACAAAATGCTTCATACATTTCCTTTTCAACAGAATGGGGAGTCATAACGTTGGCTTGATAAAGATCAAGGTCTTAAATTGTACTTACTTCTTTCTTCATCCTCTTCATCTTCAAATCCAGAAAATGGCTCTGCATCACTGTCGCTCTCTAAATCTTGAACAGGAACCTCTTCATTTTCTCTGGATATTTCATCTTCTTCTTCAATGATTTTAGTTAAGAGTTCTTCTTCTTTTTCATTTTGAAACTTGATGTTTCTCTCATCAAAAGTGACATCTCTTGAGGTCTGAATATTGTTGTTTTCTGGATCCCAAAGACGGTAGCCATTAGGAGTGTACCCCACAAAAATAAATGGCTTAGCACGAGGCTCTAGTTTCCCCTTCTTAGGTAATTGCAGTGCCCAGGCCTTGGCTACAAAAACTTTTAATTTTTCTAAATCAAATTTTCCATAATAAAAATCTGCTGGGATTCTCCCCTTCAACGCTGTAGTTGGGGATCTATTAAGTTGGTAGGCAGCTGTTCTCACAGCTTCACCCCACAGAAACTTCGGCAATCCTGTGTCTACGAACATAGTTCTGACTTTATTTATTAAGGTCCCATTCATCCTTTCACTGAGACCATTCATTTGAGGAGAATATGGCGCAGTGTATTCGATCCGTATGCCTTTTTCTTGGCAAAATCTCCTAAGGTGACTGCTATTAAATTCACCTCCATTGTCACACCTTATTCGGTTGACTTGTCTGAATTTGTTTTCCAATTCTTTAATGAAATTCATTAAATTATAAGCTGCTTCATCCTTAGTTGATAGTAAATATACTACACAAAAATGAGAAAAATCGTCGACAATAACTTGAAAGTATTTTTCTCCATTAAGTGTAGCTGGAGAAAAACTGGCCCACTTATATCAGTGTGGATGAATTCTCCAATTCTTCTTGATTTGCGTTCCACACAAGGCCTAAATGGTTGCCTAACAGCCTTACCTTGTCTGCATGCATCACAGACATCATTCGAAAAAGGCAAACCCATTTGCTGTAAACTTTTACGGTTTAAATGGCCTAATCTTTTGTGCCACAGGTCTGGATTGGAATATGTGATATGACATTCTTCGTTGATATACAAGTTCATTACATATAACTTTCCACTGAGCTGTCCTTCAATCACATTTTCATTGTAGACAATCAAGGCCTTATCCTTTTTGAAGATAACTTCTTTCCCTGAATCCACAATCTTCTTCACCGATAATAAATTCATAGTTAATTCAGGAACAATGAATGCCTCAAGTTTAATTTTTACTCCATTGTTGAGCAAACGGAGAATACCTGCTTCCTTTGCAATAAGTACATCCCCATTAGCCACATTAATCCTGATAGGGTTTTTCAGTTTTATAACATCAGACATGAACTGTTTCGTGTCAATACGCACCAAATGGTCTGTACAGCCGGAGTCCAAAATAAATTTAATTTCTCTATTTTTCATATTTTGGCCTGAAGACATAGCGCATTTACTGTTATTCACAGCAACAAATGTTATATCTTCCTTATCACATGTATACCCTCCCCTTGAGAGCTTTTTGTGATTGTCCTTTGGTCGCTGTTGTGCAGGTCTGTTCTTTTCTCTTCTACCAAATCTATCAATATTTGCTTTATCATAATTGACAATATTTTTAAATTTCAGTTTTGGGCACTTAGCTATTAGATGACCAGGGTCTCCACATTCAAAACATTTTCTAGAAAATTTTCCATTGTTTGGCCTCATGCTGAATGACGCTTCATCTGGAACGCCATCTTGCATATCCATCTTGAGTTCAGCGTCTAAAAGTCTTGACTTTACAAAATCTAAAGTAAGATCGTTATCCATCGCTTCTAGCACGGTAACAATTTGTTCAAATTTATGAGGGAGACTTAATAAAAGATGACAGACGCGATCATCTTCCTCCATCTTGGATCCCATGGATTCAATGTCTCTGACTATGACGTCAAATTTATTGAAATGCTCCTGTAAACTTGTCATACATTTCAAGATAAGTAATTTCTTCCTGGCAAGAAGTTTCGAGATGGTAATCTTCCTCTCAAAAACATTACTAAGCGATTTCATCATTTCCTTGGCCGATTTCGCGCAGCTAATGTAATCAATATGGCGGTCGGTAACACAATTGATGATAATATTCATCGCCTTCTTGTCTTTCCTCTTGGCCTCATTGGTCTCCGATGCCCATCCATCTTCAATGGTTTCTCTAACTTCCTTCTCATCCAGCAATGAGATAAGACGAAACTTCCAAGTTTTGAAATTTGAATCATTTAGTTGCGGGTAAACAGTTGAATTGTTGGCGGCCATTTTCTACTGGTGACTCTAATACTTTAAATTCCCAAATTTAATCTTGACACTATTCACTCTACACTAATAAACATAATTAACAATAACATCAACACTAATAATTAACTGGGCAATGATCTGGGCCCATAACCTGTCAGTTTTTCTGACTCAGGGAAAAAAGAAACAACCGGCTCACTACCGAAACACACACATTGAATGTTCAACAACAACTCTGTATTTAACCCAAGCGTAACATAGAGGGCAGAGCAGGACATGCCACAGCCATACTTTCTGACAGTATAAACCGCAATTAAATGCTTAGAGAATGAAAATTTATATAAGAATACTAAATTTGGATAATTTTTCAATACAAAATATTTACTTGATACAGCTAATTATTAATAATCCAGAGATATATTCAGATAAAAACTCCTGATAATATTTTATTGCCAAATACTTTCAGGTTTAATAACAATCTACTTTAGTGGTTTTTACAAATCATCTTGATTAAGTCCAATTCAACAAATTTTCTGGTTATTTATTGATTTATTTTGTTGGCACAAAGATGATTATTAAGATTCGCCATATTTTCTTCTTGACTATCCAATGGTAGCATTGAAATTTTTCTACTATTCGAGCTAGACTTGAAACGTTCATTCAGTGAATAAATAAAATTTTTGTTTGAATATGAAACTTTATCTTCAAATATAGCAATGGGTTTTTAATTGCTATAATTGACAGAAGCCAATTAGTGACTGAACACGATTAGAAAATATATGTTAAATATAAACTTATTTAAAGTATACAAACAATTATTTACAATATTTTTTTGTGTAATAGCTGAGAAGTGTAGTGGATGAATAGGTTGTAACTTATATAGTTAAAAATACAAAATAAAATATTTGAGGCTAATACATTACTTTTTCTAGGAAGACACTGATGGTTCATTTAATATTAAGCCTTAGCTCATTTATATTTATTTTGAAGTATTTTTTAATAAACTAAAACAGATAAACTGACAATTACAGTGATAATGAACTAAATATTTATTCAAATAGTTTTAACCACCGAATAATTACTAAAATTAATCTGTAGACAACATAATAAAATCCAGTACTGTTTACAAGATATCTGTTTTTATAACAGGTTTTAATTAATTGTTTTCATTTCAGGTTCATCTCATGTAGAAGAGACAATTTATTTATGGTACAACAAGGAATTTGCTTCAGACTTAAAAGGAAAAGATTTAGAACTGTCAAAGAATCTAATTAAGATATGGACAGACTTTGCTAAGTTGGGGTAAATATATTCGTGGAACTTATAAGTGTAGTCTTTGTCTTTCATTCCTTCATAACATTTAAATGTGTTTCATTAGAGTTATTTTATGTGAAAAACAATTTTATTTACTTTTCATATCAAACAACAAAGTAAAAGTAGTTTCAATATTTAGATTATTTTTATGAGTGTTAGTATTTCCATTGCCTTTAAAAATGGATGGAAAGGTTCAGTTTCTAGAATCTTCATGGATTTTTTTTATGGAGCAGAAATTTATTAATTAATGTACATGAGGATAAATGCTTAATTGTATAGAGAATTAGAGTTATGGTCAAGTTATAAAATTAAAGTTTATGTTCACAGAAATAGTATGATGTTATTTAGGCAACCGATTTCTAAAGACACCACCATTTTAAAACCTAATGGGTCTTGATGTTTTTCTTCATGCTTTGAAAAATATTTTTATCAAATAACTATAAATCATATACTTTTCTGATTTCAGGAAAGCTATACCTCCTAAAGATAGTGGAAGTTGGAAGAAGTGGAAAGCAGGAGAACATCATTACATGCACATTACGAATTCCGGCTTCAAACCTGATATTGGACTTCTCGAAGACAGATATAGATTCTGGAGCAATCTTAACTACAGGGATAACTATCCTTGGAACTGATTATTTATTACAAAGTTATATAATACAGCAGAATATTGTAAGCCTTTTTAATAATTGTAATTACATTAAATAAGACTTTGTACTAATATATATATATTATAACATAATATAAAAAAAGAATGTATATATTAAAACATAATATAAAAAATTATAACATAAAAAAATATTGTTCAATTTTCTGAAATTTACTTAGTAATGTAAAAAAAAAATTCTAAAAATAAAATATTGCTATATGACCCTTCAGGGTAGAGTTAATGAATTATAAATAAATAAATATAGATATATATGAGCCTTCTTTATTCATGTAATATTTTTTAATAATCCCAATGGTAGATATTAAAGTCATTGTATTCATTGTATTCAGAAAAGAAGAAATGTTCGAACACTATTTTTTGAGATGATAAAACATTTCAGGCTAGCTACAGTTATGGAAAAAAAAAAATATCAATTTGTCCCTGATTGGGAAAACAATAGATCTTGGATATGTCTATGTGTAGTCTAATGCTTTTCCCAATTTACCTATCAGAATTAAAAGGATCAAATTACTTGAATAAATAATTGAATTAAGCTATCCATTAATGATTATTCAGAATTAACAAGGTTGAGAGAAAATAGGGGTTTCAAATGTGACTATTTTCATTCGAACTGTATGCATGGATTATAGACTTATGTAATATTGTAATTAAATAGACCTAAACGATAGGTCCTAGAGACGAATGTTATATAACAATAAATATTCTCTATTAAATTTCTTATAAGGAAGCTGTTAGCAAATTTTCTACACGAGCAACACCAACAGAGATATAATGTGTCAAAATGTTACAGTTATGGCAAACTGATCTTTGCCCCCACTGACAAATCTCCTAGTTCTAGTCCTGATTGGACTCTTCTCCAAATCTATACAATTGCATATACTAAAAGGTGCTCTAGATGTTTTCTTATTTATTTAAAACATTACTCTAGCATAATATTAATTTATTTAAAGAATTGTAATAAGTATAGATATGGATAGTGAGACAAAGCCTGAAAACTGAAGTGATAAGGTATAACATTTTTAATGGCCCCACATGAAATGCTTGGTTCAGGGGTGGTGAAAAAATGTTTTGTTTTATTTTTCAGACCAGGGGCTTGACAATAAAAGATAAAATATTTATGTACCAGAGAAAAATATTATTGCTAATATCTTTTTAATCCGCTACTTAGGAGCTAGTGCTTCTTGAAGTTACAGTCTAACAGGTATAGAAATATAAAATTTGTCTTATTTGTTTTGTTTTTTTGTTCTTTGGGGTACTAAGTACTAATTAAAAGCTCACAAAATATCTAAATCCCTTCTCTATAACTATATCAATGTCAGCAAATTTTGCATTATAATGTTGAGATAAGGCTTTGTATCAATTCAGTGTACAAGAGACTGTTTTAATGCTTTAGGGTTATCAAGTTTTCTCCTTATCCTCTAAAATGAATTATTTAGAACGATAATAATTGATAATTGTTAGGTTCTTTTTGCAATTCGTACCACTGCTTATTCCATTACTAAACTTTTGGATCCAAATAAACGCAAATGATAGTGGAAAAAGATGCCAAGGCGATAGCAAAAATGCTGAAGATGGCCGTGGAGTCCACTACACAGCTCATTCTATTGGTAAATCAGAAATTGCAGTCTCCAGAGCAATAAAAAGAAGGAGAGAGACTAATTCATATTCCAGGCAGACTGTTGGATCCCTGACATGAATCCAATAGAATATGCTTGGGACAAACTAGGGAGACATGCTAGATCAAGAGTTGCTGTTTCTATGACCCTCAGTTCTCATAACTGCTTTAATAGAAGAGTTAGAGAATATTAGTGATGGAATATAATCTTAGAGAATAACTAGGTGGATAGCAGCTTCATTGGCAGTAGGTGGAGGAAATACATGCTAATGATTACGTGGTCAGTAAAAATAAAACATGAAATTTTAGTTTTGTTTTCAAATTTTTAAAAGTTGTATATTTTCTTATAAAAACATTAATTAATTTATTTATTGTTGAACACTGTGTTTTGTTTAATGTTTTTTTTTTTTTTGTTTATGCTATTTAGTTTTGTTTGAGTTAAAGACCGGCGAATTTAGGTGTGTCATTGTTTTTTAACTCACAAGGGGACGTTTTGACTTGTAACTCACAGATTTTTGTGTGGGTAGTAGGGTCTTATAATAATGCAACACTAGAGTTAAAGCCGCCAATGAGCATTGGGAGCCAAGAAAAAAATAAAATATGAAAACTACGTTTTATTTTTTTTTTCTTAGCTCACGGTCAAGATAGAGAAACGGTTCTTTCACGTTTTTGAAGTTTTGTATGTTGTTTGAAATAAAAATACTTTCGTTATGCTCAAGACACGACACAGCTTAAGGGTGCTCAAAAACTCGCAAAAAATGACAAAATTCAAATGAAATCCGCTGCAAATCTGTGGAAAATTTTTTTCATGAAAAACTGACCTGAAATCTCGATTTTGCGCACCAAAAACCCTTATATGTGAAACTTTATCAAAATAAAAAAATACTGATTTTTAACCACTTTCGAGGGACGTTAAAATTTTAAAGCTGAGATTTCATCAACAACTTCTAACGGCCATAACAACTTCTAACTGCTCTATTCAAACGATTACAATAGTAATAGCATCACCAGAATCAGCGTACATTCTGTTTTTTATTCATGCATATAACATTGGGCTTACTTCCGATTTTAGCGGACAAAAACTGATGTGAATAAAAAAATCCGAGGTGAACTATAACTTGAGATATCTCAATAAGAAGAAGTCCTGCGATCTCCGGTTTTGGGATAACTATGCAGTTTTACGGCTTCTAAATGACCTTAAAATTTGGTTTCAATCGGAGGCGATATATATGAGATATATATGCGCGAATTATTTACGTTTTTTCAGAAATTGACAGCCTTTTGCCCTCTAAAATCCTACAAATTTTAGGGATCAAAAAATTTAATTTTTGATTTTTACGAAATTTGATTTCTACATGTTTTTTGAGATGAGGAATCTGAAAATGATATCAGTTTTTAGTTTAAAAATTTTCCTTACCTATGTTTTTATTTCAAATAGCTTTGAAACCATTAGATTGACAAATAATATCAGGTTTTGGTAAAAAAAAAAAAAATAAAATAAAATAAAGCTCTGCTCACCAATGTTTTTAAAGAATGGTCTTATTTGAAATTAAGTGTCTAAAGATTAAAATAATAATAGAAATAGACCATTTTTAAACGTTAAAATTTTTAAACTAAAAACTGATATAATTTTCAGATTCCTCATCTGATATTATTTTTTTATTGTTTTTTGTTATTAAAATTCTCAATAATCCTTATTACGTCACAAACAAACGTACCTATAAAGATCTTAGTGTGTGTGATGATTTGGCCCAAACCAGACACCTATCCATTCATATTAAACTCCATACCCACTGAATCCAATAGTCTTCCAACTTGCCTCACACTTTTTCCCAATAATCCTCCGTGGCGTCTAAAAAGAAGATGGCCAAGAGACCTTCTAATGTTGAACTATTAACGTGCGACTAGTGAGTAGTTCTTTACATGTTATTGTAATAATTTTCCTCAAATTTACTTATTGTATATAATGTATATAGTTGTAAATATCAATAAATAGGTTTTAAAAAACAAATAAATTTCTTGGTTTGGTTATATTCTCGGCTGCTGTGGATAAAAGTGGGTTGGTTGTGACGTGTGGGAAAATTTATGTTGATTCAGGGCTGAATTTATCAATATCGTTCAATCTTCTAATCGTAAAAACCTCTTCTGGGAAGTTCTTTGTGAAAACTATCTCAGATGTTTGTTTAGTGTTGAATATAAACACCATTTTACCCCAATTTAACAGCTTCTGGAGTAAAGACGAGAGATGCTTAGAGTTCAC
Organism: Euschistus heros; assembly: GCA_003667255.2. Classification (NCBI taxonomy): domain Eukaryota; kingdom Metazoa; phylum Arthropoda; class Insecta; order Hemiptera; family Pentatomidae; genus Euschistus; species Euschistus heros. Next base: position 165,414 of record RCWM02000469.1, on the reverse strand, counting down.
ATAATCAAAATCCGTTAAGTTATTAATTAATCAATTTAGTTCCATATTAGAGAGTCTTTAGAATCTAACAATCGTTACTATTAGAGGAATAGGTAGGTACACATTTCATTCTTATTTATATTCTTTATTCGCGAATACTCTCGTGAAGGGCATGGGAACTTTGTATTTATTTGTTCAGAACTATATTTATTTTTATTTAGAACAAAAATTAAAAGTGTTTGTTAACCTTGGATTGAAATTTAAATAAGGGAAACTCTCGTAAGGTACAATCTCTCTCTGTGAATCGTGATTTCTGAAATTTCAATGGATTGGGAGAAAACCTGGGGGTTGAGACTGACCCTAACCAGATCATCGCTATGCGTAACATTGTCAAAAAACTATACAAAGTAGATACTGAGCTCAAGACACTTTGTGCACAGTAGTGTTTTTTAGTTTGTAATATTGTGCCATTTTCTTGTATTTATATATCTTTTTTTTATTCTTTTAACTAATTATGCAATTAAACTTTAGTGTCAACATTAAAATTCTAACAGCGACTAAACACGTATTCTCATTTACATAAACTCATATTGACGTACACCATACAAAAATACGGGTCTTTAAAAAATAAGCCTCTAAAATAAAAATAAAATAATTTCAATAAAAAATACTTACTAAACATGATATAACCTCAGTACATCTCAAACCATATACCATCAGATTTACACCACTACAGTAAACGAACTTACACATATAGATAATTTCATCACATACTTCATGGGCATAATAACATGCTGGTACAAGTTATGGTACTATTATACCTTTTCTGTTTTTATTGCTTATTCTAAGTGATTATATATTTTCAGATGGAAAAAAAAATGTAGTGATAATAGGGCGTGATTTATAATTAATATTAAAAAGGACTTATTTGAAAAAAAACAAAACATAAATGTCATTATATTTATTTATTTTTAAAGTTGATTCTCATCTTTAAAAACTCACTTATATATATATATTTATCAAATTAATCCTATTTGTTTAGAGAAAAACTTTAAAAAGGATACCAGACTAAAATGGCTGTCACCCGTTTAAACAGCGCTGGTTGAAGAATTCCTGAAATAACTTTTTGATATCTCAAAAATAATCAAAGTATTATAATCAACAATAAAAATTCTGTGACACTAGACCTTATGCACTCAGATAACAAATAATTTCTGTAGATATAAGTTCCACTTATATTTCTACTCCGACGTTTAAGATCTGTTATATCTTTATTTTTGTTTTCTATGTGAGAAGATAGGATTATCTGAAATTTTAATATTAATAATATGATAATCTCTTCCAGAGATAATTCGATTCCTGGAGAACAATTAAAGAAAGATAGAGGAAAATATATGAGGAAAGGTTGGTATAATTAGTGGGACTGGTTACATTTAGTTCAGTAATAAAGAGACGTCTGTAGAGGCAACATTGTGGTCTATCTTAGGTGAGTGAATCTTGAATTTATTGTTTCTTTTTTAATTCATTTTCTATAATTATATTTGATTTTTTTTTAACATTAAGAAAGTACCCTGAAGTTTCTACGAAATGTAAAATTTAAGAACTGAGTATTATGTATAAGAAATAATAATTGGAAAGTATCTGTAAAAAGTTGATTCAATTTTTTTTTTAATATAAAATTTTTTTTTAGTAGATGCGTGTAAAATAAATATATAGTTTGAAATTTATGTGTTTTGGTCGTGATGGTAGATAATCACCTAAAACTTGCTGGACCACTCAGGTTAAAGGTGAGTTGATAAAAATGTATTGTATTGATAAAAAATACGTAGTAGATAAAAATATTCATCTGTTTGAAGTTAATTTTAAATACTTCAAAACTACAGTTATGAAATAGTTCTGATAGATTTTAAAATCAGGAATGGTGAATTAATTTCCACTCCTATTGGAATTGCTTTATTTCAAGACTAGTTTCTAATGTTAAACGTTCATCATCAGTTAGAAAAATACAAAATTTTCAAAACACCAGCACTTTCCTACATAGATTGTATGTATTAAAGTTTTGAAATCTGAAAAGAAATCAAATATATTGGTACTCACCTACAGAGGCAAAACGGACTTTTCTGAAAGGTATTAATAGTGAAGAGGGGGGGGGGGGGGGGAGAAGGGACAGGTAGATTGGGTTTTTTCCTATGACTAATGGGATTTTCCATTCCTTGGAAAAAAATTTCAAATGGGACTGTTGTAAAAATTTATCTGGTCATTTAAACAAAAATCTAGGTTGTGTTAACAATTTTTTTATTTCTAATGATTCATAAATATTTAATTTTAGGCGATTTTCTACATGGAGAAAAATATAGAATGGTTTAATCTACCTTATATATACATTTATATATACAAATGGAAAGATTTTAACTAGTAGAACCAGAACCATGGGAGGGTGATGGCTTTTGTATCGTTTTAAAGGCTTTTCTTTTCTAGATAAAACAAAAAAGAGCTTGAGCTAAACTCCAGGACAGTATATGATCCAAAAATCTATTCAATCTACTAGATGCGTGGCGCAACAGCCGATCTTTTTCCATTTTGTACATTTATTTTTTATATCGATTAGATCTTCATATGAACATTTTTAATTATTTAAATTACTGCTGTATTTAAAAAAAGTTTTTTTAAAAGATTAATAATAAATAATATTGTAAGATTGATAGTAACGTGCCAATATGCTCTGTTCCATCCAAATAGAATGGGTTACAAAATGTTTCCTAGAACCACAGGAGTCGTGTCGTGCTGCAACTTGCGCCAAGCCTAATAGTGGGTGGCAGCATGAAGGAACTACTTTTTGATGCAAGTTAGAATTTCTGCTTGTAAATTTAAGTACTCTCAAAGGATCGTTTTAATTGGCAATATACATATATCCAACTGTCTCTACAGCGTTATTTTGATTATCTAAAATAATAATTAACATAAATTGCCAAAACTTATTCCAGTTACTTGAATATCAATTTGATATATCAATCATAATGTGATTAGCCTAAATACAGCTAGCAGTGTGGGAGATAGGCCATGAATGTCAAGATAAAACCAAAAAAAAAAAATACAAAAAATGTAAAAATAAAATTTTGTATAAATGTACGGTTTTAACAAACACACACAAAAAAACAAAAAAAAAAAAACAAAACAATAATAAACTTCACAATAAATAGCATCCTATTATCATTCTACATATATAAACTGTTTAGTAACTACAGGAAATCGGAAACTGTTATCTTCTATCCAGTAGATAACAATTACACTTGCATGACTTTAAAATACCTTGCAACCAGAGGGGATATAGAGACAATAATTTATCAGTAAAAACTACAAACGACATTAATTGAAAGAATATAGTGAACTCTATTTTATGTTTATATTACCAACTGTAATAGGATGGGAACGACAGGAACAAAACCTGCAACTTAAATACCATTTCACTATTTTTCTTGAGTTCAATCTCACTAAACTCCCCATCAAAAGTATCCTAACACTTTGAAACGAAATTTGAAATTAATAAATAAAAATTCCATCGTTTGTTGGCAAACATTGAATAACAATGATGCGTCTAATTCCTAATGTCTCTCATTTAATAAATAACATAAATATAAACAAAGTATGGATTAATGTAAAAACCAAGAAAATCTCTACAACTATGGGGGTTGCAATACTTTTGATCAGGTGTGTATAAAAAAAACTAAAAAAAAACTGTCCTTCTTCCCTTATTTTTTTCTTTTTTATATTATAACCACAGTCATTTTAAATTACTTATAAGTAGATTTTTTCTTTGTTTATAATGATTTCCTAAATGACCAGTGCCTCTGTTGTACTAGGTGGACCATGCCTAACTTAATACATCTTTCGATCCTCCTTTTGACTGTGACTGTGAATGCTCATGATCCTCTGGTCCTGCAGATTGACCAGGGTAAGCTTCTTGGGTTCAGAGCTACCTCCAGATCTGGCAGATCATTCCTTTCCTTTGCTAGCATACCCTTTGCTAAGCCCCCAGTTGGACCACTGAGGTTCCAGGTGAGTTAATTATTGCAATAAAGCAGATATAATTTACTATTACTCGTGATTTATGAACCCATGTTTTTTCTTTTTAATAATTTTTTCATCTTAAAAATCTGTACAATTACTTTAATATTCTGGACCTAAACCTAATTCAGTTTTAATATACCAAACTTCCTCAGATCCTCAGGTTCAAAGTGAGAGAGATCAATATAAATATTTATCTGTTTGAAGTTAATGTTGAAATTTTCAAAACTAAAACTATGAAAGAAGTCTGTTAACTTTTAAAAATGTTTAAATAGATACACATATCTATTCTTCACATATACACATATACACATATCTATACACATATAATTATTCTTATGACTCATTATAATTATTCTACAACAGTAACATATAAATACAAGATTTATAAAAAAATACAAATACAAACTGAAAAATATATTTACTATTTTTTTTTCAGGCACCCCAAAAACCAGAACCGTGGGAGGGTATAAGGAATGCCACAGATTTAGGACCATGGTGTATTCAATACAATATGTACCAAAGGAATCCAAGAGTCTTTGGTGTTGAAGACTGTCTTTACTTGGCTGTGTATACTCATGATGCAAGTTAAAATTTGATGTATTTATGATTATTTCTATTATTGAAATTGTTTAATGCTAACTTCCTATAGTTATTAGGTGTTATGTTCCCCCATTTTTTTTTTTTTTTTTTTTAACTGTAATAAATAGAACGATATAAAGTGGACCAAAGGAAATCATCAGAAATAATTGATCATTTTTATAGTAATTGATTGATTCATTTCTTTTATGTTTTAAAAAAAAACATAGCTTGATAAAAAATAAATAATAAAATTTAATAGAGAACAAAATTATTAAAAATTTAGATAATATATAGACTAAATATAGATAATATAGTTGGCTGTGGATTATTCACTATTTTCTTCATAGAACAGAAATAAGCTCACATACTTTTATATTTATTTTAAGAGTTACACTAACAACACTAAATTCACAAACTATTGCAAAACACATTTTTTTTTTTTTTTTTTTTAATGGAGGATTACTAGGGAATATAATTTTTCATTCATTTTTAGACTAAAGGAAGCGCTCCTGTTATGTTCCATCTCCATGGCGGTGGATTCATATCTGGAAATGGTCCACACAAAACAGACCCAAAATATCTGATGGATGAAGATGTGGTAGTTGTTGACATCAATTACAGAGTTGGAATAATGGGTAAGTAATAGTAGTTATAATAATGATTTACTGGTTGCTGCAATTATAATCATGATCATCATTTTAAATATGTAAGAAACAATAGAAATCCTGAATGGTGAATTCAATGAAAGATTATTTATTTGAAATGAGATACTTAATCTAGGCAAGAAGTTAATAAATGTTTCGAAATCTTTAACTATTTTGTCATGTTTGAAGACAAGTCTGAGACTTCTTGACAGATAGACTAGCGCCCATTGTCTAACCTCCCCAATTATTCTTTTTGCCATTGTATATAATATATAAATAAATGTAATATGTATTTATCTACTTATCTAATACACATCTAGTTGGAAAATCTGTTGCTTTAAAATAACTCTAGTGGCTTCATTCTTAAAGTTTGATTTTGCTTGAAGGGAAAAATAAATGAAATTTTTGTTAAATTTTTAAAGTAATTGTTGAAGCAGGAATATTTTTGTATAGGAGTTAATCCCAACTTGTTATTCCAGCATAAACATTAATTTATTGGATTTAAAATTAGTGCCTTCCTCATAATTATTTCTGAGGTTTTAATTAATGTTAAATTAATTTAACATAATTAATTTATAACTGAGGAGTTATCTTTTAAAACTGAACATGTCCACTATCGGAATTTTTTATTTTTTATTTAAAGCTTTGCAAACTGCAAACACCACTATACTTTGTTTTCATTTTTAGACATCTATCAAGGATACAAATAATATAATTGTTTTGGATTTAACAGCAGGGGGAGGACTGGTATAGGTGTTTTGCTCTTTTTTAAAACTTTTCTGAAGTGGACATGTTCACTTTTGAAAGATACTCCTCAACTGTTCTTAATCTCATTCTAATAAAAATTTATCTGAAAAATCAAATTTATATAGTAATACTTCATTCTAACAGGTTTCCTTAGTTTTGAAGATGAATTTTTGCCTGGCAACCAAGGATTGAAAGACCAAGTGATGGCACTTCATTGGGTAAAAAAGAACATTGCTAAATTCGGCGGGGATCCGAACAGAGTTACTCTTGTGGGTGAGAGTGCAGGAGCTGCTAGTGTTTATCACCACACGATCTCCCCCCTCAGTAGAGGTAATTACAATAGATATCATTGCAAAATATCTTTTGTCATATTGAAGTAATATAATTTAATTATGACACTTCATCAAATTCTTATTTTTTTTATTATTGTCTGGTACAATTTAGAGATCTCTTGTTTTTATAATTTTCTGGTCCAACTAATCATAACATAAATTCATAACTATATATATATATATATATATATATATATATATATATATATATATATATATATATATATATATATATATATTTTTTTTTTTTTTTTTTTTTTTTTTTTTTCAATGCAGGGTTGTTTCATGGTGGAATCGCTGAAAGTGGTTCCAGCTATATTATGAGGAGTATTATGCCTCCAGGTATGGCTAAAGAGAGAGCACAGAATTTAGCTAATCTTGTCTCTTGTCCTAAGGATGACTCCAGGAAAGCTGTTGCTTGCATGATAAAGAGGGATGCTAATGAACTGGTTGGTCACATGGAAGATTTTAGGGTAAGTATAATTCAAAGTCAAATTTTTCTTATAATTATTGATTTTTGTTTATTAGATTTGAAAAAATACCTGTATTAAAAATATTAAGGTAGTTGGTTTTTTTTATTTATATAGACATTTATTAGATAAAACATATTTACTATTCAGTAATTAAATATCGTTGTACACTAGATATGGCAAATAGATCCCCTACTCCTTGTTTTACCGGTTTTGGAGCCACCTGGACCTCAAGCATTTATAACTAAACCAATTAACAGCTGGCAACACAAACCTGTCCCTCTCCTAATGGGTATGACTTCAGCTGAAGGACTTCTAAGGGCTCAATGTTAGTCTTATTCATTATTCTATTCTGAAATATTATTAGTTTTTATATTAAAATAATAGCATTATTTATTTTTATTGTCATTAAGGCCTATTTAAAATGAATCAATAATATTAACTAATTGTAAGTTTAATTCTCTAAGTAATTTAAAAAAGATATAAAATCAAATAAACGTTTGTAACATATTCACAATCACATGTTTTATTCAATTTACTCTTAAGACTCTTTATCTAGACAAGAAACTCACATGGAACTCTCATATAAGACGGAAAAGACAAGACACTGCAGGTTTATTTCGACTGCTCCAATACTTACTTGACAAATGATTTAATCTCCTGATTCACTACAAAAAAACTCCTTTATATGACCATCAGACCAATTGGAACTTATGGTATAGAGTTATGGGGTTCCACCAAACCATCTTATTCTTCCCTCATCCAATCACTCCAATCCATGATAAAATCCCTCAAAAAATCCTTAATGCTCCTTACTCACAAATAAACTGATCCAAAATGACCTTAATATCCCATGTCACTAATTTTACCTCTTCTCTCAAAATAAACTAAATACTCACCTAAATATACTTGTTTTTCCGCTTGCTCCCCATTCCATTCCTGACAATCCTCCGAGGTGTCTGAAAAGAAGATGGCCTCGGGATCCTCTTCTATTGTAGAACTTTCATTAGAGTGCTACCATTGGTTAGTCCCTCTACAAGTCTTTGTCATGTCATTACTCTGCATTGTAATTATCTCATATTTACTGGATGTGTTTTCGTAATGCAGTTGTGAATTTATATTAAATTAAAAAAAAAAAAAAAAAAAAAAAAAAAAAAAAAAAAAAAAAAAAAAAAAAAAAAAAAAAAAAAAAAAAAACTTACGACTTACAAAACTTATGACTTTTTGAAACTTATGACTTTATGACTTAAAACTTATGACTTTTTGATGAAGTCAATGAATCTTCCATGAAAGCACTATCTCTCTCCAAACCCTTAGTCCCATTTTTTTTTTTTTTTATCAAACTAACAATTTTTTACTGACTATTGTAATTGTTTGAATCAACTATGATTACTATAATTTCGCAAGTACACATAAACATTTGATATAATGATAATTTTCTAATAAACGTTTTTTTTTTCTAGATTTACTTTCCTACAACTTGGACTTCAAGTGGTTCAATGACAACTTTGAAAGATTAGCTCCAATCACTTTTTTGTACTATCGTTCTGCTTCAAATCCTGATGAAGTTACAAAAAAAATAAGACAGTATTATTTTGGAAACAAAGAAATCTCACTAAATGTCTGGACCAACTTAACAAATGTAATAAAAACCAATGTTTAGCACAATAAATTAAATTTGCATGAAATAATAAATTAATAGGTACTGATTATAAAGTTGCTTTCTGCAGGCTTATACTGATAGTTGGTACACGTCTGGGATATTTGATGCTGCCAACAAACATACTGGAGATGTCTATTTTTATTATTTTGATTATCGAGGAGAGTTCTCTTTTTTTCATGGACGTGGTAATAGAACTCAATATGCAATTGGTGAGCATTATTTATATTTTGACTTTAACCCTCCAGTAGTCAGAACCGATCTGAGAGATCACCCAAGGTATTTTTTGTGCAGTATTCCGAGTAGGATTTTTATAATGAGATAAGCGACTCATTACCTTTCAGCTAACATTCCTCGAATGCATTAGTGACGACAAATCCTCGTCGTTGACGTTGTTGAAGAAAGAATTGAGCATTCAGATACTGAGCACAAAGATGATGTATCTCGTGATCACGAATGCATTACCAGTAATTCATTTATAGGTAAGAGTTTGTTTATGTTTCATATATTATAGAAAAGAGGATGCTCCACCTGAAGCAAGTCATGAAGGATGGGATTCTATAAGATGAGGTTGTGAATTATGTGAAAAACGAAGGCTGGCTGAATACTTTTGTGAACAATGTAAAATGTATTTATGTTTAGAACATTCAAAAATTGCCTGTCAAAGCTGTATAAATAAAATTAGTGAAGTAAATAATAGTTAAAAAGTTGTGATAACAGAAAAATAGTTAAATGTTGTTATAATAGATAAATAACATTTTTATTACTTGTGTTTATTAAAGTGTATTATTATGTGCATTCCTTTGAAAATCAAATAAAGTAAAGGAGAAAAATAAAAGTGATGAAATCATCAGTAAAACGATTGATTTTCAAGAGGTGATCTGTCAGATTGTTGTGACTAATGGTGGTAGTCCTAGGGTTGCGACTTCTGGAGGGTTAATCTTTACAATAATAAAAAAATGAATTGTATACTAATGTTAAGATGTGAAGAAAAAATGTTCAAACTTTATGGTGATTTTACTGTAACTTGTAGGTCATTGAGAGAAATCAAAGGGATTAAAAAATAAGTATTATTAAAATTGACGAGACATTATTGTTAATTTGCCAATGTTTCAGCCATAGCTTTGATGGCCATCATCAGGGCAGATGGAAAAATAAAAAAAAAACTTTACAAGATGCACCATCTTACCAAAACCCTGTAACAAAGTCTCTTCAAAGATATGGCCAAAACTTTGGCAAATTAAAAATAATATCTTTTTAATTTCAACACTTATTTTTTAATTCCTTTGACTGATACCTATGGGGTAAAAGGAGTTAAAAGCATGGAAATATGATCTACTCAGCTGATGTTGAAAGATATGATACAGTTTAAGTAATCAAAAGTTAAATTTTAAACAGTGGAATATTAAAGTTCTTCTCTTTGATAATTCTTTCTACTTTCTTCAAATGATTTTTTCCACATTTTGGCACCATGTTTTGATGGTTTTCTGAACAAAATATTTTTCTTTAATTTTATTAAAATATTATACATTGAATGGTTTTGATTGAACTGAATCTATTTTTATAAACTTAGAACAAAGTTTTTTCACATGTTTGCATTCTTTGTGTAAATCTTTTAAATTAGTGTAGTGTAATATTTTGATACTTTTTGGTTCATATTTGTATGTCATTACTGGTTATTCGATTTCATTTTTTTATGATTGTTATAGTATGTAAAAATTTATCTCCTGTAATAGTGTATTCCTAGCTCTATAGAAAAAACTGATCAAATTCAGATGACGCTTTTATTTAAACATGACCTCCATTAAATATCATATATACTTTTATTATTTTTAAATTGCTGCTTTTTTTAACTGATTACTAAATAAGTTAAAAAGCCTTTTGATAATATAATTAGAGTTTTCATTGATAGGTACTTGCTCATTTAGATGTATTGTGTTTGTATGTATATTTAAAAAGCATCACCTATTTTTAAAACTTTTTTTTGTTATTGGTTTTTATTTTAGGTGCTTCGCATACAGACGAGATCATTTATATATGGCACAATAAGAACTTTGCCTCAGTCTTAAAAGGAGAAGATTTAAAACTTTCAAAGAAGCTCGTAAAGATATGGACAAATTTTGCTAAGTTTGGGTAATTCAGATTTGTTATATTCTGTACATCCATTGCATGATAATTATATGATCAGTTCAGCATGAGTAAAATTTAAGTCACTCTTTCATAGCATTACTTAATTATAATATTTACATTTATCATATGTTGGCATTTGAGTTATTATCAACCAAAATGAAGAGTTTTACTTGGGGCTTAAAATATATTAGACTCCTCCTTACCTGTTGTAGCCTTAACAGTTAAAGGAAAATGTTGAATTACAGAAATCATTAGTTATAATTCGAAAAAATATAATGATAATTCAAGAAAAGTATTTTAGATTTTAGGTGAACAATTGATCAAGACATGCTTTATTAATAAAATGTATTAAATTGACTAATATTGAACATCGTATTTTACATTTATATTCACTCAAGGTCTTTTTTATATTCGTCCTAGCCCTAAAAAAATAATTTTGTGATATTGTTTTGTTAGGATTGAAAACAAAAATACAAAATTGTGAGAAAATATATGTTAAAAAACATCTGTAATTTTCTCTTATTTCGTGGATACCACTGTTCTCTACAGCATAGTCTCACCACTTCTTCAGTATTTTAATGTCCAACCAATTGAAGAATGGATGTCACTCAACATAATGAAATTCTGTTTTATTAACCTTTCTTACCCTGCTATAAGGATTCTGTTATCTACTATTTCAACTTCTTTGACTACTGTCAAGTTCTCTGGATTGAGAACGGCTTGTATTATTTCATATTAATTTATGGCCCGAACCATCATCGTTTATGATTTCTTTATCAACACTTTAGTTCTAGAGAACAATATTATTCTCTTCACCATTTTCCTAATTTGTAATTTGTGATATCTTGATGAACAACGATTTCTTTCACAATAAATGTTTTTCAATGAATTATGGGTTATGGAACTCAGTAAAAGATGGAATTTCCATCCTTAAGGTATGATGTAAATTACTCATCATTATTAAGAATTCAGTTATAATCAGCATTGTTTTCAAACATTCTTGTGAACAATATTACTATTAATTTGGTCGTTTGAAACCTGATTTTATGTCATTATTTAGCAAAATCCCATTTAGATGGGAATATTATACAACAATAAAAGTTTTAGTGGAAAAAAATAAATATATATATATATATTAAGTAAATATATTTAAAATAACTATAAATTTTTTATTAACCTGCGCTACATGTTTTTCTTTTTTATTCAGGAAAGCTATGCCACCAAAAGATAGTGGAAGTTGGAAAAAGTGGAAAGCAGAAGAACATAATTATATGCACATTTCTAATTCAGGCCTTAAACCTAATGTTGGTCTTCTTGAAGACCGGTATAGGTTCTGGAGCAATCTTAACTTTACAGATAAATACCCTTGGAACTGATGCAACATTTATTTTAAATATATTTTTTATATTTAAATATTATATTAATAATAATAATATTATAATTAATAATAATATTAATTATTAATAATATATTATTATTATTTATATTATTATTATTTAATATATTATATTATTATTATTAATATATTATATTAATAATAATAATATTAATAATATTAAATATTTTTTATATTCAAATATTATTTATTTTAAATGTTTATAGATACAATATTCCTAGTTGTATTTTTTTTTTAATACTTTATATTAGAATAAAAACAATGTGTTTATGAGTATTCAGTATTATTCATTACCTTTATCTAATTACTTTGGTATATGTTTATTGAAGAAATACATGTTTTATTTAAACATAAAAATAAAAAAACCTCGTATCAGTTAGGATTTTTTTTTTTAAACATCATACTGGGAAATTACTTGAACCACTGTTGACTTAATTTCATTGGCCTAGATTTCAAACTAACTTATGCACCAAAGATATAGGGATCAATCAATAGCAAATTCTACTTATTTCAGGTTGTAAAAAGTAATTAAAAAAAAAAAAAAAAATCAATACTTCTTATTTTATAAAATTCACTGATAATAATGTCTTGATACCTCAAGACTTTCAGAAGAATAATTATAATTGTTAAAACAGAAAATATATCTGGATAAATTAATTTTAAGTGAATAAATATCTGAAACAGAACTTTTTAACCCTTCAGTAGGCGCGTGGTTGACAGGTGTCACCCACCTCCCTTTATTTACTTATTACTCCCCACCCTCAAGGCTACAGGTCCGCTGCTCTTCATTGCCTTTCAAGGGGGACGTTTAGTTGCCATTTGTCACCCTTTTGAATCGATTAGTTAATTCAATTTGAAGCGACAGAACAATTTACAGATTTTGTAATTTAAAAATTTAAATTATTGTTATTACACATAATTATCTACTTATTTGTTAATAATATTTTTAATAGTATATGATTATTATTTAGATTATTTTCAACCAATTTTGGACCTATTTTATCTCTATAAAAAATTTATGTTATTTCATTAGGCGCGTGGTGTTTGACAGGTGTCACCCACCTCCCTTTATTTACTTATTACTCCCCACCCTCAAGGCTACAGGTCCGCTGCTCTTCATTGCCTTTCAAGGGGGACGTTTAGTTGCCATTTGTCACCCTTTTGAATCGATTAGTTAATTCAATTTTTAAGCGACAGCGACAGAACAATTTACAGATTTTGTAATTTAAAAAATTTAAATTATTGTTATTACACATAATTATCTACTTATTTGTTAATAATATTTTTAATAGTATATGATTATTATTTAGATTATTTTCAACCAATTTTGGACCTATTTTATCTCTATAAAAAATTTATGTTATTTCATTAGATAATATCTCACAACTCAAAAAATAAAGAGTGGAAGTCTCTTCAGATCCTAAAATATAGAAACTATGGCTGGATAAATTGAAGGAGTGAGAGGGAAGGTATTAACCCTGATGAACTGGATTTAAGAGAAAGTGACCACCTCAGCATAAGTGATCACAGGAGGTGGGCTTGGTATTGGTGTTGATGAAAAGCAGAGAAACAGAATAAACTGGAAGAGAAGGTGCCAGATGTCATTGGCACGATTGTGGACCTAGACACAACAGAACTGCTAGGAAATGGTGCGAAAAGTGCCAAAAATGGATGTCTAATGAACATTTAAAAATTGTTTGTAATAATTGTTATATTTCCTCTGAATAATTTTTAATTTGAAATTTTTGTTTCTTTAAACCTTTAATAACACTCAAATAAAAGTGTATGTCGACCATGCGCCCACTCAGGCAACAACCAGTAACTGGTCAAATACATACCAGTTATTTTATGTATTTGTATATTATGTATTTGTTTTTTATGCATTTGTAGTTAGTGAATTTGTATTTTATGTATTTGTATTTTATGTATATGTATTTTATGTATTTGTATTTTATACATTTGGATTTTATGTATTTGTATTTTATACATTTGTATTTTATTTTTTTTATTTTATTTATTTGTATTTTATGCATTTGTATTTCATGCATTTGTATTTTATGCATTTATATTTTATGTATTTGTATTTTATGCATTTGTATTTCATGCATTTGTATTTTATGCATTTATACTTTATGTATTTGTATTTTATGTATTTGTATATTATGCATTTGTATTTTATGTATTTGTATTTTATACATTTGGATTTTATGTATTTGTATTTTATACATTTGTATTTTATTTATTTTTATTTTATTTATTTGCATTTTATGTATTAGCTCTTCATCTTCCATGGTTCCATATTTGTTGGCTATTCCTTGCAGCTCTCCTATCAAACTTTGGCAGATTAATTCCACCCGAGAGCAAGACATTGTCAATTATGTTTTACTCTTTACCTAAAGCCAGTAAAAACACAATATCATTATCAAATCAAACAAAAATGGATATCTGTTGAGAATGAGAGTGGTGTAAGTCAATAGGTATAGTCGAGGCGCAGAGTGAGGTTGAATATGCAATAATCACGCACCGATATTTCTCTTCTGATTATTGTTCAAGGGGTCCTACAGACCATGAAGCTGCATGTTCCCACCGGAGAATGTGATAGGTTTAGACGAGAGAGGGGGGCAGGGCAGAAATAGTCCATGTGGTGCTGTTCTTATATTCTCTATAACTCAACTAATGAGAGTGGTGAAGATTCAACTTTGGTGTCAAATTGTCCATATTATTATGTTGAGAAATTTTTATTCTGTCATATTTTTTTTTTTATACCAAGTGAGCAGAGCGAGCATATCAGGAGACAAATCCTGCCGGGTATCCCTCAAAATTTATATATATAGATGCACAAAGTGCATTTTAAGAAATTTCTCAAACACACATCACTCATGATTTTTATGCATTTTTGCACATTCATTATTTTTTAGAATAGTGGAAAAATAATGAATATTTTAATAGGAAAAACGTTTTGTTTTTTGTATATATATTTGTTTTGATTTTTCATTTTATACATTTAATTATTTTTTCCTACAACTGACTGTAAAGCCCACAAAATTGAAACACAGTCCATTCTATCTTTCTTACGTAATTTTTAATAAGTTCGTAATTTTTAATAAGATCGTTTGCAAAGTTAAAATATTCTAACTAAAGCTCATTAGTCGAATTATGTAATGTATCTTGGGTTTGAAGCAAGTAAATCTAGTAAACCATGTAATATCTATTAGTAACAACTTTGGTGAAGAATTTAAAACAGTTAAAATAATCTACCTAAAACTCATTAGTTGAATTATGTAATTTATCTTGGGTTTGAAGCAATATTAGCATTTAGAAGAAGTTTACACGTATCTTGTACCAAAGATGGTTAAAATAATTTTTTTTATTGGTGACTCCTTATCTTTCGTTGGTGATTATGAGAATGGTGTTGGCACTTGCGCGTGTAGAGTGCTATTGCATTTGCCGCTTCGAAAATAGTTACTAAAAACATAACTTTGAGATCTGTTGGACATGCTTTCCGACTTGAAAACATAAATTAAAAAAAAAATATATATTTAAAGATTTTAACCCGTTAAAACGAAATAATAAATTATTATTGAAACTTGCTCTAACCATTTTTATAAACTTCAAAGCATGGTTGTCTATAATTGAAACACAGTCCATTCTATCTTGCTTACGTAATTTTTAATAAGATCGTTTGCAAAACCTTCATTTTCTCGAAATGAAGGAAACTTGACTTACACCACTTTCATTCTCATGGGCTCACGTATCACAGACTTCATGGGCATAATAACATATTTGTACAAGATATGGACTCTCATAACTTTTCTATTTTTATTTGCTTATCCTTAGTGATTATATATTTTCAGATGGAAAAAAAATGTAGCGATAATAGGGCGTGATTTATAATTAATATTAAAAAAGACTTATTTGAAAAAACAAAATAAAAACATAAATGGAATTATATTTATTTATTTTTTTAAAGTTGATTCTGACCTTTAAAAACATCTATCTAAGAGGTAATCAATTTTTTCCCATACAAACCTCTCAAATAAATGATACGAAAGTTTTGTAGAAAAATTAATGAATGGTTAAAAAAATATTATATATATATATATATATATATATATATATATATATATATATATATATATATATATATATATATATATGTATATGAAAATTAATCCTATTTGTAGGATTGATTTCCTACAGAGAAATAATTTAAAAAGGGTACCAGACTAAAATGGCTGTCACCGATTTAAACAGCGCTGGTTGAAGAATTTCAGAAATAACTTCTTGATATCTCAATAATAATCAAAGTATTATTATCAAAAATAAAAATTCTGTGACACTGGACCTTATGCACTCAGATAACAAATAATTTCTGTAGATATAAGTTCCACTTATATTTCTACTCCGACGTTTAAGATCTGTTATATCTTTATTTTTGTTTTCTATATGAGAAGAAAGGACTCTGAAATTCTAATCATAATAATATGATAATCTTTTCCAGAGAATTAATTCCTGGAAAACAATTAAAGAAAGATAGAGGAAAATATATGAGGAAATGTTGGTATAATTAGTGGGACTGGTTACATTTAGTTCAGTAATAAAGAGACGTCTGTAGAGGCAACATAGTGGTCAATCTGAGGTGAGTAAATCTTTAATTTATTGTTTCTTTTTTAAATCATTTTCTATTATTATATTTGATTTTTTTTTTACGTAATTTATATATTTTTTTAAACATTAAGAAAGTACCCTGAAGTTTCTACGAAATGTAAAATTTAAGAACTGAGTATTATGTTATAATTGGAAAGTTTCTGTAAAAAGTTGATTCATTTTTTTTTTTAATATACAATTTTTTTCGTAATCTTTTTTTTTTAGGTAGATGCCTGTAAAAGAAATATATAATTTGAAAATGAAAAATAGTGTTTTGGTTGTGATGGTAGATAATCACCTATAACTTGCTGGACTACTCAGGTTAAAGGTGAGTTGATAAAAATGGTGAGTAGATAAAATTGTATACTATTGATAGAAAATATGTAGTAGATAAAAATATTCATTGGTTTGACGTTAATGTTAATTATATGTACTTCAAAACTACAGTAATGAAATAATTATAAATTGATAAATTTAAAAATTAGGATTGGTGAAATTATATCCACTTCTATTGCAATTGCTTTATTTGAAAACTAGATTCGAATGGTAAACGTTCATCCTCTGTTTTAAAACTTAAAAAAATTTTCAAAACACCAGCTCATTGCTGCATAGATTACATATATCAAAGTTTTTAAATATGTAAAACCAGAAATCAAATATAATGGTACTCACCTACAGAGGCATAACTGGCTCTTCTGAAAGATATCAATAGTGAAGGGGGGAGGGGGAGAGAAGGGCCAGGTAGGTTAAACCCTTCAATATTTTTGTACAAGTAGAAAATAGCCTAAAATTAAGTATTTATGAATCATTAGAAATAGTAAAATCGTTAAACCAACCCAGATTTTTGTTTAAATGGCCAAATAAATATTTCCAACAGTCCCATTTGATTTTTTTTTTTCCTAGGAATGGAAAATCCCATTAGCCATAAGAAAAAACCCAATCTAACCTGTCCCTCCTCTCCACCCTCCCCCTTCACTCTTAATATCTTTCAGAAGACCGTTTTGCCTCTATAGGTGAGTACCAATATACTTGATTTCTTGTATTGTATCTTTTGGAAAGATAATATAGATAAAGATATATTTATTATTAGATTAGAAAGATGATATATATGAAGATATCTATTGATAAATATATAAAGATAGTTAATATCTTTTAGAACCCACTGACATCTTAATTTAAAAAAAAAAAAAATGGAATGAACGAGTTTTGTATAGCCGCAGACCTCACCTTTCTATTCCAATCCGTTGCAGATATGCGATAAATCAAATACTTTTTTGAGGAAACCACGTTTTTTGCCATAAAAGCTGCAATATCTCCACTTGGCTTAAATATTTTTGAAACTTTGACCACATTTTCAGATTTAGCATTAAATTTCCTGTAAGAGCAAAGTAACCTTGAATTTTACAAACTTGTGACTTAAAGAACAGCTTGATCTTCACTTTATTTAGGGAAGTTACAATGTCTTATTATACTTCAACGCTCATTGTTTTTCGAAAAAACTATCCACAAAACTTCAAATCTCACAAAAACTTGCAAATTCAATCAGATTTTGAATGATATGGTGAAAGTAATGATTTTATTTCGATTTCATGGAGAAATTCACTTTTAAATCCGAAAAACAAGGTGTTCACATTTGGCATGCAAATCAGTTACTCGTGTAAATGAAACAATATGATAATCCCTTAGTGGAAATGTGCATTTAAACCTAATAAACTCTTCATTAGAATAAAAAGCAAAGAAAAAAATTATTGTTTAATACAAATTAAAGGATCTTATTTTATTACATTTATTTATTTATTATTATTATTTAGGATTTATTTTATTATATTTTCAATGTAAGGTTTAAAATCTAATGATTAATAACATAGACCTCTATTTTGCAGTTAGCTTCTTTATGTCTAAATCTTTTTCAGAACGTTTTTGTTCATCATCTTCAAACTTTTTCATACGTTCTTCATGTTTTATTTTCTTCTTCAGCAATTTTATATATATTTTCAGATATAGTATTAAAAAGCAAATCAACGTTTTTATTAATAGATTCCAACATTTGTTTGAAATTCATTTTGTTTTTTGTTTTGATTCCCTTAATATCACTTGACTTTAAAATTACGATTTATTCATTATTTTCACACAAAACATCTACCGAATTTCAACCATTTTCCGGTCATATTTTCAATATTGACAGCCCAACGTTGGGCGCCAAATGTAATGATTTTCTTTAATCATAAATTTTTAATAAAATTATATATCAATAATTAATTGACTTTAACTCATTATGGGGTTCTGTCACTATTCTTTTGAATTATGACTGGAAATATTTAACAACTTTTGTGCATTTTAATATATATTTATAAATTACAATGTGAAAACAATACATAATAACATATTAAAATTTACCTTTCTTTAATTTAAATTCTAAAGTCCATGTTTGAGAAAACCACTTCAATTTCACTATCACTGTCCAGTCCATTCTTCTAACCAACACTTCTCTGCCTTGAGACACCAAGCTGCTCCAAGGCCCAAAACTAACTCTCTCAGTCCTCTTCACACCTTGTCTCTAAACTAACTGACCCTTTTTCCTACCTGCCTCAAGGGCTGGACCTCTCCCAGGTATTGAAGTTGTCGTACCTGTTTGTGACCCTTACTTCCAATATTTGCTCTTCCTGAACTTTAAATCCAAATATCATTACATTATATATATATATACTCAAATGGAAAGATTATAACTATTTAAGATATTAACTATTTTTTTAGGCACTGCTAAAACCAGAACCATGGGAGGGTGATGACTTTTGTATTGTTTTAGAGGTTTTCCTTTTCTAGATAAAACAAAAAAGGGCTTGAGCTAAACTCCAGGACAGTATTTGATCCAAAAATCTATTCAGTCTACTAGATGCGTAGCGCAACAGCCGATCTTTTTCCATTTTGTACATTTATTTCTTATATCGATTAGAACTTCATATGAACATTCATAATTATTTAAATTACAGCTGTATTTTAAAAAAGATCATAATGTCACTAGCTGTATTTTAAAAAAGATTTTTTATAAGTTTAATAATATATAATTACAATAATATTTATTATTAAACTTATAAAAAATCTGATTGTAAAAAATTAATAGTAACATGCAAATATGCATCTGAATGGGTTACAAAAAGTTGCTTTATTTTGATTATCTAAAATAATAATTAATATAAATTGCCAAAACTTATTCCAGTTACTTGAATATCAATTTGATAAAACAATCATAATGTCACTAGCTTAAATAGAGCTAGCAGTATTAGCCCAGTCAATAAAGGTTTCGTGTCGCAACTAATTAGGGGAAAGCTGAATTTTTGCAGAATTTTAGTATATCAAGTAAACACTAAAAAACACAAACTTCGACCCCCACTCGAACATTGTAGCGTTGCTTTCCCCCTGCTCCTTCAGCAACATTACAAGAACAAAACTCTGGTTATATGGCGACAGCTCGAAATCTAATCATGTTATCGGGATGTTCTTTTTTTATTTTATTCCTAACAATATTACAATCAAATTATGCTATATACAAGTTTTATGTTGATAGCTTAGTTTCACCATAATACTCATATACAGAAAACTGTCTCTACAAAAAACAAAAAGTAACTTCAACAAATCATAAATTTTTATCTTATAAAATTTGATTTGCTTTTTTATGTATATATGTGCTAAAAGTAATGTTTTCCGAGTTCCAAGATCAAACAGTTAACAACATTCGACTTTCACCCCCCCCCCCCCCCTTAAACCCGAAGATATTTTGAGGAAGACTTTTTATCACATTTAGAACTAAGGGTGTTGAACAACTTCCAGCAGTCAGATCTATAAGATCTATAAGATATAAGTAAACTATGAACTTTTATAGCAAAAAAATGCACTTTGGAAGTAATAACCTAAAAATAAACATTATGACATTGTTGTTCCATTTCAACTGAATGACTATGCACGCCGCGAGGGCGTGGTGTCCACTACTCTTTCATTGCTCTCTATGAAGCAATTGTTTAAACGGTATGCGTTATGAGACACATCATTTTAAAGCCAATCATATTATCTAAAAGTTTTATTTAACACATTTCTTCCCAAGACGTAATGATAAAAATCTATGATTTATTGAAGTTACTTTTTGTTTTTTGGAGTGATAGTTTTCTGTATATAATTAAGTATTACGGCAAAACTAAGCTATCTTCATAAAAAGTGTATATAACATAATTTGTTTGTAATATTGTTAGGAAAAAAATAAAAAAATAATACCTCAATAACATGATTAGTTTTTGAGCTGTTGTCATATAACCAGAGTTTTGTTCTTGTAGCCTTGCTGAAGGGGAAGCAAGAGGGTGGGGGTCCGGACTTTGTGTTTTTTTAGTGTTTACTTTATATACTAACACTGCAAAAATTCAGCTTTCCCCTAATTAGTTCTTACCTTCATTGTCTAGGCTATATGGGAGGAGGCCAAAAAATGCCAAAAATAAAATAAACAAAAAAAATAAACTTCACAATAAATAGAATCTTATTATCATTTTACATATAGAAAACTGTTTAGTGACTACAAGAAATTGGAAACTGTTATCATCTATCTAGTAGATAACGATAACACTTGCAAAGCTTTAAAATACCTTGCAACCTGAGGATCATACTGAGAAACAAATTTATCAGTAAAGACTACAAATGACTTTAATTAAAAGAATTGAATGAACTATATTTTATATCTATATCACCGACTGTAAAAGGATGGAAATGACAGGAACAAAACCTGTTACTTAAATACCATTTCAGAAATTTTTCTTGAGTTAAATCCAATAAAACTCCCTGCCAAAAGTATCGCAACACTTTGAAATATTTGAAGTTTACAAAAAGTTTACAAGAAGTTAGAAAACTTACTTTTAAATATTTTCCTTTTTTATAATTTTAACTTTCAAAATACAATTTAAATTTTTAAATTACATTTAATAAGATGTATTGTTCCCTATGGCTTAAATGACTGTTTCCACTCATCTTGGCATACTTGTAAACAAATTTCGAAGAAAATCTTTGGATATACTCCTTCAATACAGCTGCCTTCAGCATTTCAAAGTTATTAGGAGGTCAATCTCATGACCGAACCTTATCCTTTGATATAATCCCATTAGTCTTGATTGGGTTAAGGTCAGGATTTCTTGCTGACCCATCAATGGTGTAGATATTAGGTACTCAGAAACACATCTTGCCCTGTGAGAACAAGCATTATCATGCATGAGCAACGATTCAGAGCTTATGAACGATATAAAATGCACTACCTGATCTTGAAGAATTATTTCTAAATACCTCAAAGCATTCAAGGCCCCTCGTTCGATTGCCACTAACTCAGTTCGTGTCTCCTAAGATATGCCACCCCAGAACATGATAGAACCCCTCCCTAATGGCTCATTTTCTGACATGCAGTACTGACTATACCGCCCTCCAGGCCTTCTCCAAACTCTTTCACAACCATCTGGTCTGTTAAGGCCCACTCTCGTCTCATCAGTCAATAAACTTCTTTCCATTCCTCTACAGTCCTAGATTGGTGTTCCCTCAATCTCTTTACGCGGTGTTCTAGGGCGAGAAAAGGGCCTTTTACTGGCGTTCTGAAGCTGAGATTTGATTCTCTTAGTCTTCTAATCACTGTTGACTTCGAGATTGATATCCCTTGAACACCAGCGATCAAGTTTTTAATAAAAGAAGCTGTAAAATTATTTTTCGGAAATGCTTGCATTTTAATGAAGCGGTCATCTATGGAATTAGTAATCCTGATACACCCTGACATTATGAATGACACCCTGAAACTACCTGTCTCCCTTTTCCTTTTTATGGTCCTTGAAATGAAAGAATAGTGAATCCCAAGGCGATTAGCGATGTAACGCAACGATTTGCCTTCTTCAGTGAGAGTGATGATTCTTACCAAATCATCGTGGCTTAAACGATTCATTTTGAATAAAATTAATTGTTATAACTAGACCAAAGAGAAAAGAGAGAACAGACTTGATGCAAATGAAAGATAAGCATTGACTGAAACGAAATTTGAAATGAATAAACCAACCAAAATTCTATCGTTTGTTGGTAAACAATGAATAATAATGATGTGTCTAATTCTTAATGTCTCTTATTTAATAAATAATATTAATATAAATGTATAGATTAAGTTCAAAACCAAGAAAATCTCGAGAATTATGGGTGTTGTAATACTTTTGACAGGGAGTGTAAGAAAAAAAAAAAAAACTGTGTCTTTCTTCCCCTTATTTTTTTCTTTTTTATATTATAACTACAGCCGTTTTAAATTACTTATAAGTAGATTTTTCCTTTATTTATAACAATTTCCTAAATGCCTCTGTTTTACTAGGTGGACCATGGCAAACTTGATATTTCTTCTGATCCTCCTTTTGACTGTGGCTGTGAATACCCATGATCCACTGGTCGTGCAGATTGACCAGGGTAAGCTTCTTGGGTTCAGAGCCACCTCCAGATCTGGCAGATCATTCCTTTCCTTTGCTAGCATACCCTTCGCCAAGCCTCCAGTAGGACCACTGAGGTTCCAGGTGAGTTAATTATTTCAATTGAGCAGATATAATTTACTATTACTCGTTGTGATTTTTTAGCCTATTTTTTTTTCTTTTTAATCATTTTTTCATCTTAAAAAACTGTACAATTATTTAAATATTCTTGACTAAAACCTGATTCAATTTTCATTTATCGAACTTCCTCAGATCCTCAGGTTCAAAGTAAGAGAGATCTATGTAATTATTCATTTAAAATTTTCAAAACTAAAACTTTTAAGGAAGTCTGCTAACTTTTAAAATTGTTAAAATAGACTAAATTCACTATTTTTTTCAGGCACCCCTAAAACCAGAACCGTGGGAGGGTATAAGGAATGCCACAGATCTAGGGCCATGGTGTATTCAATACAATATGTTCCAGGCGAATCCAAGAGTCTTTGGTGTTGAAGACTGTCTTTACTTGGCTGTGTATACACATGATGCAAGTTAAAATTTGATATATTTATTTCTGTTATTGAAATTGTTTAATGCTAACTTCCCATTAGTTATTAGGTGTTATGTTCCCCCACTTTTTTTTTTTTTTTTTTTTTTTAAACTGTAATAAATAGAACGATATAAAGAGGACCAAAGGAAATTATCAGAAATAATTGATCATTTTTATGGTAATTGATTGATTCATTTCTTTTATGTTATCAAAAAAACATAGATGAATAAAAAATAAATAATAAAATTTAATAGAGAACAAAATTATTAAAAATATAGATAATATATAGACTAAATATAGATAATATAGTTATATAACAGAAATAAGCTCAGCTCACATACTTTTATATTTATTGTAAGAGTTGCGTATGCGTAACACTAACAACACTAAATTCACAAACTATTGCAAAACACATTTTTTTTTTTTTTTAATGAAGGATTACTATGAATATAATTTTTCATTAATTTTAAGACCAAAGGAAGCGCTCCTGTTTTGTTACATATCCATGGCGGTGGATTCATAGCTGGAAACGGTCCACACAAAACAGACCCAAAATATCTAATGGATGAAGATGTGGTAGTTGTTGACATCAATTACAGAGTTGGAATAATGGGTAAGTAATAGTAGTTTTAATAATGATTTACTGGTTGCTGCAATTATAATCATGATCATCATTTTAAATATGTAAGAAACAATAGAAATCCTGAATGGTGAATTCAAAGAAAGATCATTTATTTGAAATGTGATACTTAATCTAGGCAAGAAGTGATTGTCAATAAATGTTTTGAAATCTTTAAGTATTTTGTCATGTTTGAATACAAGTCTGAGACTTCTTGACAGATAGACTAGCGCCTATTGTCTAACCTCCCCATTTATTCTTTTTGCCATTGTATATGATATATAAATAAATGTAATATGTATCAATCTACTTATCTAATACGAATCTAGTTGGAAAATCTGTTGCTTTAAAATAACTCTAGGGGCTTCATTCTTAAAGTTTAATTTTTCTTAAAGGGAAAAATAACTGGTCTTTGTTAAATTTTTAAAGTAATTGTTAAAGCAGGAATATTTTGTATAGGAATTAATCTCAACTTGTTATTCCAGTATAAACTTTAATTTATTGGATTTAAAATAAGAATATTTATTAAAAAATATTCCGTATTATTTTAGATATAACAACAAATTTTTTTCGCAAATACATTTTAAAAAATGGTCATAACCTTAACATATTTACATACCTTATTAAAAAGAAAAAATGTTCATTCTAAGAGTTTTTGATTTGCCTTCCTCATAATTATTTATGTTGTAACATAATAAAAAATTAGATTAATTTAAACTTCAAATAATTAATTTATAACTGATTAGTTATCTTTTAAAAATAAACATGTCCACTATCGGATTTTTTTTTTCTGTTAAAGCTTTGCAAGCTGCAAACACCACTATACTTTGTTTTCATTTTTAGACATCTATCAAGGATACAAATAATATAATTGTTTTGGATTTAACAGCAGGGGAGGACTGGTATAGGTGTTTTGCTCTTTTTTAAAACTTTTCTGAAGTGGACATGTTCACTTTTGAAAGATACTTCTCAACTGTCCTTATTCTAATTCTAATAAAAATTTATCTGAAAAATCAAAATACAGGATTGTATTGTATCATAAGTAGATGACAATAAGCAATAAGGAGAAACTAGATAAAAAATGTAGTTAAACAATGCAAACCGAATGTTTCTATCTCATTCCATTCCAAAGGTTATTTCGAGAAAACTGTGGTTTTTGTAGGAAAACCTCAATTTTCTCTACTTTCATTCATTTTTTTTCTACTTTCCATCACAGTTTTGAAATCAGCATTAAAGTCTCTTTAAGTCTTATGCACTTTCAATCTTTCACAAGTATCTTTTTAAACTGCAATAATATATCAAAAAATAAAAATTTTAAAAACGTTTTGTTAGTGTTAGGATCACTACTCTTCCAAAAAAAAAAAGAGTGCAAGCTGCTAAATTTCACAAAAGTTGTGAAATTTAATTACCTTTTTAACAGTGTACTCAGAATTACAATTATCTCTCAATTTCGTATTGCAATTGGAATGGGAAGGAAAAAATTACTGATGTCAAGTTTATTTTGTGGTCTTATCTTCAATAAATTTAATTTATTTTTTATGTAAATTACAAAGAAACCTACTAGGGGAGAGTTGAAATCTAAAAGAACATGAGGAACATCTGACATGAGGTAAGTTCTTGTTTATTTCTTATGGATTATGTCCGCATTACAGTTTGTTTACCTTATCTCCCTCATTTTTAGTCTGCCTACTTTGCGTAGTAAATAACAATAATTGTCAGTACCATGCAAATATTCAGACTATTAAATTCGTTTTTAGTTCAAGAAGTATAATGCCAAATTTATACACAGTTGAAGAGTACGTTGATATGGTTTTCGCGTATGGGACTGCAAGAGGCTTTATTCCAAGACAACCTGTTATGTTTGTGGGCCGAGCTCGCAGGGAGGTTGATGACATTTTGAATTTAGTTGATGACATTTTTGATAATGATCCATCAACAAATACCCGTTGTGCTTCAAATCAACTGAGAATATCTCACTCTGCAGTCTTCAGAGCTATCAAGGAAGACAATAGATATCCTTATCACCTGACTACTGTCCAGGAGTTGCTACCCCGTGATATGGAGCTACGGATGGTGTTGGGCGATGGTATGTTCAACAGTGCCACGAGATGCCTAACATCCCTAGCCGCATAATTTGGACAGATGAGGCAACATTCACATGTGCAGCAATATTTAACTCTCACAACTCTCACCTCATCATAATCCACGTGGCATTAGGGAGCACCACTTCCAACATCAGTTGAGTGTGAACGTGTGGTTAGGAGTCTGTAGGCAGCATATGACACAGCTCATTTCTTTACCTAGTTGGTTTAATTAAAATGCTTTTTATGATCTATTTCAGGATGATATAAGTACAGCACTCCTTGAAGCAATACCACTATGGTGACAAATGGACGGGTGGCCAGCGCATAATGGACGAGCTATAACGAATTTGCTCAATCAACATTATACAGGAAGATAGATTGAAGAAGTGAGATATCGACCTGTGCATTGGCCGGCCCGAAGCCTTGATTTGACACCACTTGATTTTCATATTTGGGGTAAGCTTAATTCAGAAGTGTACAGAGTACCCATTCAGGACATTAACCACCTCATCACAAGAATTCGCGAATCATGTGTAGCAATGAGAGCTGACCATGTAGAGATTTGAAGAGCTACATCAGCAGTGTTGACCAGATGTCGTCACTGTATACTACGAGGAGGAGGCCAGTTCCAGCAACTTTTATAATTTTCAGACATTTTCTTTACTATTTAACTTTAATGTAAGAATTAATTTAATTTTTCTTTGTAATTTACATAAAAAATAAATTAAATTTATTGAAGATAAGACCACACAGAATAACCATGACATCAGTTATTTTTCCCTCCCTATTCCAATTGCTATACGAAATTGAGAGATAATTGCAGTTCTGAGTACACTGTTAGAAAGGTAATTAAATTTCACAACTTTTGTGAGATTCGACAGCTTGCACTCTTTTTTTTGGAAGAGTAGTGATCCTCAAAAGTTTGTTGCTAACAAAACGTTTTTAAATTTTTATTTTTTGATATATTATTGCGGTTTAAAAAGATACTTGTGAAAGATTGAAAGTGCATAAGACCTAAAGAAAATTTAATGCTGATTTCAAAACTGCGATGGAATGTTGAAAAAAAATTAATGAAAGCAGAGAAAATTGAGGTTTCCTACAAAAACCACGATTTTCTCGAAATAACCTTTGGAACGGCATATGTCTTGAACAGAATGAGATAGAAACATGCGGATTGTGTTGTTTAACTACATTTTTTATCTAGTTTCTCCATCTTGCTTATTGTCATCTACCTGTGATACACCCTGTGTAGTAATACTTCATTCTTACAGGTTTCCTTAGTTTTGAAGATGAAGTTTTGCCTGGCAACCAAGGATTGAAAGACCAAGTGATGGCACTTCATTGGGTAAAAAAGAACATTGCCGAATTCGGCGGAGATGTGAACAGAGTTACCCTTGTGGGCGAGAGTGCAGGAGCTGCCAGTGTTTATCTCCATACGGTCTCCCCCCTCAGTAGAGGTAATTACAATAGATATCATTGCATAATATCTTTTGTCATCTTGGAGTAATATCATTTGATTATAGCACTTCATCAACTTCTTATTTTTATTTTTTTTTATATTGTTGTCTGGTGCAATTTAGAGATCTATTGTTTTTATAATGTTCTGGTCCAATGATTAAGATAAATTCATAAGTACATGTGTTGTGTATATATATATATATATATATATATATATATATATATATATATATATATATATATATATATATATATATTCTTTTTTTTCAATTGCAGGGTTGTTCCATGGTGGAATCGCAGAAAGTGCTTCCAGCTATATTATTAGGAGTATTATGCCTCCGGGTATGGCTAAAGAGAGAGCACAGGATTTAGCTAATTTTGTCTCTTGTCCTAAGAATGACTCCAGGAAAGCTGTTGCTTGCATGACGAAGAAGGATGCTAATGAACTGGTTGGTCACATGGAAGATTTTAGGGTAAGTATGATGCAAAGGCAAGTTTTTCTTGTGAATATTGATTTTTGTTTGTTAGCTTAAAAAGGCGCCGATAACAAGATATTAACCCTCGAGTGCTCGCGCGGTGTATTGGTTTTGGCATGGATGAATATGAAGAGCCTAGAGTCTGCAAGGGAGGTTAGGGGGATAGTCTCAGTACCTCTGTTAGTTGCTATTCGATATTCCCAACCTGTAATTCCCATTTGTTTTGGTTGGCTAACAATTGACCTTTCAATTACTTATTTTTAGTTAAGTATTTTTTTGTCTACATTAGGAAAAATAATATAATTAGAGTTTGTTATAATTGCATTGAATGTCTTTTACTGATATTTTTGAAGTACTGTGCTATTTGAGTGAAATATTTCATTTGTCATCCACGTGACCTTCCCCGTAATTATTATGTTCAACTTGGTATGTGTGTATAATGATTACGTACTTTCTTTATATTTCATTATTTTGAGTAAATAATTTATGTATCTTATCCTTTGTAACTTATTTTGAAAATAAAGGGATTAAAAAAGATGCCCATTGCTAAAACACCAGAAAACTTAGTGGATGACTATTGTCAACCACACCACCTTTTATTTAACTGAGCCACTCAAGTGTTAAGTTAGCTGGGTTTCTTTTTACTTATATAGACATTTTCTTAGATATAAACATATTTACTATTGAGTAATTAAGTATTTTTGTACACTAGATATGGCAAATAGATCCCTTACTCCTTGTTTTACCAGTTTTGGAGCCACCTGGACCTCAAGCATTTATAACTAAACCAATTAACAGCTGGCAACACAACCCTGTCCCTCTCCTAATGGGAATGACTTCAGCTGAAGGACTTAACAGGGCTCAATGTTAGTCTTACTCATTCTTCTATTCTGATATATTACTAATTTTTGTATTAAAATAATAGTATTATTTATTTTTATTGTCATTAAGGATTATTTAAAATGAATCAATAATATTAACTAAGTTCAATTCTTCAAGTAATTTACAAAAGATATAAAATCAAATAAATGTTTGTAACAAATTCATAATCACATGTTTTATTTAATTTATTCTTAAGACTCCTTATCTAGACAAGAGACTCACATGGAACTCTCATACATGACTGAAAAGACAAGACGCTGCAGGTTGATTTCGACTGCCCCAATACTTACTTGACAAACGTTTTAATCTCCTGATTCACTACAAAAAAAATCCTTTATGTGGACCAATTGGAACTTATGGTATAGAGTTATGGGATTTCACCAAACCGTCTTATTCTTCCTACATCCAATCACTTCAATCCAATCCAAAATCCCTCAAAAAATCCTTAATGCTCCTTACTCACAAATAAACTGATCCAAAATGACCTAAATATCCCATATGTCACTGATTTTACCTTTTCTCTCAAAATAAACTAAATACTCACCTAAATATACTTGTTTTTCCGCTTGCTTCCCATTCCATTCCTCACAATTCTCCGAGGTATCTGAAAAGAAGATGGCTTTGGGGTCTTCTTCTATTGTAGAACTTTCATTACAGTGCTACCATTGGGTAGTCCCTCTACAAGTCTTTGTCATGTCATTACTCTGCATTGTAATTACCGCATAGTTACTGGATGTATTTTTGTAACGCAGTTGTAAATTTATATAAATAATTAAAAAATTAAAAAAAACTCGTATGACTTAGTACATTTGAAATAATTCAAACTCACTATAACAGAATAATAAATTGTACTATGAAAAAATAATAATCTCTATACCATTATAGTGCTATTTTTTATTTTAGGTACTAGTATTTTAAATGAATACAATTAATTTTAATTATCTTAAAAAATACAAATCAAAGATTTTATTTCTAAGTTCAATGATAGCAATGATTCATTTTAATGCTGAAATAGTAATTAGTTATGTTGTACTAATTTTTTTTATACTATAATACTACACTGCTTTTCAATACTAATAATTTTTGATAAAGTCAATGAATCTTCCACGAAAGCACTATCTCTCTCCAAACTCTTTTTAATTTTTTTTTTCTCAAACTTAACAATTTTTTACTGACTATTGTAATTGCTTGAATTAACTATGATTACTATAATTTCGCAAGTATATAATAACGCAATCTTCTAATACAGGTTTTTTTTTTTGTTTTTTTTTCTAGATTTACTCTCCTACAACTTGGACTTCAAGTGGTTCAATGAAAGCTTTGAAAGATTAGCT
Organism: Euschistus heros; assembly: GCA_003667255.2. Classification (NCBI taxonomy): domain Eukaryota; kingdom Metazoa; phylum Arthropoda; class Insecta; order Hemiptera; family Pentatomidae; genus Euschistus; species Euschistus heros. Next base: position 134,904 of record RCWM02000469.1, on the reverse strand, counting down.
CCAATCACTTTTTTGTACTATCGTTCTGCTTCAAATCCTGATGAAGTTACAAAAAAAATAAGGCAGTATTATTTTGGAAACAAAGAAATCTCACTAAATGTCTGGACCAACTTAACAAATGTAATAAAAAAACCATTGTTTAGCACAATAAATTAAATTTGTATGAAATAATAAATTAATAGGTACTGATTATAAATTTGCTTTCTGCAGGCTTATACTGATAGTTGGTACATGTCTGGGATATTTGATGCCGCCAACAAACATACTGGAGATGTCTATTTTTATTATTTTGATTATCGAGGAGAGTTCTCTTTTTTTCCAGGACGTGGTAATAGAACACAATATGCAATTGGTGAGCATTATTTATATTTTGACTTTAACCCTCCAGTAGTCGCAGCTGATCTGAGAGATCACCCAAGGTATTTTTTGTGCAGTATTTCGAGTAGGATTTTTGTAATGAGATAAGCGACTCAGTACCTTTCAGCTAACATTCCTCAAATGCATTAGTGCCCTCAAATCCTCAATATTCTCTATAGATTTTTAGTTATTTTGTTTCTATTCCTCTGTTACCGGGACAAGATCTATTAGGCTCATTGTGACTACTGATGCAACAGATTTCAACAAACATACTGGAGATGTCTATTTTTATTATTTTGATTATCGAGGAGAGTTCTATTTTTTTCCTGGATGTGGTAATAGAACTCAATATGCGATCGGTGAGCATTATTTATATTTTGACTTTAATCTTGATAAAAAGAAAAAAATAAATAATATGAATGGTATACTAATGTTAAGATGTGAAGAAAAAATGTTTAGAGTAAGTGTACTAGTTGTTGACAGTGCACTTACTCTAAACATTGCTCATGTGGTTCAGCCGCTTGATGTTTCAGTTTTTTGTTTGCTGAATAGTAGGTGGAAAGAAATAGTACAGAAATGGAGGCTCAAAAATATGGAAAATCCTATTTTAAACAAGCTGCATTTTCACCCCTTCTTCAGGATGCCTTAGAAGAACTGCCTCCCTGTGTGGTCATAAGCGGATTTAAAGCCATTGGTTTGGTCCCATGGAACCCATATATTATACCGCTTTCAACACCCTATTCAAGTTCCTAGCCACAACCAATCCTAAAAAGGGTTGATAATAAAAAAAAGAGAAATATTCAAAATGCTCTTAGAATGATAGAGGAAACTGTTGATCAAGAAAAAATGGAGCTAATAAAAAATTCCCCTCTTGGCCGATTGAGGATAAGTCCTTGTTCGAACTTTGGTAGAAATTAGTCAGAAACTTGAATACGCTTAATTGACAACTAGGGGCAACACTTAATTTGACTCCAGAAGGGCAACCAACTGATCAAATCCCAATAGTGCAACGTCCTCCAGATCTTCAAGTAGATCAGCCAACAGCTCAATCCGTTGAACCAGTATTAGATGGAAACTTGGACACTCTCAACTTGCAATTAGTAGATTTGGAAGCATACCCTGTTATAATCATAGAAGAGAACAATAATTTTTTCCAAAAGCGATACCAACAGATCAAATTTCAATTATTAGGCTACATAGATCAACTAACATCTCAATCCACTGAGCCTCTGTTATATGGTCAAATCATTCTAAATATTCCAAATCCATTCAAAAAAACACTTATATGACCATAGGTACCTAGGTGGGTAGGTGTAACTGTTGTGTCTCCTTGTTTTTAAAACATTTGTTCTATCGATCTCGGTCAAGCTTTAGACAAAATGATACCAATTTAGTCTTAATTTAGCAGTGAATATGCTTAGCCAAATAATAACTATGAACATGAGAGTAATTAATAACTTCGTCCTACGTGAAATAAAAACCTGGCATTTGAGGGTTACCTCAAATGTGGACGTAACTTGAGAAATTTGTTACCTCACATGAGACCATTTTATACCCTTGAATAAGTAATATTTAAACAGTAGAATATTAAATTTCTTCTCTTTGAAAATTCTTTCTACTTTCCTCAAATGATTTTTTCCACATTCAGGCACCACGTTTTGATGGTTTTCAGAACAAAATATTTTTCTTTAATTTTATTAAAATAATATATTTTGAATGGTTTTGATTGAACTGAATCTATTTTTATAAACTTAGAAGTTCATAAAGTTTGTTTCACATGTTTGCATTCTTTGTGTAAATCTTTCAAATTAGTGTTTTGATACTTTTTGGTTGATATTTGTATGTCATTACTGGTTATTTGATTTCATTTTTTTATGATTTTTAAAGTATGTAAACATTTATCTCCTCTAATAGTGTATTCCTAGCTCTATAGAAAAAACTCATCAACTTCAGATGACACTGCTTTTATTTAAACATGACCTCCTTTATTTATTTAAAATATTGTATATACTTTTATTATTCTTAAATTGTTGCTTTTTTAAACTTATTATTAAATAAGTTAAAAAACCTTTTGATAATATAATTAGAGTTTTTAATAGGTACTTGCTCATTTAGATATATTGTGTTTGTATGTATATTTAAAAAGCATCACCTATTTTTAAAACTTGTTTTGTTATTGGTTTTTATTCTAGGTGCTTCGCATACAGATGAGATCATTTATATATGGCACAATAAGAACTTTGCCTCAGTCTTGAAAGGAGAAGATTTAGAACTTTCAAAGAAGCTTGTAAAGATATGGACAAATTTTGCTAAGTTTGGGTAATTTAGATTTGTTTTATTCTATACATCCATTGCATGATAATTTTATGATCAGTTCAGCATAAGTAAAATTAAGTGGTTCTTTTATAGTATTACTTAATTATAATATTTACATTTATCTTATGTTGGAATTTGAGTTATTATCAACCAAAATGAAGAGTTTTACTTGGGGTTTAAAATACAGTAGATTCCTCCTTACCTGTTGCAGCCTTAAGAGTTAAAGGAAATATGAATATGTTGGATAACAGGAATCATTAGTTATAATTAGAAAAAAAATATATAATGATAATTTAAGAAAAGTATTTCAGCTTTTAGGTGAACAACTGATCAAAACACGCTTTATTGATAAAATGTATTAAATTGACAAATATCGAACATCATATTTTACATTTATAATCACTCAAAATCTTTTTTATATTCATCCTAGCATTAAAAAAATAATTTTGTGATATTGTTTGGTTAGGATTGAAAACAAAAATATAAAACTGTGAGAAGATGTTATATGTTAAAAAACATCTGTAATTTTCTCTTATTTTGTGGATACCACTGTTCTCTACAGCATAGTCTCACTACTTCAGTATTTAAATACGAGTATCCAGCAAATTGGAGGATGGATATCACTCAACATAATTAAATTCTGTTTTATAAACCATTCTTATCTGCTATGTGGGTTTTGTTATCTACTGTTTCATATTCTTCTTCTTCTACTGCTGTCAAGTTCTCTGGATTGAGAACTGCTTGTATTATTTCATCATAATTTATGACCCGATTCATCATCATTTATGACTTCTTTATCAATGCTATAGTTCTAGTGAACTATATTATTCTCTTCACCATTTTCCTAATATGTAATTTGTGACATCTTGATGAACAACAATTTTTTTTACAAAATAAATGTTTTCCATGATTTATGGGTTATGGAACTCAGTAAAATATGACATTTCCATCCTTAGGATACGATGTAAATTTCTCATCATTATTAAGAATCCAGTTTTAATTAGCATTGTTTTCAGACATTCTTGTGAACAATACGATTATCAAGTTACTTCTATGCCATATTTTTCTTTCTTTCTTTGATTACTATTTAATCCATAAGCTGTGTGAGAAAGTAAAATTTGGTGGCTTGAAACCTGATTTAATGCCATTATTTAGCAAAACGTCACTATTAAAATGGAAATATTATACAAAAATATAAGTTTTAGTGGAATGTTTTTTTATTTATTTTTTTTTAAAAGAACCATTTAAAAAACAACTTTCTACTTTTGCAAGATCCATTTCATAGGATGCTTGAAATGACAGAGTGCCATATAGGTTCAATAAATATAACTAGACAATATAGTACAACTATCTACTTGTATATACACTTGTGGCACTATGGCAATTTTTATAGTCAATATTTTTTATTTTTTTATTTTGCTCATAAGGTTTAAATAAGTAAATATATTTAAAGTAAGTATAAGTTATCTATTAACCTGCGCTAAATGTTTTTCTTTTTTATTCAGGAAAGCTGTGCCACCAAAAGACAGTGGATGTTGGAAAAAGTGGAAAGCAGAAAAACATAATTATATGCACATTTCTAATTCAGGCCTTAAACCTAAAATTGGTCTTCTTGAAGACCGGTATAGGTTCTGGAGCGATCTTAACTTTACAGATAAATACCCATGGAACTGAAACATTTATTTCAAATGTTTATAGATACAATATTTCTAATAGTATTTATTTTTTAATACTTTATATTAGAATAAAAACAATGTGTTTATGAGTTTTCAGTATTATTCATTACCTTTATCTAATTACTTTGGTTTATGTTTATTGAAGAAATACATATTTTCTTTAAATAGAAAAATAAAAAACTTCATATCAGTTAGGTTTTTTTTTCTTTAAACATCATACTGAGAAATTACTTGAACCACTGTTGACTTAATTTCATTGGCCTAGATTTCAAACTAACTTATCCACCGAAGCAGTGGCGCAACCAGGATTACTATCTGGGGGGCTGGGTTTATATATATATATATATATATATAGAGAGAGAGAGAGAGAAAGATATTTTTTTTTATGTTTTAGTTAAACAACAAGTTCTAATCATGCCATTATTTTGCATTGTTTACAGCATATTTACTAAATTTGTTTTTATTAATACAGTTGTAAATTTCAATTAATAAAAGAATAAGTTAAATTAAAACAAGGAATGGGTGGTGTTAGAGACTATATAAATGAAAATCATAGTTATCGACTAAAAAAAATTAGTCTTTTGGGTCATCTGGGGGGGGGGGGGGGGGGGGGGGGGGGGGGCTTCAGCCCCCAAGCTCTCCCCTTGGTTGTGCCAGTGCACCAAAGATATAGGGACCGATTAATAGCAAATTCTACTTATTTCAGGTTGTAAAAAGTAATTAAACCAAAAAAAAAATCAATACTTCTTATTTTATAAAATTCATTTATAATAATAATAATTGCAAGACTTTCAGAAGAATAATTATAATTGTTAAAAGAGAAAATATATCTGGAAAAATTAATTTTAAGTGAATAAATATCTGAAACAGAGCAACTTTTTAGTATTTTTTTTTTTTTTTTTACACAGTATAAAATATGAGCAATTGCTTAGTTGTATGGCTGTTAGAAATTATAAATGGACTAAGTGAAAGCAATCACAGTATTTTTTGATCCTGAAGATGGATCCGAAGACTCCTAAACATGTTGAGTGAAATATTAATAATTAAATAGGAGTTATGCCTTATAATGATAATAAATTATATCTCCTTCAACAAAATAGTTAATTATTATTTTTTTGTTCATCCATATGTATGATACAACAATGCAACAACCTACAGTAAGTTTAACTATATTTCCTACACTAATTTAAATAAGTATAAATGTAGTATTAATTTGCAATTTTTTTTCAAATATTCCCAGTTGTCTAGATCAATGAGCGCAATATTATAGCCATTAATTCAATATTAAATAAAAGTTTTAAATTGTTTATTATTATTATTCGTGTTGATAGTGAAGCCTTATTTTTCATTTAGTAATTTTTTAAATTGTCATTTATTTATTAATTTTATTTATTTATTTTAAATGGATACTAAGATGTAATTTACATATAAAAGCTTCATATATTTTGCATTTTATAAAATACTATTTTTTGTTAGGAACATTAGTTTTTGTTAATTACATAAAATTGATCAGAAATTTAATTTTAGTCTTGAGAAAATAAAATCAAAGGAATAATTGGAGGCATTTATCTAATGATAATGACCAGACAGCTCACCCATCTGGATAGTGGTCTGCGTGGAGATGTCAGTCTGTGATTAGCAGTAGATGGGAGTAGGTCAGTAGTCCATACAATATTATTCATCTTATTCTCATCATTTTTTTGTTAAGAAAGCCGTCTCCAAATTCATTAAAAACAATTAGAATCCAATAAATGGCTATTTTATTTCTTAAACAATTCATAAATTTAATATATCATTTAATAATAAAATTGATGAATTAAATTATTAAAATTGTGCTTTAATAACCCTCAAAGTAATGTTTTAATTTATTAATGAAAGCTTAAATGCTCTTTTTTTTCATCCCTTGTTTAAAAAGATCTACTAATTAAAACAAGTTTCAGTCTATTAAGCAGACGGTAGCAGTCAATATTTATGTTGAAAATAGTGAAACAAGTAATTATAATTTTGCATTCTCTTCCTAGGCATTGGAGATGAAATAAGGCATTATATTCAGTTAAAAAATCAGACCTGGAAATTTATTCTTTTTTTGAAGAGTTACGTTTTAAAGGGTTATGATGTCTGAAGTTTTGTAGTGGCTGAATTCTGTTGGATTTTCAGTTTTTGGGCTTGATTTAAACTATAGTTTTTGAATAGAGAAAGGGGAGAATATTTTGTAGTAGAATATTTGAATATTGTAGATCAAATTTTAAATGAACTGGATCAAATTTTATATTTCAAGGGTGTTAGGCTAGAAGGGGAATGCCAAAAAATCGAAACTGAGATTTCATCGCCACCTGTTAGCTTGTCCTATGTATGATAGTACATATGTCCTCTATGATAGATCCTATGTACAATAACTTAAGATGGTTCTGGGGGGTTTTCACATGTTTTGGAGTTTAAGAACCCGTTCCCTATGAGGAAGAATATATACTTTATATTTATGCTATTTTTTTCAGAACTGTGGTTACTGGACATTTCCCCTTTTAGACTTACATCCTTCATTCTATGAAATTCTGAATAAAAAGTAGTCTTGATTACGTATTCACCTTTGTACATCATAAACCACACACTCCACCCAAATTTATATATACCCAGAATAAATCAAAATATTAATAACCTTTTTAGACAGTTTCATAACAGACTTTATGAACATAATACAATTGTCATTGTAAATAAACACTGCTATTCAACTAGCAGTGAAGAAGAACTATGTGTTAAATAAACTGTACTATTGTAACTTGAATATCTTAACAATACATTAAGGTAATAATAAAAAAGGAATTGTCTCTATAATTATTTGAAAAAAAAAAAAAAAAAAAAAAAGATTATTCGAATTTTTATATGCTAGCACCAAACAAAGAACATTATTAAATGAGAGTTAAAATACAAATAGTTCAATCTAAAATACTTAAGCTAATCACAAAATCACCTTTGTACATCACAAACCACCCACATTTACATATAATAATATGTATTCTATCATTACATATAGAAGAAGAAAGAAGAAAATGAAACTTTATTCTGGGACTACTTGTCCCCTAAGAATAACATATGATAACAGTACATAGGACAATCATCTGGCTTTGATGATTAATTATAATAAATAATAATAATAGATAATTATAAAAAATTGATTAATAATTAAATTATGTTTTACAAAATAACTGCGACATCTTGTAAAAGGATACATCTTATGTATACTATTATAATGTATATTACATAAATATTCATGTTTTACATTAGCTCGGAAGATTGAAAATTAAGGAGGTAAAGAAATAAATGATGTTTAAAGGAAGTAAGAGTGGAGCTTTTTTGAATTGTGATGGGCAATGAATTCCATAAAGAGGAAGCACGGATAATAAAGGATTCGAAGGATGCAGTTCGATGCGCTGGAGTGTATAGGTTGATGGGTTGGGTTCTAGTATTTATGAGGTGAATGGAGGAGCACAGAGTAAGGAGGTCATGGATATAGGTGGGTTTTTTGGTTTTCAAGGTTTGAAATATGAGACCACCCAGGAAGTATTGACGTTGAAAACTGGTGTAAAGCCACCCAATTTCAGAATACCTGTGAGACATGTGAGAACGTCTGGAGATCCCGAAAATAAATCTAATGAAACAGTTCATTACTCTTTTACATCTCATCTTGAGTTCATCAGACAGTCCTCCATATACATACGACAGTCCTCGGATGCATACGTAGTCAAAGTTAGGGAAAATGAGTGATGATACTAAAAGTTTTCGAGTACTTAATGGTAATAAATCACGGTAATGTGAGAGTTGCTTAAGAATAAAAATAGATTTCCTCGTGATTTGAGAGATATGGTTATTCTAAGCAAGATGATATACCCACAATAAATCAAAATATTAATAACTTTTACCCTCAGATATACCCTCAGAAGGCTATAAAGAACATGGATGAGAAATCTAATTGAATAATTTTTTTTTTTTTAAGTATATATTTTGGCCCATACAAGCAGAAGGTAATATTGAGTGCTGCTCTCCCTCATGCCTATCAGGCGTGGTAATAAATATAGTATCAGCTCATTCACTTATTGTTGTATTTATAACAGGTGTGAATAAAGAAATGAAAGAAAAAAAAATCTTGATGAATGAGAGTAAATAATAAATTATACATAGCTTGCCTTTATTTCAGTCATCATCTCACTAGTTTTCTAATAAACAAAATAAACTTATTTTTTCAATGCTCCTTTTTATTCTTTAATTAATCTTATAAAGTTATAAAGTTTTATACATTCTTCTCTTTTTAGCATTTTAAGGATTTGTTTCACTTTTCTTTTATTTTTTTAATGAATATAGTTTAATTAGTAATTAGGTGATGGGGTTCACCATTTTTTTTTTTTTTTTTTTTTTTTTTGTACATGATTTACACACTAAACTAACCCAAATCTCTATTTTCATGCTTCAAATAATTTCTGGCATCATTGTGGCACCCCCGCTGGTGAAATTTGGCTATACAAAGGATTTAAAATATTTTTTAAGGTATCAAAAATTATTTCTGTTCTCTTGTCCAAAAACTCCTTAAATTCCTTAATTTTTAATTTTAGTTCCTCATATATCTTCGATCTTTTGACAATTTTCGTTGTAGTACCTTTATCAATTTTTCTCATTATACCATTTTGGAATGATTACAGTTTGTTGTTTGTAATTTATCCTATGTTTGAAAATAAATGAGTGATAAGAATGATGCTTGATAATAAGATGGCTGTAATATTAAATTTACAGGAATGAGATCACTACTTTAAAATAACAAAATGCTGATACAAACGATTGCTTTCCTGGTTTTCCTGAAAGCAGTCGTCTGTGATGACTCTCTTATAGTGGATACAACAGCTGGTGCCTTACGTGGATTCATTGCCAGGTCAAGATATGGTCGTCAGTTCTTGTCCTTTAAGGGCATTCCCTTCGCAAAGCCTCCAATCGGACCATTAAGGTTCAAAGTAAGTAATCATTTATAAAATTATTATTTTTTTAAGTATAAGACACATCGTACTAAATATTAAATTGAGGGGTGAGTAATCTTCGTCACTCTGTTTGGATTATTTTTGAATATACCTCAGAAAATATAGAAATTTTAGAATAGAAAAAGTAGTCTTTGAGATTTTCAGTCCTTGTAATTTTCTGTAATATTTAGGGAGTGTTGAAGAAGAATGCTTTTTAACCACAATTAATATAGTCTACCATTTTATTCACCCTTGAATCATAAACTGATGAGGTTACTGTAAATATCTTGTATTAAACGGAGATTTTGAAATTTAATCCAGTCCAGACATCCTAACAAGGACATATTCAGATGACACAGCAATTTTAACGAGAAACAGAAATCTAACCATCAAACCCTCACATTCTATAGCATTACTTGTCTGAATCATTTGACTGAAATAATCCCTGGAAAATCTGCATAAATTATCACAACTCAGAACAAATAACGTTTACTCTTGGGTATGAAATGTCCTCCAGTTTTGTTTGTTAGATCCAATAGCTTTAATATTATCTTAGAACTTAAAAACATAAGTGTAATTAATTTTGTTGTCCATATACCATTGGGTTCTTGTGTTTCTCGCACTGGCATGGGTGTTATATGGGACTTGATCGTAATTTTATATATATGACCTGATAGTAACTTTAACCTCATGCCTTTCATGACAAGTATTTCTTAAATTTTTCCTTCCCTTGCAGCTTTAAAACTATTGATCTAAGAAAAAACATGAATAAAACCAAATTTATTGTAAATTTGCTTTGCTTTAATAATGTATAAAACACAAAATTTGCTATAAGTAATGGTTTCTGAGGTTATTAATGAAATAGCTAAAAACATACAATTTTCAACACTATCCTCCACTCCCCCATCCAAACCCGACATATTCATTGATTTCTAGCAGTAATAACTTTTATTGACAAAAAAAAAAAAAAAAAAAAAAAAAAAAAAAAAAAAAAAAAGTGAAACTTACTTACTGTAAAAAAAAAAAAACAAATTTATCAAAAAAAAACAAAAAACAAATTGATTTTCGCATGCCAACTGTAACATGCTTAATATGACAAAGAAGTCAACACCTTTTATAACTTTGAATGCTAATAATTATTGAGATAAACTAAAATAATTTCCTTTCATAGCCTCCCGAAGAACCACAACCATGGTCTGGGCTGAGAGATGCCATGAACGATGGACCCTACTGCACACAGTATGTAACTTTACAACCTGAGCCAAAGGTAATCGGAAAAGAGGACTGCCTATATCTCAACGTTTTCACCCCTAATGTAAGGACTTGTATGAACTAATATGAATTTTTTTCTCACTTCAATCTCCTTAAGCGGAATCATTTACCAATTATGTATACTAAACAACATTTAAACCCGTTCAAAATGTCATCAACAAATAACTTGAAAAAATTGCAAAAAAAAAAAAAAAAAAAAAAAAAAAAAAAAAGTTTTTTTTTTTTTTTTTTTTTTCTTGTATTTAGCCTATCGTTCAGGGTAGAAGAGAAATAATAAATTACATTTCAATGTGTTGAACAATATCAAGGCCTAAGATCATTACATCTTAATTTAGTTTTAAATTTTAAAACATAAGCATGGTTTAACTTTTCAAATGTACTCGATGGCCGAATGAGTTGGAGCAAGAGTTAGGTTGTACGTTCGAATCCAAGCTGGGCTGGTTAAAATTTATTTTGTGGTGTACCCATGAAATAAATTTTGACCTTCACACCATTGGCTGGAATAGGTAGTTGACCTACGAGTATAGTATAACCCTTGCTTTCTGCCCTGGTTTTCTATATAAGAATGTTAAGCCCAAAGTAAAAAAAAAACTTTTCAAGCAGCAAAACGTATGTTACTGATGGTTTCGGTATCAATAAGAGGAGAAAACTCATTCTAGAAAAACGATATATTTAGTTTTTATTTCTTTAAATATTTATGTCTATCAAAGTCACAATATCCTTGCTGCTGTCCTATTTGGTGACTTAACGGGCCCTAAACAACACTTACTTTCGAAACTCATGTCATAATTGCCAATATTAAGCTAAAAAATAATTATTATGGAATATTATAAATTCATGTTTCTGCCATATTTTTTATAACAGCATCAAACAAATACCTTTTTTGAAAACAAGTGAGAGTAAATTAGAATTTAAAAACGGCAGATTAGAAAATTTTTACTAAGTACTATGACAACTAATGTAGCTTTTCAGCTGTAAATAAATTGGAATAATTGCGTAGTTCACAAAAAGTGAACATTCTTTACTGGAATGTATAAAGAATGTTTTAAAAAAATATGTTTTGTTGCATTTTAAATTAGAAATTATTTCTATCTGTTATCAAATTTTTAATTTATTCAGACTACGGCGAGACTGCCCGTCCTGTTCCATATTCACGGAGGAGGATGGAGCCGAGGTGACAAGACTCTCACTGGTCCCGAGTTCTTGATGGATGAAGATATTGTCATAGTAGATATCAACTACAGGCTGGGACCTTTAGGTGAGTTTTCGATTATTATTTTTTTCAAATAAAGAAACAGTAAATTGATGTACTCAGGGCCGCTTACAATATATTTGCTATGGGCCAGGTTTGGCTCTCATGGCCCTGCATGTACCTGAGGCAGATATAAGAACCTAGTTCGAGAAACTCTGGGAGAATGTCAAATAGAATTAAAATACACATTAGCTATGCAATAGTTAATGTGTGCCTATGTTTTGGACCAGTTTACAAGTTGTCATTATGGCTACAAACTAGAAACGAATAAGAAATTAAAACTCAATACATTCGTAAAGAAAATATACATATTCAGATATCAATAAAGGAAACTAAAGAAATAAGTATTGCGATAATAAATATTTACTGTTTCGTTATTAAGAAAATCCTCATGTTGCTCCAACTATCCTCCTTGGAAAGCATTAAAAGAAGCTTTAATTTTGAAATGATTTACCATTTCATTTTAAATGTTTAGTGATAGATCGTAAAATGTGATTGAATTATAGCTTTTAATCATAAAAAGTTATATTACCAAATTAATTTATTATAATTGATTATCTTGCTGCTAATTGCCATAACAGCTATTATTCATGAAATAAAGATTATTTTCTACTAAAAAAAAAAAAAAATTAAACTGTAATTTATTTTCTCAAATCTTTAGGCTCCAAACGATATCAATAGTAATAATATAATTTCAGTGGTATAACTCCTCCATTTATTTGGATTTTTCATCTACACATTTCGGGATTCTATTCCCATCTTCAGGATTCTAAATTTATTGATTGATTATTCTTTGATTATTCTAAATTTATTGATACGGATGTATTGTTTCTGTGATTTTTTTTTACTTTGTCATTAATTATAAAAGGCCCTATACCACATTAAGTCAACCCCTCTCCCCCCTTTGTCTAATCAAAGACTTGTTTGGATGTCTATGGACTGAATAATATTCAGCAGAATATTAGCCCAATTAAAAACTAAAATTTTTGCTATTAAGTTAAGTTTAATTTGAGGATTTATAGATTTTGACAAAAATATTCTATTTTCCCTTCCTCACATGTCTAAAATTATGGATTTGAGAAAAAATATGAATAGAACCAAATTTGATTTGCTTTAATAATGTACAGAACAAAATGTTAACTACTTACCGCAAGTTAGCCAATATCTTCAATTTTTCCTTTCTCAGCAGCTCTAAAACTATTGTTCAAAGCAAAAACATGAATAGAACCAAATTAATAGCAAATTTGCTTTACTTTTATAATATATAAACTACAAAATTTGCTACAAGTAACGGTTTCCGAGTTAATTAATGAAATAGCTAAAAACATATGATTTTCAACCTTTTCATCCCCTCCCCTGCCCAAACTATTTTTTCCCTATTCGATTATTGACTACATTTAAAGCAATGGGTGGTAACAATTACCAGCACTCAGACCTTTTTTTTGGAGTTCAAGGTTCGAAGCTAATTTCTCAGTACTGTTTGTTATTTGTTTGCAATTTCAACGACACGGTTCATCTAAAATCAAGCAACAATTTTTGTTTTTATTGACCTATCTCATAGTAGGAATAGGCAAATTTTTACTTTAAAAATCCTATCTTCCACAAAATCTAATGATCTACAGCTTTTATGTTATAACATTTTTGATTGGGCTAGCCGTTTTTGTGTTATCGTCTCGATTTTTAAACAATCAACTGTGGCTAAATCAAATTCAATTTTAGGGATGTCTTTAGGTGCAAAATTTAATAAACTTTAATTTTGTAAATAATAAATTTTTTTATAGAAAGTATTTTTTTTATTTTAATCTGAAAAAGTGCAAAAAGTTGGGGTTTTTTTGTCTCCTAAAAATTTTCCCCTTATCAAATTTAATCACATTTTTGATATTTAAAGACTCACGTGGACCATATAAAAACATAAGGAGCGTTGAGAATTTTTCAAAGTATTTTGGATTGTAAGGATTGGATACAAGATGAATGGGATGGTTTAGTGGAGTGAAGAGTGAAGATTTCAGTGTGGTGACTGTCAACCATAAAAAAGATTTTGATATCTGTCATTGCCAATTTAATTAGTCGCTATAATATTCAGTGGAATGCCCAATTCAAACAATGCTTTGTAGATACTGTACACTATGAATATTTTTAGCCAATAAAATATGCTCCTTTATTCTCTTTACCGCTAGCAGAAGATTTCATATCAATCTATCTCTTTTAAATTGTACTTTTATAACTTATTTAAAGCTTAGGTTAGAAGTATCTGTGTCTATTCAGTGAAAACTGACACCGCAATGACAAAGTCTTGTCTTACAAAACGCCTTTGTCATTAATTTTCTTTTTTTCACTTTTTTAAGGGTTCCTTAGCTTTGAAGACAAAGTAATGCCAGGTAACCAAGGACTTAAAGACCAAGTGATGGCACTTCATTGGACGAAACAGAACATTGCCAAGTTCGGTGGAGATCCAAACAGAGTGACTCTAGTAGGCGAGAGCGCAGGGGCTGCCAGTGTTCACCACCACACGGTATCCCCGCTCAGTAGAGGTGAGAAATGTAACCATATAACTGTACTTATCTGTAATGTATCATTATCTAGTTCTATGTACAGGTTTTTAATATGAATACATATATTACTGAATATCAATACATATGTATCACATTTTTCATATAAATGCAATATTTAAGGTTGCAGAACAGAAAATATCTGTTTGTCAACATAACCACCACACTGTTTGAATTCAGAATTGTAATTTAGAGCATAAAAAATCATTTGTTTGGGAAAGCACAAATTTTATTGAAAAATATCTCTAAGCTTCAGTAAATACAATAATATTTGAACAAATGTAAAGAAGAATTAAATTCTGATTCTTTATATGACTTGAAAACAGCATTGAATTTTCATTTGGGACTTATTTTATTCTTATAAAACAAGTCACTGAGCCGAAAGTCAGTCTTTATTTGGGAATAAATAATACTGATTTCTAATTTTATATTCATTAACATTTATGGTGATGTTGGTATATAGTTCTACTGGTAAATTATGATTAATAATTTCATTCAAGCGATTTGAAAAAAACCTTCTATATCTTAAAAAAGTTGTTTAACTACAGACAAAAATATTAAAATCTGCTTAACTCAAGTGCAATAAATAATAGATATGGTAATAAAAGTATATAATCTCTAAAAACAATATTTTAAAAATAGAAAAAAAATGATAAAAATAAGATAAAATTATACTATATTTAAGTACTAACAACCAGAAAATTCCCGAATCAAGCCTATTTCCCTATAATGGATTGGAAAGGCCGGATTCAAAGAGATCTCAGTGCTGCATTCTCAGCACTGTGTTATAAGGATATGAGAGCTCTAAAGTAATATTTATTTTATTTAATTATATTATATTATATTAATAATATTTATTATATTATATATTGCTTATTATATAAATATAATAAGTCAGGATTTAACAGGTAAGTATGAATTCATTAATTATTATTTAATTATTCCTAGAATTAAATAATTGAATTAAAGAGGTAACGATGTATTAAATTTTATAACAAACTTTTAGCTGAAACATCGGTTTGCATAATGTATCGACATTATGTTACATACATTATACATACATACATTATACATACATACGTTATTTGTTTCATTTAGGATTATTCAAGGGAGCTATTGCAGAGAGTGGTAGCAGCTACAACGTGTGGGCTTTAAGTTCCCCAGGACTTGCCAGTTCAAGAGCAAAGAAGTTGGCCAGCCTCCTATCATGTCCTCAAGAAGACACTAAGGAAGCCGTTGGCTGCCTCACTGAAAAAGATCCTTCAGAGATCATCAAGGGAATCCAACATTATTTAGTTAGTATTTGACTAGGCTCTAATATCAGTGGTTTAATTCCTCATTAAAATTGTTTTTCCAGCTATAAATAAATATTGATATGCGAATCGTAGATATGCTAGAATATAAATATTAATATGGATTTAATGATGCTACCTAATCTCGAAATTATTTTCAAACAGCTAAGAAATCATCAAATATTTTGCTTATTAGGGTACTAACCCATTTAGGGCCAAGACTAGAATTAGTTGAAAGTTTTGATTTTTCTACAAAGAAATATTTTTAGGGTAGTTTAATTTAACCAAAAATTAAAAAAATAAAATTTTTTGTTCAGCAATAATGGTGGCAGAAAATGTTGCGTTCATGAAACATTGTCCAGTAGAATATGTATATAGATATTTATATATATATATTTTCAGAGATAGGTGCTGAATGAATGCTACGATAATATTGTTATTATGAAAACTTTTTTTGTAATTGTTTGAATCATAAAATCTCCAAAGAAATAAAAAATTACTATTTCCTCACAAAAATCACAGCTTTATGATATCCTCTTCTTCCTGCCCTTTTTGGAGTACATAGGGACATTAAGTTGCAACATACAACAACAGTATTATTACAACTATTAATTATATATAATATAATACTTGCCTACCTCCAACTAGAAGTTATTGCTAATGGTAGCGATAAGATTATAGTTAATTGATATTGGGTAGAATATTATGACAATTAGATGCATATTGATTGCTATTACTAAAGTGCCAGAAGATATGAATACCACATTCAACATACATCTATAATTTCATTCACAAAACAATATAAATTGAAATAAATTTTGATAGACGTCCATTTGAATAGTTATTCCCATTTAAATTTATTGCTTTTTTTTATTAATCTTAATTCATTAATAAACTATTGTTATATGGTTTATAACTTATATGAAATAAGATCTTATTAAAGGAGCATTGCCCCGTGCCACCTCGTCCTTTCTTGTTAATCTTATTTCTTTTTTTTTAGGAGATCTTATATCCAACTCCTTTTCTATCTATCATTATGCTTAATTTGAGATGAGGGAGGGAGTGGTGATTCAACTCATAGTAGTTATATGTTCAGTTCGCTAAAACCATTCCCTCAGGTAAGTGTGGTGTCCATATTCGAATCCGTCAATGTTTTGGAAGAGATTCTCTATTTACTGTCACTGTGGTGATTTTCTGATCTGATTCAGTATGATATGACATTAAAAACTAGCTTACTATTTAGGTAGATATTACTTAGCAAAATTTAATCAGGAATAACGGTATCCATTACAGGAGTGGCAGGTAGATCCATACATGGTGTTCCAACCAGCTCTGGAGTCCGCTGATCCGGAAGCCTTTCTGCCCAGACCAGTAAGCAAGTGGCACCATGATTCAGTACCCCTCCTGATAGGGGTCACGTCTGCAGAAGGATTCGTAAGGACTAGACGTGAGTTGCTTATCAATTTTGAATATTTTATTTTAACGCATTTATTATAAATAATTTCAATGTTTATTGTTTAGACTTCCTCAAACGCAGAATGGATTTTAAGTGGTACAGCGATAATTTCGAAAATGTTGCGCCTCTGTCTTTGGACTACTTGTACAGTTCCTCCAATCCAAAAGAATTGACCAAGAAAATAAGGAACTTCTATTTTAGTGGCGGAGTCATCTCGGAATCAGATTGGAAAAATGTTACTGATGTAAGGCGTTCAATGTAGATATCTAGTATTCAAAGAGTTTTCAGTTATTCAACCACAATCATTTATGCCTAGATGTATTCTGACTCGTGGGTGACAATGGGTGTAATGGAAGCAGCGGACAAACACCCAGGAGACGTCTACTTCTATTATTTTGACTATTTAGGAGGGCCTACTATGGGACCTTCTAACCGTACTCTAGCTTTTGGTAAAATACGTATAATTTTTGAAGATATAACAATCTTGTTTTAATTTGTTAAAATGATGGAATGACACGCCATACTATTGGCTTTAGAGGAAAATAAAAATCCTAATGACAAATGTCTTTCTGGATTATTGTTTTAATAATTAGTGTATACATAAATTATTGATAGTATAGTATTGTGGAACTAATTTTCTGACTGTTTCATTAGCACCATCGATACATCTCATTAAAGTTACACTTTTCAGATCTGAAGAAAATAATACGGTTTTAATGTTCGTTAAAAAATTATTTCTTAGACTGCTGAATTGTTGCCAGTTCGCAAAACGATTTGAAAACATATACAATGACAACAAACATTCCCTCAATTTTTGACATTTTCTGATGATCCAATGAAGTTGATTATGACTTCATTCTTTTTAGCACCTCATGAAACGTATGAATCCAAAACATCTTGTAAGGAGATCTTACATACAACTCTTTCATAGTCTCCACCTTGCAACATTAACCATATCTGTCATTTATTTGTCTGTTATTAAGTTCATTTAGTTTATGATAGTTATGATTGTTTAAATTATCAACATTAATAAAACTAACTTCATTTCAAGTACTATAATTTTTATTTAGTGGAAGAAATCATTAATAAAATATTTATCTGTGATACAATGAAAAATATTTGATGTGAAATAATTGTTCATTGAAAAATTGTTCATAGAATCAATATATTTAATTAAAAGTATATTTTTATGAAAAGTCTAGGAAATTTTAACAAAATAACGTTTCTGTGAAGGATGTGCCCATGGTGACGAGATGTTTTATATTTGGAACAGCAGATACTTTTCATACAATCTTACAAAAGAACAAGAAGAATTTTCGAAGAAAATGGTAAAAATGTGGGCAGATTTTGCCAAATATGGGTGAGTTAATATTATTGATTTATTCATGTCATTCGATATGAAAGAAGTTTTATCTTTATGTTTTGAGATTAATATTTAACCATTGCATCGATGAAATGTAATATATGATGATATATGGGAAATAAAGCTTGTTTTGTTTTTCTTGATTTTCAGAAAAGCTATTTCCCCAAATAGCCAAGTTAATTGGGGGAAATGGTCTGACGAAAGGCATAACTACCTGTACATCAGTAACAGTGGTTTCACCTTAAAAGAAAAACTGCTTGAAGGGAGAAACAAATTTTGGAAAAGTCTTAACTACAAAGATAATTATGAATGAGATTTACATTAGTTGATTCAAATTATTTTTAAAAAAACAATAAAAATTATAATTTGACTACCATTTTTTGTTATATGAATTTCCTTTTTAAACTAACCTCTTAGTATATTCTATGTTAATACTGTAGTACATATTTATTTTTATTTGTGGGTATGTGTTAAAAAAAACTATTCTATATGGATAAACTTGTTTAAAAAAGTAATTTCCCTGACTGGGAACAAAATAGAATATGGATATGTCTATCTATGATCTACTGATTTTCTCAATTCACATTTTAGAATTAAAAGGATCAAATTACTTAAACTAATAATTAAATTAAAGTAACAATCAATGATTATTCTAAATAAACAAAGTTGAGAAAAAATAGGGGTTTCAAAAGTGACTTTTTTCATTCAAACCAATATAGCTCCTAAACAGTAGTTCCTAGTCTATAAAAATAACATAATAACAAAAACATTTTCCATTAACTTTCTGACCAGTGAACTTTCCATCGGAGCAAAACCAGCAGAGTTAGTGTGGGTCAAAATGTTACTGCAGTTTGAAAAGAAACGTTACTAAGAAATACCATAGGCTGAATGACATATCCATGTTTAAAAAAACATTGCAACAATTACAATAATTTATTTAATTTCATTCCCGATACTAATTACTATATTTTTTTAAAAATTATTATGTAGCCATATAAACTCCAGTCATATTGCATTCTTAACCATTAATATGTACTTCTAAGTACATTTTATAGAAAAGTCTCTTTAATATGGTTAAGTGTGACTCTAATCCACAACATTAATCATAAATGCAGCAATTATAAACTCTACCTCACATACAAATGTGATAATCTCACTTTCAAACATCTACTTATGCGGACTTCAACAATATTAACTAGAAATAAAAATCCAATTCATGCCTCAGACATCAAAATTCTGCACGACGACGATTTGGTTTCGTGTTTGGGAGTACGGTTATGTTCACGTATACTTATGAACTTTTTTTGTTTAAAAGTCGTACTGTTAACTATCAAATATTTCGATAAAGCAATGTTTATATGTCGGGTTTCATTTTCAATGCTATATTCGTGTATACTTTCTTTTCCAATTGAAGATTGCTATATTTATTACCTTCCCACTTTAGCAATTGCATCCCCTAATATTATTTTCATGCCTGGTAGTTTATCATAAACTCCCTCTAATGCATCATATCTTCCGTAGGAATGAATGAATTAATAGAAAGAATTTAATTAACCACCGACCTTGAAATATGGCCACCGATATTCTGTTGCTAATGAACTGCACGTCCCTCAAAGCAGAAATAAAATGACGCGTTTCTGACTATAACTCCAAAACTTTTTGTCCGATTTAAAATTCAATATTAGACCTTGCATATGAAATACCAGAGTCAACACTTTAAATGTGTATGTTTTGGCAAAATATGAGGATTTTGGCGTGTTCAGTGGTTCCAATCAGTAAAGGATTCTAGAGTGCATTGTTGGTCATTCAAAGTTTTTCCTCGGAAACTTGTTCAAGGTAGTTAAAAAGAAAATATACTACAAGTCCTGGAGAGAAGGGGAGGGTTCCCTTTTTTTGGTTTTGCGCTCATATCTCGAAAACGGTGGGTCGTATGCAAAACATAGCTATATACTAAATTAAAGTTAATTAAATTATCTATAACTTTTATGTTATAAACATTTTTCATTTTCTGTACCTTTTCCGAGATATACGCTTGGCAAATATCTGCTCATAATTTTATTTTAAGATGTTGGAGTGAGTAAACATTTTTTATTAACGTTCCATCATGCTGGGTCTCATCCCTCCCAATCAGGCTATTATAATAGGATCTAGCTCCCTCCTTAGTTCCTAGACCCATTATTCTCCCTTAATCCTAAATGATTATCCTATCTCTTTCTACTCTTCTGTTAAAAATCTTGGAATTATGTATTTTATGGAATTTCATGCATTTGTATTTTACGTATTTTATGTATTTGTGATTTATGTATTTGTGTTTTATGTATTTTTATTATATTTTATTAAAATAATTTATGTATTTTATTAAACACAAATACATAAAATACATAAACCACAAATACATAAAACACAAATACATTAAACACAAATACATAAAATACAAATAAATAAAATACAAATACATAAAATACAAATACGTAAAATATAAATATAGGGTGTCCTAAAAGAGTATCGAGTATTTGTTATATCGATAAAACAAAAACTACTTATAATAAAATAAAAAGTTTATTGTTAATTATTACAACATAAAGTGGAAAATTATTTGGAAAAGATGATGTTATCTAAATGGTGACCGTAATGCTACTGGCACTCTTCTAATCGGGAACGAAGATTGGCCATCACATGCTGACACATAGCTCTCGATATTGCTGCCATTTCTGACCTGTTGTATTGCTTCAATTGGGTCAGGTTCGTCGGATCATTCTCATAGACCTTACATTTAGGGTATCCCCATGCAAAATAGTCAAATGGGCTATAGGGTCGGGGCTTTTGGGAGGCCAGTTGATGTTACCCCTACGCGAAATGACCTTATTAGGGAATGATTCGTTAACAGCTTCCATTGCTTGATTTGATGTATGGCAAGTGACCCCATCTTGTTAAAACCACGTTCTTGAGTTAAACCTTGAAATTCCTGTAACTCTGGACCCAAACAGTTTCGCAGCATATCGCAATAACGGTCACTATTCACATTGAGTGGTCGGCCTCGTTGATGTTCATAAAAATAAGGACCGATTTTGCCTCCAGCAGACATAGCGGCTCCAACAACGGCTTTTTGGCTGTGCAGAGGTCGTTCATGCTTTAGTCTCGGATTTTCCTCTGCCCAGTACCGATAATTCTCTTTATTGAGAAATGGCAGCAATATAGAGAGCTATGTGTCAGCATGTGATGGCCAATCTTCGTTCCAGATTAGAAGAGTGCCAGCAGCATAACGGTCACCATTTAGATAACATCATCTTTTCCAAATAATGTTCCACTTTATATTGTAATAATTAACAATAAACTTTTTATTTTATTTTAAGTAGTTTTTGTTTTATCGATATAACAAATACTCGATACTCTTTTTGGAAACCCTGTACGTAAAATAAAAATACGTAAAATACAGATACATAAAATACAAATTAAGTTGTATTTTATGTATTTTTAAATACACAAAATAAGGAACCTCCTAGAAAAATATTAAAAAAGCAATTAAGACAGTAGGAGCTACCGCAGAGTTCTGCTCCCTCTTATGCATTTCGGGCGTGTATTTCCTTTTCTCATCGAATTAACCGATCGTCATCATTGTGATTCACAAGTGTAAGCAATGAATAAAAGTAAAGAAAAAAAAGAAGATACGTATTAATAATTGATAAGAGTCTAAGAAAACAAACTACTAACAAATACTTCTACTGCAAAGAAATTCCATTAACTCCATTATTACCACATGTCTACGAATAATGAATTTTTTAAACTATCAATTATTGACCATATTGCTGGCTATGGCTTAATTTTTATCAAAATTCATTTGAATGGAGTCTTGTTCCTGAAATTTTATCCATTCGAAGATGATATTTTTATCTAAATTATGAATTGTTAAAATGGGAGAAAATTTAAGATCTGCTTGTAATATTGCGACAATAACTAACTGTCGTAGAACAATCTAAACCTCTTTGTCTAATAAAGATCTATAAATATGATAATATATATATATATCGACCTCAAATAGGTAAGTCATACATTTATAAATATATATATTTCTTTATATAATACATTCATTATCTTATACGGTGCCTAAGTATAATATGGAAGTAAGTTATTCATGTATTATCATTCGGAGAAAGAGTAACTGTATCCTTCGCGCACTAGGGTCTTGAATAGGGCGATCGGGCTAAAAACTCCAAAAGCCGGTTTTTTCGTTTTAGAAATTTATTTTAAATAATAAACTATAGGACAAATTAAATGCACAACTTTCAATTATGTACTTACATTATATATTTAGTATAAAACTTTATTTGATAGAATTATTCTAATGATAAAGAAAATTTTTAGAACTACATATTAAACTACTGAATAATACATAAAAGTATTAAAATTTATACACATAAAAAAATAAAATATGAACAAAAAGCATTAACCATATCATATCATTCATATTTTCAGGATTATAATTAATGTATAACTGTGTATTACTTTTGAAACATTTATGTCATAAATATAAATATCAGGCCATAAACGGGCGTGAGCGACTTGAAAGCTTGCTAGGAGATTTTTCTGAACGGTACGAACGATTCTCTTTAACGATTCCATCTCAATAAACAGATTGTAACTGAGAGGCTTAATGTTATTTCTATAATTTATCAAATGAGCAGAGAAAAGATTAATATTTGTGAGTTCTAGTAAAGTCAACAGTACAAAGGTTAGCGTTTTATACGTGTCACAGGCCGGGCTAGGTACTAGGGGATCCGGTAGTCATAGCAGAAAAATTAAGAATATTCTTTGATATTATTTTTAATTCGGAAAATAACATAAAATCCCCTCCTTCCACCGGTATTAGAAGAACTGAATAAGAGAGAAGTTGAAATAACAATCATAAAATTAAAATCTTATAAAGCAACCGGAATCGTCAATATCCCTGCTGAATTATTTAAAGAGTGTGGATAAGGTGGAGTTTCTAAAACTCATCAATTAGTGACAATGATTTGGGAAAAACAAAAAAATGCACAAAGAATGGAAAGAATCTATACCTTTTCCAATTCACAGGAAGGGTCTTAGAACAGAGTGTAGCAACTATCGTGGTATCTCACTGCTTCCGAAGTGTTATAAAATATTTACATCAATTCTAAAGAGCCGAATTTCACTGATTACGCGGAGGAAATAATCGGAAACTATCAATGTAATTATAGACGGAGTCGTTCAACTATCGATCGAATATTTTCCCTTCGACTAATTTTAGAGAAACAGGGGTTCGATCAACGGTCAGAAACTGTTTAATATTTTGATTGAACTGGGGAAACAAAAAAAATTGGTTAATCCAGTAAAGATGTGCATGTCTGAAACATTTTATAGAGTCCGAATCGGTGTTGTATAGAAGTTTGAGGTACGTTCTGCTTTAAAACAGGGAGATTCTCTTTATCCAGTATTCTTAGCACTAAAATACGTCATTAGCAAGGTAATGCTTAAGGGAGAAGTATTAGAGATGGATAATGAAATTCCGGTTCTTAGGTATGCTGATGATTAGGTAGTTTTGGGAGAAAATCAGGAAACTATTAAATTAAACGAGAATGAAAACCGTAATGAAATTGGTCTATTAATACCGATAAAACGAAATATATGGTTCTCAGTAGAAACAGTAATAATCATAAAAAAAAATTTCATAATCATAATTATTTTTACTAAGCGCATCAAATAGTTTTGAATAAATTGCGATTAATACGGTTTTTAATGTGGGCAATACGATTTCTATTATTTTAGTTGAAAGAGAGGAAGTTCTTGTTCTCTTTATATTTATATTAATTATATGTCCCAAATTATATCTTTACCAGGAGCATGAGGATTTAGTCAATATCGATAAGATATCATTTCGATATGATTTTTATTCGACAAATAATAAATATTTGGCAGCACATTCTCTAATAAATTATAGAAATAATAATTTCTGATTAGATAAGAGCTATCATCTCAGATTAATCCATCGATTTTCCGCAATTTATTATCATCTAATCATTACAGGACGATGTATACACCACAGATCTGCGTTCTCTTGCTGTTCATACAAACTGCTTTCGCCGACGATGCTCCTGTAGTGAAAACCGCAGTTGGGCCAGTCCGTGGCTTCACCTCCATATCCAGGTTTGGTCGCCAATACCTTTCATACACAGGGATTCCTTTTGCCAAGCCTCCACTTGGAAAACTAAGATTCAAAGTAAGTGTGGTGTTCTTATATAATTTATTATTTTTATTTTTTGATAGATCTCTACACCTTAATGGAAACAAAAGGATGTCCTATTTAAAATTAACTAAAATTTGATAATAATCTATTTGGCTAAACTTGAGTTTTGGAAAGTATTATGCGGAATGGTATACCTGGCGAGTTTGCTGGGTTTAGGCAAAAATATCTTCAAAACTTGAAAAGTTACTTGTATCACATATTTTGCTTTGATATTGAGTGAAATATATTTAAAAATAATTTCATTAGTATGCTATTCAAGCTTGAATTATACAATTGTTTATTCTTATTTAATTAGTAAATAACATACCGGTTGGCCGCGACTTACTTTAATTTATCAATACTTTACTCTTTTTTTTTTCCTTTTATAGTGGTCCTCAGGAAGGATATGTTTATCACTTTGCTGGACAAGGATTTTATATGTTACACATTATATGCTAATTTTTGTTTATGCATCACATTATATGCAAATATGAAATATAATATTTATATTTTTAATATAAACAACATCTGAAGTATATATATATGCATATTTGTCAGACTATTCAGATCATTGCCACTAGCGAGCTCTAGTGAATGTTCAGAGAATTTAGTGGCTATTCCAAGCAGCCATCTGGCGAACTTCATCTACTCAACTATATAAAATTGCTATTAATTTTCTCATTCTCTTTATATGATTTATTTTGTTTTTATCTTTAAGACTTCTAATGATAAAACAAAATCAACTTATTGAGATTATTATAAAAATAATTTTAAGTTGATCAACAGAGGAATTATCAATGTCAATACAATTGTTCCTAATTTTCCTGCACCCAAATATTGAAATTAGTGTTATTTTTATCAAAACATTTTGACAATATATATGTACAGTAATATTTATATATATTTTACACTATTTGTTGATTTTAGTTTAGATGACCTTAAGAACTTTATTATTGTCTTCTATAGATTTCAGTCAAACAACCTACATATAATCTGTTTACTTTAACTTGAATCACAAGTTTCACACACGAAGAAAATTATAGTTTTTTAAATGTTAGGTAAATTTATATTTCAATACCCTGAATGGCTACAATACAATGAAAATGGCTAATATAATATATTAAAGCAAACTTGAAATATGTCTTAAGCTACGTTCTCACGGGGCTTGGCACTCTAGTGTGATCCACGCATTCGTGGAATTTCCTCCGTCTGAACGAGGTGGCGTGAGTTTGCCTCTGACGTCATCTAGAGAGAGGGGAGTCCACGACCGCTCACGCTCGGTATCAAACCTGTTTGATTTTCATGCGTGGACCACGCCAGTCGAGGGAGTTAACAAGTGATTTATTAAGAACAAAAATGGATAATATGTTGAAATATTCCAGGATCCGAACGATATTCCGCCATTGTTGTCCTTATAAGGATACTGTTTTATTAATATTTAACGGTGTTTAAGTTATCCGAAGGATATTCAGCCATTGTTGTCCTTAAGGATACTTTTTAAATATTTTTAATATTTAACGATTTTAATATGGTGGAAGGATATTCCGCCTTTGTTGTCCTCAAGTATCCAGTTTCTAACCCAACAACGCTTTTTCTTCCGTTTTTTTATAGGTCCACGTGACTCTCTCAATCCTTTTGTCAGCATATCAATAAAAACTGAACTCAAAACTGCACAACTTTCCACGATAAGCTCCTCCAAGGTAGGTTTCAAGAGGCAAACCGAATCGTGGTCGTGTGAACGGTCCACGACTCTCGGCTAGTTCACTCTTCTCCCCCACTCCAAGCAAGCACCACGACCGAGAAAACGAAGGCGTGCCACGCTTTCGTCTTTTTGCCCCGTGAGAACGTAGCTTAAAGGTGGCTCCACACGCAACGGAAAACCGGAGGGCAAGCCTTCGATTGACACAAACCTCTCTGAGTTGAGAGTTTACACTAGCAAATATAGCCTCCACACGTAGAGGAACATACATGGGGACGGGGGCTCTAAACTTGTACCATAAAAACGACGGCCAATTTAAAATAAAAATTGGTTTTATGTTTTTTTCATTCTAACTAACCTTTTTTTTAAGGGTGCTAACAGTTATGTTTTAAATTGGCGGGGAGGGGGGGGGGGGGAGTCTCTAAACTTGTACCTTAAGAACTACAGCCGATTATCAAAAAATTGATAATTATGTTTCTTTTAGACTAACTAATCTTTTTTTAAGGGGGATAATTGTTATATTTTAATTTGGCCGGGGAAGGCTCTAAACTTGCACCTTAAGAACGATAGCCGATTTTTAGAAATTTTGATAATTAATATCTTTCATACTAACTTTTTTTAAAGGGTGCTAACATAACTATCAAATTTCATTAAAATCGGCTGTCGTTCTTAAGGTACAAATTTAAAGCCCCCCCCCCCCCCCCCCCGCCAAATTAAAACATATATGTCAGCGCCCTTAAAAAAAATTAGTTAGAGTGGAAGAAACGTTATTATCAAATTTCATTTGAAATCGGCTGTCGTTCTTAAGGTACAAATTTGGAGCCCCCCCCAAAAAAAAATTTAAACATAACTGTTAGCCCCCTTAAAAAAAAAGGTTAGTTAGTATGAAAGAAACATAATTATCAAATTTTAACAAAATCGGCTGTCGTTTTTAAGGTACAATTTAGAATTATTCCGCCATTGTTGTCCTTAAGGATGTTTTAAAATATGTTTAAGATTTAACGACTTTTATGTGACGGAAGGATATTCCGTCATCGTTATCCTTAAGGATGCAGTTTTGAAATATTACAATTTTTAACAATTTTAAGATGGCGGATGGATATTCCGCCATTGTTAACGCATTCTACGGGATGTTAAAGATAGTTTTTTAATGAGATTTTGTATTGCTTTTTGGCCTTTCAGGCAGACCTTTTGGTAGACTAGCAGGCTTGCCTGCAGGGAAACCTCAACTGAAATCTTCATCCACACATAGAGGTTTGCGGGAGGCCTGGAGCCTCAAAGGCATCCCTTCCGGTTTTCCGTTGCGTGTGGAGCCACCTTTATGTTGTAAAGTTTTCTCACAATCTAGCTATTCTATTTCCTTATTGGTTTCGAGTTGTTTACTTTAGGATGCTTGACTTTATTATTATTTAATTGCAGCCTCCAGAGGAGCCGGAGCCATGGACTGGCATCAGAAATGCAACTGAACATGGGCCTTTTTGTATCCAGTATAACATGTTCCAGCTGAACCCGAAGGTCATAGGATCTGAAGATTGTCTCCATCTCTCAGTCTTCACCCATGATGTCAGTATGTCATAAATTATGCCATGATAACTAATAAATTAGTTTTATTACAACAATTTAAGTAGCTCAGTTGATAAGACACTGACACCTGGGCCTAAGTTCGAATATGACTGAAGATAGAAAATGTATTATCTATTATTTCAGTCATGGATTAACTCGGAGGTCGTGAAACCCTTCTGGGGTACACTTAGCCTCTATAAAGTGGGTATCCTTTATTAGGGAAAAAAACAGGTGGTTGAGCATAATTTTGGGCAAATCTCCTCCTTTTATACAGTTGGCCTAGTAAGAGTATATGATTACCTTAGCACTGAACCCAAGGTCATAGGATGGGTTGTATTAATACTTCATGGGTTGTATTAACACAGGTTTTTTTTTTTTTTTTTTTTTTTTACATAGATTTGACTGAATCAGAACCATCTATTATATAATAGTTATAGATAAAAAAATTATTATTATCACTTTTAGATAAATAAACAATAGTATTGTGCTAATACATATATTTTGGTGATTGGTAGGCTAATGGCAGAGCCCCTGTGTTGGTCCATATCCATGGAGGAGGTTTCATCGCTGGTGACAAATCTAAGACAAGTCCAATGTATTTTATGGACCAAGATGTTGTTGTTGTAGGCATAAACTATAGGCTTGGAATAATGGGTAAGCACGAAGCACTATCTATTTAACTATATAATTTATACAGTTTAGTATAATAAAAACTTAGATGATTATTTATAAGTATTTTGTCACCTTGTTTAGACATACTTTCTGATTATGAACTATATAGCTGGAAAAAGCATCACATTCATTCATATATATTTACAATCAGACCAAGAAACCCCAGGCCAGCCTCATCCCTCACTAAGGGTGAGAGGAGGATAAGATTATTAATACAATAATCTTACAGGGCTATGTGGAAGTGGATAGGGATTAAATCAAAGAATTTAGAAGATTAGAAAGATTTTAATGAAATTTTGAAACAATTTCTAGTATAAAGTCAGGGACAAAAGGGATAAAAAGGTCATAATGTAAGGTTTTGCTGGAGACATAGTAAGGGTCCTTGCTTATGGTACTCCAAAATTTAAACTGAAATATTCTGGTGCAGTTCTTTTAGGGTTTTAGTATTTAATAATGTTTAATTCAGTGCTTCCTGATAACATCAGTTGTTTGACAATATCCGTTAAGAATTGTGCATTTTTATGAGAATTAAAATAAATCATTTACACATCAAACAATGAAATTCTGGCTTCTTAACTTTATGTAGATCAGATTCGATACCTACTATTTCAAAAAAGGTAAACATGAAATTTTAAGTGAAAATAATAAGAAGCAAATCTTTTTTGAAAAATCCATGAGCCTTTGTCATTATTAAAGAATTATTGTAGAGCTTATTTCCATTCCAACATATTTACTTGTTATATTAAATTTCAAGTAAAAAAAAAAAAAAAAAAAAAAAAAAAAAAAAAAAAAAAAAAAAAAAAAAAAAAAAAAAAAAAAAAAAAAAAAAAAAAAAAAAAAAAAAAAAAAAAAAAAAAAAAAAAAAAAAAAAAAATAATAATTTAATTCAAACTTTTCATGAAATAAAAAATCCAATATTTCACAGTTGTGAAATAAATTCATTCAGTGACTGATCTTTTGAGTTATAATAACTTATTTTAGTTTTTAAAAAAAATGCACTTTTCTCCTTTTGACCTCCTCAATTTTTAATAGATTCGTTTTACAACTTACCAGATATGTTTAAGGTTTTTTAAGCTTTGAAGACAGCGAGCAACCAGGAAACCAGGGGATGAAGGATCAAGTCATGGCTTTACGGTGGGTGCAGAAAAACATTGATAAGTTTGGAGGTGATCCTAAAAGAGTGACTTTGGTTGGAGAGAGTGCTGGAGCAGCAAGTGTGATACACCACATTATATCACCTCTAAGCAAAGGTATAGTTTATTATTTGCTTTAAATATAATATATATAGTTATATAAGTATAATCCAATCAATTATTAGAATTCTTTAAATATATTTATATAAATATATATATATATATATATATATATATATATAAAAAAAAAAAAAAACTCAATTTCTCCCTGACTGGGAAAACCAATAGTTAATGGATATGTCGATCTATAATCTATTGCTTTTCCCGATTTACATTTTAGTATTAAAAGGATCAAATTACAGTCGAACTTCAAGGAGAAAGAGAAAACTTCGAATTATCGAGGATTTCGATATAGGCAGGTTCACAAGCTTACTAGAGAAAAAAAGACCGTCCTGAGACAGACAATCCTTCAAATAACAAATTTTGATCAGTCTAAAAGCTATTTATTAAAAAATCGACTTCATATGTAAAGATTTTCCAATAAATACTTTGTTTTGTAGAGATGCAGTTTAAGCTAAGGAATCTTCAAAAATTCGATATATCAAGATAAGAACTTGGTCTTCTTTACCAATCTTTCGATATGTAGAGGTAAAGATAACATAGGAATAAGATGCAGATTCAAGGGAAATAGAAATATTTCAATTTATCAAGGAATTTGCTAAATTGAGTGCAGTGGACCCTCGTTATAACGCGGATTAGGGGGAAATGAAACTTCCCGTATTATAGACGTACCCGCGGTATAACGAAAGCAGAAGTATGAATTATTGGGTGTCAAAAAGTAATGAAAATGCACTCTGATATAAATTCGGGAAACAACTAAAGGGATAATACACAGTTTTTAAAAAGGAAATGAAGGGGATTCTGTGAACCAAGAAGGCAAGAATAGAGACAACTTCTCCATAAGTCATCTAGGTAGGTTACCGGGAAGATATTCAATCGACATTGTCTAAGCAACACATTTCGGCTTATTTCCAGGACGACACAAGCGATGTACACACCCTTTCCTAAAGTTTTTTTTTTAAATTCTAATAAAAATCAAACTTTAAAAAGTTCTAATATTAAAACGAAAACAATGAAACTTGGTTAGACAATCGTAATTAATTCTAAACGTCCTATTTAGTTTTACTTCCTACGTTAACAACCAGTTATCATTTTTTTCCTTTACAAATTCCTTTTAATGTTCAGTAAAATTAGAAATGTGTTAAAAAAAAAAAAAAAAAAATTAACAAGTGTAACTTAATTTTCAGAGTTCCCTTTTTCCCAGAACTTATTAAACTTTGGAACTTTTTCGTTTTTTTCTCTAGTTTTTATGACTCAATTTTCTAATGAATTGTTTTTAAGTTTTCTATTGTTGGTTTTAAAACCACACGATGTTATCTTATTTTTTATTAATTTTAATTGAATCAGGATCGGGACCAGAGCTTGAACCGCGTTATATCCGAATCCGCGGTATAACGAGGCGCGTTATACCGAGGGTCTACTGTACTTAAATTAATAATTAAATTTGATAAACAGCTAATGATTATTGGTAAAAAACAGAGTTGAAAAAACCAAGTTCATCCAAACCAATATAGCTACTGAACAGTAGGTCATAGTGCCAAATTTTTTGTTATTTGCTATATAACAAAAAATATTGTCCATAAAATTTTTGACCATTGGACCTTTTTTCAAATTATTTATTCTAGCAACACCTACAGAGCTAGAGGGTGTCAAAAAAGCCCTAAGTTTGATAAAATGTAGGCAAACAAGACTTTTTTTAATCAAACCAATATAGCTCCAAAATGGTAGGTCCTTGGGACAGAGGTTACATTACCTTAAATATTATCTATTAAATTTCTGACCAGGAAATGGTTTTCAAATATTCGATCCAATCTGTAGCATGTCAAAATGTTATATTATTTATTGTGAAAAAAAAAAAGTTTCAATGTGAATTTTTTTATTCAAGCCAGTACAGCTCCTAACCTTTTTGAGGGCTAAGTGTACAACAGTACACTATAACTTGATAGATTATTTGGAGGAGCCCCATTATTCAAAGCTTTAAATCAGGATAAAAAACAAAAAAATATTGTAAATAATAAACTTAAATGATTTAAGATTTATCAATTCCAGAACAATAAAAAACAAAATAGTCAATTTCAATATTTTTAAATATGTATGCTTGCCCTGAAAAGGGTTAAACAGTAGGTACTAGTGACAAAAGTTATATTACCAAAAATATTCTCTATTGAGATTCTGATTAGGGATCAGTCATCAAATGTTCAATCCGAGCAACACCAACAGAGCTAGAGAGTGTAAAAATGCTACTTTTTTTTTAGTGTGAAAAAAAAACATTAGATCAAAAAAGTATAGACCCCCAGCCAAAAGACATATTCATGTCAAAATGAATTTTCTAGGCACTAGTACTTAATAAATAAATAAAACAACTGGGCTTGCTGCTTCTTTATCCAATCCTGCACTGTAAGGTGGAAGAAAGATTTCTTGGCATCTCCATTTCTTCAAAGCGGCCTTGAAGTTATATGCTGCGTGGAGAGGGGCATTGTGATGAATAAGCCAAATTCCTCTGCTCTAATGTGACCAACTTTTCTGTTTGATGGTGTCTCACAAGCAGTGAAGTAGGCTCCTTTCCTTATTTACAATCAGTACTCTTTTTCAGTTCCAAAAAATTGTGACATTACTTTCATTGTCAACCCTGACTTTTGCCTATAGTGAATTGTGATTCTCCATTCTTTTTCAGTGGAATACGAGGGGGAAGACTGCCCATACACACCATCCAAGTGATCTTTAATTTGCATAGGCATATAGCCCTCTTTATAAAATAATTTAACAACTGTTCAGAATTTGATCTTGAACATCGAAGATTTCAATTCTAAATTTCCTTCAATGTTAGATATTGCATGATGACATGCAGGTGATGGGTATGGATAAGGTTGCATGGCTGGGCAGGTCTCGGCCTGCTTGGAGGTAGAGGATCAGGGCAGGCTGGAAACTTTTCAACCATTCTACGTAAATCATCTATTAATTGTGTAGAATTTACAATATTGTGTAAAGTGAATTCACAATGAAATATGTGAGTGTGAAGCAAACTTGCTTCACACTCACATATTTCATCAAATATCATCACATAACATTTCAGATGTCTTGTAAGTCTGTAGTGACCTGCTAGTTCTTCAATGTTTATAAATAGTTCTTAAATTTTTATCATATTACTGACTTAAAAAAGAACATATATTATTGTTCCAACTAGTGATTAATTTTTTAAATACTTAATCTCAGTCTTGAGTTTTAGTCAATCTACAGTTCTATGTCATGTCTATAATAAACCATCTATGTTTTTAGGATTATTCCATGGAGCGATTGCAGAAAGTGGGTCAAGCTACAATACCTGGACTGTACTGCCACCAGGACTAGCCCGACAAAGGGCAAGCAACTTGACAAGCTTAGCATCCTGTCCTTTGAAGAGTACTAAAGAGGTCATTGTATGTCTACAAGGAAAGGATGCCAATGAGCTAGTCACGTTTATGGAGAACTTTAGGGTATGTTTTAATATTAGATTAGATGCTACCTGGTTCAAATCATACTGTTTATTTAACTTATATTTTATGCCAGACCATGAATATTATGAATAAATTTGGGCTCTTCCACTATCACAGAAGTTGCTTACTAATTATGTAAACTTGAATAGTAATCTCTACATTTAAAAATTTATACATGAAAAATATTGAGGGGTTATGCGTAATATATTGTTTCAGGAATGGGAAATAGATCCACTTATGCTGCTCTTTCAACCAGTGTTGGAACCTAAAGGGCCTGAAGCTTTCCTTACTGGACCAGTTTCCAGTTGGAAACACAGTCCTGTTCCACTTCTAACTGGAATGACTTCTGGGGAGGGCTTATTGAGAACCAAGTGTGAGTTTTATACATGCAAAACAATGCATTATTTTTTAAAGTTAAGTAATAAATATAAATATCTTTTCCATAAACTTTTTTGATGGAACAGACGTTTTATTCTAGTTATTAGGGCAGTAAATTAATATATGGTCTTCATTGTGATTTAAATATATTAAAGGGTTCTTCTTATGTATATATACCTTTTGTATATAAGTATATATGTACATATGTATGTATGTATATATATATATATATATATATATATATATATATATATATATATATATATATATATATATATATATATATATATCTGTGGCACCTGTGCATAGTGTGCTAAGTCGAATTTTGTGGATTTCAAGCTATCTACATCACCAGAATCGTAATTTTTTTCTCTTTTCTTCTGTCTAACGAGCTAAGTGTTCCATCCATCGCAATGAAGGATATTCTTTTGTGAATTGTGGACTGATACTCCAATCTTGAACTTTTACTTGTAAAAAGTGAGCCAAGTTTACTAAGCCCCACTATTTTTCACAATTAAAATTTTTTGTCCCATTTAAAAACTGCCTTAGTTCATAGAAAAAAAGATAATGAAAAAGGCACTATGCATTGGGGAAGGTAAGATGGCTAAACTATAACAAAGATAGCTGCGGTGTTCTCTACTACAAGTCGACTCTCGATATAAATGTTAATTTTAAAACTGTAAGTTTTTTTAAAAAGGGCAGGCTACAAAAATTAGAGCCAGCAATCAGATATGTTGAAATCACTTCCGATAGCGGCAGGAAAGAAGAAAGATCTGTTAGATCTTCTTCCCTAAATAAGTGTTACATTTAGACGATTCTATGGAGAGCTGAAATCTACATCTGAGCAGGATGTGTACCAAGACTTAGGTGATGAAGAAGATGAATGGAAGAAAATTATAAGTGATTTTTTTTTTCAGTGTTTTAAATATTACCAATAAAATAATTATTTTTTCTTTAGACATGCTGTGTATGTTATTTTATTTTCTTTTATGTAAAAAAAAATATTTATAAAAAATTCAAAAACAAATTTTTGAATAAGGAAAAATATTATTTAATGTGTACTTAATTTTTCTCAACTCTGAATATTAGCTAAGCACTTGGCTTTGAGAGGTCAATCACATTAACATTAATCACTTAGCCCATTTTACACAAAATCGATTTGTGTAATTTGGGCTAAGAGTTTATTTTTTTTGGAACGATTAGTATTAAATCTTAGAATATTGGCAAGAATTGAAACATAGCTTACCAACATCAATAGAAATGTACTATCAAGAGTTTAAGCCCCATAAATTTGAATTTTTTTAACTGGACGATTTTGGAAAAAATCTCAAACATTCAATTCAGTTTTCCTAAAATCGCAATTTTCGCACTTAGCCCACTATGCACAGGTGCCACAGATATTTATACATATATATATATATATATATATATATATATATATATATATATATATATATATATATATATATATATATAAGTATTCTATATTCTTCTTATATATACCTTTTATATATACCTTATATTATATATATATATATATATATATATATATATATATATATATATATATATATATATATATATATATATATATATATGAATAAATATAAGTACACATCACAAATTTACACAACTGCTAACGGAACATGGACAAACTAATCATTACTTGAAACGATTTCACATCAAAAACACAGACACATGTGAATGCGACGGACAGACTCCACAAACATTTCATCATTTACTATACAACTGCACCCTTTACGAACACAACAGATATTTACTGATAAAGACAGTACTGATGAATGGGGACACATGGCCTTCTCAGGAAGCAAAGCTATATAAAAAATATAAGAAACATTTAGTGAAATTCGCTACATCAATTGGACCGTATTCATGAAGAAAGAAGACCACCCCTCATCAAAATCTAAGAAAAATACCTGAAGACACATCAGAAAATCAACTTGTCTACTGGTTTTTTTTTTTTTTTTTTTTTTTTTTTTTTTTTTTTTCCTTTTTTTTTTTTTTTTCTCTTTTTCCTATTGTCTTAGATTTATTTATTTTTAATTCGGCCTATTAATAGTTCTTTTTGTTCATGATTTTTTTTTTTTTTTTTTTTTTTTTTTTTTTTTTTTTTTTTTTTTTTTTTTTTTTTTTTTTTTTATTTTTTTTTTTTTTTTTTTTTTTTTTATTTCCTTTTTTATTTTTCCCCGTTTGTTCTAATTTCTATATAGAACTTTTACAATTGTAATTCATCTTAATTAAAAAAATAATATCACACCTGTTAATTACAGGTAGTATGCAAATATGCATGGAACCTGTAAAAAAAAAATATCAAAATAAACGACCTTTCCATAGGGTTACTATGGAAGGGAAACAATTAAAAAAAAAAAAAAAAAATTAAAAATATATATATATTATATTTATATATATATATATATATATATATATATATATATATATATATATATATATTATTCATATACATATATAAAAGGTATATATAAGAAGAATATAGAATACTTGTTCTATTTTGTGATTATTTCCAAATAATTAGTACTAAATACTGGATAGACATTTGATAGTCCGAACCACCCCCAGTCCCAATTAGTTTGGATTATCGAGGTTCTACTGTACCTTTGATATATCAAATGCATATATCTCTATAAAAGTAGTAAGACCTGAATACTGAGGTACGTTACTAAATTACAACCCTTTTATAGATTTCCTGGAGTTTAATATGGACTTCAAGTGGTTTAATGAAAATTTTGAGAAAGTGGCTCCAATATCTTTCCAGTATGTTGCATCTGCTTCGAACCCTGATGAGGTAACAAGAAAGATCAAGCAATACTATTTTGGCAATAGGGAAATTACTGCAGCAGACTGGCTGAATCTTACACTCGTAAGTATTGAAGTCCCTTTTTTACATTTTTGTCTGTGTGAGTAGTCCTAAAAGAAATAAAAATGATTTATATAATTCAAGTATAAAAATGATTATAGGTAAAGGACATTATCTGTTTATATAAAATATACAAAATAATAATAAAATATGTTGAGGATACTGATATGATCCAAGTTTGCCCAATTCTTTTAATGATGTTTAATCTTAATGATTGGAAGTTATAATTACCAGTATAATGCCAAGAAATTCGATTAAAAATAATTATTTTTCTCATTGTGAACTTGTTAAAAAAAAAAAACTTCAATCTTATACTAATCTTAGTTTTCATTTCAAGATTAATAATTTTTAACATTAGACATAAATAAATATTTACATATTTCAGGCATACTCAGATAGTTGGTTCACTGCAGGTATTTTCGAGGGTGCAGAAAAACACACAGGAGATGTTTATTTTTACTATTTTGACTACATTGGGGAATATAGCTATGCACCAAAAAACAAAACTTTGGCAATAGGTGAGCATTTAAAAAAATTATTTTTTTATTTATTAGATTATTTTTATAATTCCTCGCTTGAGGTATTATGAACTTTTTATTTGAGAAATTTATATAAATTATTCAATGATTTATGCTTTTATCATATAATGGTTATAAGAATTATATACAATAACAATGAAAACCCATAATGTGACAGGAGCTGGGCACACGGAAGAGATTCTGTACATATGGTACAAGGACTTTGCACCTAATTTAAAGGGGAATGATCGAGATCTTTCAGTGAAACTGATCAAAATATGGACTGACTTTGCCAAATATGGGTGAGTAATCATAGATAAAAATTATTAGGTATGAAGCAGTAATTATTACAAAATCTGGCAAAGAAATCAAAGTGTGACTAAACCGAAATCATAAAACCTTTACAGTTCCCATCAATTTCGCTTCTTCAATACGAGTATCAAGATATCATCAGGGATATCTTTCTTATATTAAGGTTATAAATATCAGTTCAAAAACAAATGATTTTTAATTTGTCACCAATAAACCTATCCATAAAAATTTTAATGTTCCAAATGTTGCTGAATTAGCCCAAACCAGAAACCTATCCTTTCACAGTAAGCTTCATAACCACTCAGATCCACTAGTTTTTCAACTTGCTTCCCACTCCATTCCTGATAATCCTCCAAGGCGTCTAAAAAGAAGATGGCCTAGAGATCTTCTAGTGTAGACTTTTTATTGAAGTGTTATTGATGAGTAGTTCTTTTCAAGTTTTGACATGTTATTGTGATCATTATCAACATATTTACTTGATTTACATATTTGTACAGTTGTAAATTTAAATAAATTGATTTAAAATTAAGAAAAAAAGTTAAAAACCGCATTATTGTTCTTGTAGTAAAAGTAATTGACGTACTTACCCCCTCATAGTACTTGATGTTATCAAAATACTTAAACTAAAGTGTAATATAGCAGAATATTTAGTAAAACCATAAGACATGAGTATAATAAATATTGTAATAATGGCTCATTTTTTGCTTCATGTTTAAAATATCATGAATAAGTTATTAAACATAACAAATTAATATCATCTCCTTGTTTTTATTAAAAACAGTGTAGTTATGAGGAGCAAAGTAATGATATGAATTTGAAGGACGGTGGTTTTCCTTCTTTAAGGTGGGAAAAAAAGAAAAGTAACCTCATCTCTCCAGAAGAAGTGAATTAAATCGAGAGAAATTAATAAGTAAATCTTCACTTGATGTGCGCATGATGGTATAGAAGGATCGATCCAATTAGGATTGATGAATTATTTGCCACCTCTATTGGATATTTTTATTTGAAGACTAGTTTCGACTAGTCTTCATCAGTTCTATATACCTACAAAAAATTAAAAAATCAGAACATCGCTATATAGATTATATATATTATTATTATTTTTTTTAATGTTAGAAAAGAAATGAAACATGTTGATATTTACGAGTTAGTTAGGGATAATCTACCTGTGCCTTTGTTCTCTTCACACTCAGTCAGCTCTAGGTCCTGATATCTGCGTGCGTGCGTGTGTGTGAGTGATTTAAAACAAAATAGTTTTATTCAAAAAATTTATAATTCAATGTCGCCACGTTCAAAGTAAAAACCCTTGAGAAATAATAATTAATAAAAACCCTTGAGAGAAATAACCGGTTCCAACGACTTTTCACTCGTTATACAATTCTGGAAATCATTTACTGTATTATAACTCTCGTCGCGGCCTCTTGGACGTATGTAACGCTCCCAAAATGTGTGCTTTTGTGTACGCCCTGTGGCGTAGCGAGGGGGGGGGGCATCAATTATAATTGATTTCTGGAAAATATATTTTAAATTTAGTGTCAGTGTAATATAGTAAATGTTAATTCGTAAATAAAAAGGTAAGAAAGGGGAGGGGGAGCTTCAAAGCTTGGAGAATGAGAAAAGTCACAGGAAGCTAGGTATTTGGAGCAAAATCGCCAAAAAACCTGGGTTCGTGCTTCGATATCTTTACCAAAAAGGGAAAAATGATAAAATGTTTTTAGATTTAGAAAATACACGTCATTGATATCTTTAAGAGAAATAAATTATTGGAAATAAAAATTCAATAAAACCTACAAAAAAATCGTTTTTTTGTTTCGTTTAAAAAAAAATGTTTCGCTCAGAATTTAGGTATTTAGGTACATGTTATAATGCAGGTTACAATTATATATCGCTTTAATATTCATTATATCATTAGTAGTTGAAATGAGAAAGAATGAATAATATAATTTGATTATTCTCTGTAATAGGCCTGATCATATTGAAGAAAATAATAAACCTGCTTAAAAGCCATCTTGCATTTAATTTTATTTATGTTTTCAGAAAACCCAAATCTCCAGATAGTAATTATTATTGGCCTACATGGACTCAAAACAAACATCGCTACATGCACATTAGCAAAGCTGGGTTTAATATAAATGAAGGTCTGGCTGAAGACAGGTATAATTTCTGGACTAATCTGGATTACAAGGATAAATACGCATTGATGGTTCAATAAAATTTTAATTTTCTCATGTATGGTTCTCAATAAAAATTTGAATTCCGATTGTATTTGCGTAATTACAGCGCCCTTGATCCTGAAGGTCGTGGTTTCGAATCCCACCTTGGCGGGTTAAAATTTATTTCATGGTCTGCGAAATGAATCTTGACCTTCCTAACATGGCTAGAATAGGTTGGTAACCTGTAGGATAACTAGTCCTTCCTGCTCTAGTTGGAGTACGTAAGGACGTTAAGCCACAATAAAATAAAAACAAAGAAGAAAAATTTGTTTGATACTTATCATTTCTTTATTTTGCTTGTATTCAGTTTCTAATAAATAAACATTAAAAAGAAAAAGAACATTATCACAAAATAGTGTAAATTTTATGACTATTTTATATGTATTCACTTGAACAGTTAATTAATTTAACATTTAATTCAGTTCAGTCAAGATGGCCGCAACTACTCTACACGTTTAGTGACCGCTCTGTCTTTCTTTCTCAGTTTCATACTAATTGAAATATCACATTCATCTTTAGTAATAGTGAGAGACATTATTGACATTAGAACATTCTGACTATTAAATTTAAGTGAGGTGAGTGGAACTATATTATATTAGCAGTGATATAATACAGGTGAGGCAGTTCAACAACTGGCCCGCCGCCTTAATCCGGCTAGCTCACTTTGTATACAGCCTTTATCTCTCACGGTCAAGGCTGGCTTTATTTGTTTCTGAAGCCTCTCGTCAAACCTAGAGCGTATTATTTTATTTATTTATTTTTTTTCCTGGAACAATTCATTTTATTTTTTCTTTATATTGAAACCCGCAGTAAACCTCTGCAGCCAAAACATTTCAGTCAAATTTACCTACCAACTCAACTGCCAATGAGCCTATCCCATCAACAAGTAATAGTTATAATAGCAATAGTAATTCTAATCCACAGCATACTACTCAACCAGAGCCGCCACCAATCTTTGTCACTAAAATCGAGAACTTCGTGTCATTCTGCCAAGAAATCGCAGCACTAATAGGAGAGACCAATTTCAATTGTTTTTCTCGAGTTAAAGACGTCAAAATAAAAACAACTACAAAAGAAAATTATAAAAAACTGACAAACCATTTATCCAGCCACAATTATGATTTCCACTGCTATCAACTAAAAGAATAGAAAGCATATAGAGTTGTATTGAGGGGGCTTCATTCTTCTACTCCAACCAGCGCCACCAAACATGATTTAGAAGCAATTGGCCACAACGTGAGGCAAGTTTCGTGTGTGCTTCACCCCAAAGAAAAATACCCATTACCTCTATTCTTCGTGGACTTAGAACCAGCTCGCAACAACGAAGAAATCTTTGAAGTAACGAGACTGGTTTATTCATGCATAAGGTTTGAGGAACCAAGAAGAAGAGCAACAATAGTTCAGTGCACTCGGTGCCAAAGTCTAGGGCATACGAAGACTTATTGCCACCATCAGGAAAGGTGCGTAAAATGTGCTGGCCCACACGCTACGGAAACATGCCAGAAAACCAGAGATACGCCTGCGATATGCGCTCTATGTGGTCAAGATCACCCTGCCAGTTACAGAGGCTGCACTGTATACAAAGCTGTGCAGAGTAAGAGAACTTTGAGTTCAGCCCCTAAACAAACTCAGAGGGCCCAGTCACCAGACATCGATAGTCAGAAAATATTTCCCGGGATCCAAGGAGCTCAGCCACTCAGAAATCACCAGCCTACAACAGCACGAGATCTTCAACCTAGACAGCAACCTACTTAATCTGAGAAGATTATTTATCAACCGCGACCTCAGGCGCCTCAAATCTCCCAACTCCAGCCTCAGACCTCCTATTTACAATCTCAACCTCCACAACAGAACATTCCTCCCCATCAATTACCTCTAAAAGTAAAATTACCACCTCAGAAGCAACCAACACTTCCTATCCAGCATCATGTTTAGATCAATCCTCCATCTCAAGTACCAATAAAAGTTGAATCTGCGCCTCATATCTCAATAAGAGTACAGCCCCAACAAACACTCCTTTTGAAACTAATAATCCATCCCAAGCCTATGATTCAGCTCCTCTTCCCTACCAAAATCCTACAGATATCTCCTCCATCCTCTCCTCATTTCTTCGAGAACTTCAGGACACCATCAGACCGCTCATTACTCTACTTACCAGAGCACTTAAAGAAATTCCGTTTAATGTTGCAAAATGAGCGCTAAGCCTCTAGCTATCATTTTATGGAATGCCAACGGACTACAAAATCACCGAGACGAACTAGACATTTTTCTCCATGACAATAAAATAGACATTGCCCTATTGACTGAAACACACTTTACTCAGCGTTCATATTTCTACATACGAGACTACACTACTTACAGATCACATCACCCAGACAACACCTCTCATGGCGGATCTTGCATCCTTATCTACAAATCAGTATCCCATTCTCTTATTCCTTCTATTCCAACGGACACCATTCAATCCACCTCAGTAATCATTTCTACTCGTCCTTTTCACATTAAATTCTCAGCTGTATACTTCCCTCCTGGCAATTTCCTTTCATACAACCATCTTGATTCCTTATTCCGATCCCTCGGACCGCGTTTTATTGCTGGAGGGGACTACAACGCCAAACACCAGCGATGGGGTTGTCGAACAACCAACTCCCGTGGCAGCATCTTATCCCGCATTACAACATCCAACTGTTATTCTGTCCTCTCACCCTTAAATCCTACTTATTGGCCTACATCCCTCAAAAAAACGTCCTGATATCCTCGATATCTTCATTTCTTCCCAAATTCCCACCTCTCAAACCATCATCAAATCCCTAGACGACCTCTCCTCAGATCACTGCGCTGTCTGCTTCTCTTGCATTCAAATCCCGTTCTTAAACCCCCCCCCTTCCCAGACTGATTAGAGCACGTGTAGACTGGGACGGATTTCGTTACGATCTAGAAAATAAATTGGACTTGACAAGTTCCCCTTAAAACAAAAGAAGATATTAACACAGCAATTGACAAACTTACATCATCAATACAAAATAGTATAACTGAAAATACCTTACCTCCAAAATATCCTCATAGTCAACAGTATACCTTACCACAGCATATTCGCTCCTTAATGACAGAAAAACGCAGATCGAGGGCGAAACGACACCGTACAAGATACCCATCAGACAAACATAATTACAACAACTTAACGAACAAACTAAAGGCAGAAATCAAAAATTTTAAAATCCAAACCCTACATAACCATACTCAAAACCTCAATACTTCAGACAAGTCATTATGGATAACGACGAAAAAACTCCTTGGTTACAAACATTTTAATCACCCACTCCTAACAGACTCTCAAACCTGGACAAGATCGGACGAGGACAAATCCCAAAATTTCGGTCTTCACCTCTTTAAAACGTTTAACCCCCATCCTGACGTCATCAATCCTGCTCACGTTGAATGTATTGAACCAGAACTAAACATTCCGCTTCAAATGTCTCTTCCTCCTAAAGCATTCCATCCTTCAGAAGTACTAAACATTATCCTCAGATTACCTTCCAACAAAGCTCCTGGACATGACCTTATTACAGCCCATATCCTAAAACTCCTTCCTCGAAAAGCAATCCTATTTCTTACACATATATATAATTCTGTACTCCGCACCACATATTTCCCTGATCCTTGGAAATTATCTATAATAAAGATGATTCCTAAGCCCAAAAAGCCTCCTGAACTCCCATCCTCATATCGTCCAATATCACTCTTGCCCATAATGGGCAAAATCCTGGAAAAACTCATTCTGAAACGCTTGTATCCCATCCTAGATTCCAACAATATCATCCCAGATCACCAGTTTGGTTTTCGAATCTCACACTCCACTATCCAGCAATGTCATCGCGTGGTGGACGTGATCTCTTCAGCATTAGAACGCGGAATGTACTGCACAGGAGCCTTTCTCGACGTAGAGCAAGCTTTTGACCGAGTCTGGCACCAGGGGCTGCTTTACAAACTCCGTAAATTCCTTCCTTCCACATACTTTCTTATTATCCGCTCCTATCTCAGTGATAGAAACTTTAAAGTTAATCATAACTTTTCCTATTCTTCCCTCTTCGTCCAAAACTGCAGGTGTTCCTCAAGGTAGCATCCTAGGTCCCATCCTCTACACGGTGTATACAGCTGATATCCCGACCCATCCTCGCACCGTCCTCACCACGTATGCTGATGACACATGTGTGGTATCAGTAAATAATGATCCCTTCATTGCCTCACAAAAACTCC
Organism: Euschistus heros; assembly: GCA_003667255.2. Lineage (NCBI taxonomy): Eukaryota > Metazoa > Arthropoda > Insecta > Hemiptera > Pentatomidae > Euschistus > Euschistus heros. The sequence goes on along the minus strand of RCWM02000469.1, from coordinate 90,896 downwards.
AATCTCATGTCCTCAACCTTCAAGAATGGTGTCGAAATTGGAGAATTAAAATAAATCCAAGCAAATCCCACCAAATAACCTTTACCCTTCGCCCTAAACCTACGTCTTCTTGTCCTACAATATCCTTTAATAATATCTCACTGATCCCTGTTGAACAGATCCGCTATCTTGGACTCCAACTAGACAAACGTTTAACCTGGAATCCACGACTAATACGAGACTAAAACGGCAGGAAACTGCTCGTCGTTTTCGACTTCTTCAACATTTACTAGACAAACGTTCAAACCTTCCGATTTATTACAAAAGACTCATTTACATGACAGTCATCAGACCTATTTGGACATATGGAGTTGAGCTTTGGGGCTCAACTAAACCTTCTAATTCTTCCCGTATCCAATCCTTACAATCCAAAATCCTTCGAAAAATCCTTAATGCTCCTTACTTTGTTACAAATAAACTTATCCATAAAGATCTTAATGTCCCATATGTTTCTGATTTAGCCCAAACCAGATACCTATCCTTTCATAGTAAACTCCATAACCACACAAATCCACTAGTCCTTCAACTTGCTTCCCATTCTATTCCCGATAACTCTCCGAGGCGTCTGAAAAGAAGATGGCCTAGAGACCTTCTAGTGTGAAGTTTTTTTTTTTTTTTTTTTTTTAGGGCTCCTGATGAGTAGTTCTCTTCAAGTTTCGTATGCTATTGTAATCATATTCAACTCATTCACTAGATGTATATATTTTATACAGTTGTAAATTTCAATAAATGGATATAAAATATAACATTTAATTCAAGAGGGTCATTCTCAAACAAATTGCCGTTTTGGGTTTAGAGCTAGAGTAAATAAGTCGAGAAATAAACTTCATTTGTTTTGAAAGAGTATATTTGTATCATTACTTGCATCAGTTAAATTTCTGAAAAATACTGTGCAATAATAAGTTTTTTTTTGTTATTAATTTTAATTTATTATTATTTATTTATTTTTATGCCAACTGAAGTGATTTTTATGTCACGAGTGTTACGTAAATTAAATAATTTCTAAAAGAGTATTATTTAGTTAAATTTTCTCTGGACTTATAATACAATTATACGGGGTCACCTGTGGTGTAGTGGTTAGCATAGCAACCTACTAAACCCAAGATCGCGGGTTCACAGCCCGGCAGATGACCTTAGGATTTTTTAAAGGGAGTAAAAAATCCTTAGCTATGCCGTCCTTCGGAAGGGACGTAAAATGGGGGTCCCGACCTGTGCGATGTCAGGTACTCGTTAATGATCCCTATCCTAATTATACCTGGATAGGCAAAATTTAGGACTCCCACCGTAGCATCGTCCGATTAGCCATAGCAGCATAAAGTGACGTTAAACGAAATGAACAATACAATTATCTCATGGGACACCTGATTTAGCTTAAAATTGGTTATTGGTTTTTATATTACTTCTGAGGTCGGTAAAAAATAACTTTTAGTAAGGAGTGTTACCTATTATTCTATAATTCAGTTTCTACTTTCAATAATATTGTCTTGTTTCACTGATACGGGAAAAGTTTCTTATTGAACATAAAAGTCCTTATCACACTATTGAGTGATGGACACATGATATTTGATTTTCAAAAACTTAAGAAAAAAATCAATGATGTTTCTGTAATCATGAAACAACATGGTAATCAGATCTGATATGAAGTCTCAATAATTAAACCATCCTATAAATAAATTTGAAAAACAAAACAAATCTTACTTTATCTTATGTTTTTCCTTATATATGTAGTTCTTCCCTGTTTGTGCCCAACTTCCTCTTTTCTCTATATATTTTTTGCATTTCAGCTGCTGTTAGAGCCTATAAATTGAAATAGTGTATTTTTCCAGGCGTACTTTTTAAAATTATGTTTGAATCTATAGTGTTACCACTAGTCATCAGTGTTACTAACCTTGTGGTAACATTCATGACACCTACCTCAGTTTTCCAAGCTGTTGAACGTTTGAATACTCTATAACAAGTAAAAAAACCAAACAAACCAATGTAGGCTGTTTGAAAACATAACTGTTATTTCTAAATGTAATAAAAATCAGACAAAGACATTTTTTAGCGGTAACACTCATGACACTGAATAAAAATACTTACCATTTTGTAGAAGCTAAATAGTGCTGTCCCCATAAGGTTCTGGAAGGAAGTGGTTTAACCTCCATCCTTCAGTCAGTTTCGGAGTCAATTTTTTGGATCTCAAGGTCAGAGTGAACAGTAACATTCCTTACCAACATTTTTTTAAGACCATGGGGACAGCATTATATTTTTTTGGCTGTCTGTATGGTCTATTTTCATTGAAAAAAATACGTGGATATTTTCTTTAGGATGTGCACTTTTAATTTATATTAATAAAAAATTAAAAAATATATATTGTTGTTTGTCAAGAAGGCCTTTACACTTCTCTCCCGTCGCTTCACTGATTTGTGAGCCAGTGGAGGTAGAGTGAGAGTGATTAATCTTCCAGCGGGCTCGCGGGCGGCAATTTGGCCTCCTTTTTAAAGAAAATTTAATTGACTGTCAATATGCCAGCCCAGCACAGCGAGGCCCACTGGTATTCCTATATTAGCACATTAGATAACAGATAGCCAGTCAGTAATACCTCTTCTTCGCAAACAGTCAATGTCAGTAAGTTCCAAAGTTGAGCACGTTTGGTTAGGAGTGTCAGGGAGGCGAGATTTCCGCCGCGCGCCTCTTCGTGAACTGTTTTTTCTTGCCATTCTACCAAAATGTAAGAATATATTTTTCCAATCAAATCGCATATTCACTGTAATATTATGAATATGCTACTATTATATAATATTATAGCATATGCTAATATGCTAATATTATGACTGTCGTCAGACAGTTTAGTTCTGTAATATTTTTTGCTCAAAAATCAAACAAAAAATCCGCAAATTCTTCTCTCACACAGGGAACGTTACCGCAAGCCGGAAGATGTCACCAAAAATAGTAAAAACTATATGTACTGAACTGAACCTTGTTCAATTTGATCTATAATTGTGTTTTATATGTATTAGATTTATAGGAATCGCATAAGATAGCTTAAATACTGTATATCTATATTCAAGATTTTTATTCCCATAAAAAAATATAAAAATATAAATAAAGAATTAAAAAAAAAATTATATAATGTAATGATGTCTCCCTGATGTCTCTGTTAAAAAAACAGCGATAAGTAATACAAACACAACATTTATATACATGAAAAGTGAACAAACTCGGAGGCGGCTAATATGCCGCCGTGCGCCCGTTGGTGTTTTATCCGCGCGCCTGCCGGAAGGTTAAATAGTAAACATCCCTAAATCCGTGTCCACTCTATGTAGAATTGTGTCGACTTCAATCAAATCCACACTAAAGTACATTATGTACAGTATGTCGTACGAGTGTGTACGTGTTGTCGACTTTGTGGAATCATGTCGGTTCGAACCGAACCGCAACCCGAATCAAGTCGGTAAAGATCAAAGGAAGTCGAATCGACAACAGTGTGGATTTGTTGAATGGGTTGTTCGACATCACTGAAGAATAAAACAAATGTTATTTAAAAATAAAACTAAATTATGTCAAGAAATTAGGAGGAAAATTAAATTGTTTATAAAGTGACTATGACAATGGCTGAATCCTTTGAACACTGCGGCTTGGTCAACATTCCAACTGATGACAGATAACCTCCACCAAACAGTGTTGTCCCTCTACGTTTTGGCAAAAAGTGATTTTATTGCTTTATCAATCTAAACTGCATTTTCCTCTGCCATGAATTGGAGTGTTGAGGATACAATTAGATTTATTCAAATAGATGAGGATCGATTTTTTTTTTTGTAGAACTACTGATTCGCATTATAGAAACAAAAATAAAAGACATGTTGGGTTAACGGGGATTGCGGATATAGTCTAATAAAATATGTTTTTGGCGAGAATAAATACTGCAGAACTTTTTTTCTTATCGGATCTTTGATTTGAAGTTTGCTACAACGGCGGCCTTCATACCCAAAATCGCAAAATAAACACTCAAAATAGTGGTTATTGCCAGTTGTTTACATATAACACAACGAAAAGTTTTTTGAAAAATGCTCAAAAATAGTAAATTTTAGCATGAATTAGGTAAATCCTAAAAATAAAAAAACTATAACAATATCGAAATCAAACTATTTTTAGCGAAATTATGGTCTTTTAATAAATAGCGATAAGAAACGAAGTTGGCTAAAAACGTGCTGGTGCCCTTCTTTTATTCCATACAATCAAAGATTACATGGTTTATATGTATAGCTCACATTGCCGAATGCTCCTTCTTAAATCTCAACGAATTGTGTAGTCGTGGTAGAAATTACAATACAGTTGACCACTTTTACTAAACTGCCAAACGTCATAGCGCAGGGAAATTAGAAGAAAAAAATTCACAAACCTTTTACGCCAAAAATAAAAAGGTCTACCTGAAATCGTTCACTACCGTTAGCTCCGTGTGTGATAAAAAGTCTTCCTCGAAATAGAGTCAAGTTTGGTTGGAGGAGTGAGGGAAAGGGTTGAAAATGGTATACTCTTAGCTGTTTGATCAAATAACTCGGAAATCGTTACTCGGAAAATCAAATTTACAAAAAAATTTGCTTCCATTATTTTTTCTTAGATCAATAGTTTTAGAGCTGTGTGGGAAGGAATGATTGAAAAGCTAACTTGCGGTAAGTCGCACTTCTCCACGAGAACTCGTTTGTCTGTACAATTTCGGCTATAACTCAAAAACTGTTTGTCTGAACCAAAATTTCTTTTTTTTTTAACTGAAAGTTGGATAAATTTACTATCAGACCCAATATGAAATTTTGATAATATCCTATATAATACCCATGTCAGAACGCTGAGAATCCCGGTCTGTTGTGAAATCCTTGTTTTTTTTCGGCACATTTCTGGCTATAACTACAAAAATGTTTGTCCGATTCCAAAATTCTTTTTTTCATCTAAAAGCTGGTTACATTTACCATCAGTTCCTATATAATAAAGTTTGATTGAATTCCGTTAAATACCAACGCCAGCACGTGAGTAAATGTGAGTTTTTGCAAAATATATCGATTTTGACATGGGTTGGCGGGGGTATTTAACGGGATTCAATTGAAATTTAATATATGAGATCTGACGGTAAAAAAACACCACTACAATATCTTCTGTATCACTCATTTTGTTCAAATACAATTAATTAAATTTTCTACATGCCAGTTGACAATTACAGTGTTGAAAGAAATTGTCGATCGACACGATTTAATATTGTGTGGACACGGCTTAACATGAGAGGTGTATCAGGCTATTACCCAGATTACAATGTCGAGTTTTACTATCTATCTGGAGGTCACTGCGTTTTTAACTTGCGAGGAGGATTATACGGCTGAGTTGAACTGGATAGGTGTTGGGCTGGAGGATTTGGATCGTTCAACAGAGTCAATTAACTATTATGTATTTTTATTTTTAATCTTATGATAGGTTTAATTAAATTATAGAAAACCACATATTACTTTTATATTTGCAATATTTACAGAGATATTGAATAAAACTCTGAGAGGTAATTCGATTGGTCCTTTTTGAAATATCGTAATTATTTCTAAGTGTTACTATTGATCCTATCATTAATGTTATAATGATGTAATAGTATAGGGTTTTGGAATCATTACTGACATTAATATTTGATGATGGGTGGCTTTGGTGGGTAACCCATCTAAGAACAACCAATTTACACCTTGTATTGATTTTTGTTTCAGCAATTGCCCTAACTGAATATCAATACTTTATTTAGCGATTCAGTACTTGGTAGGATGGCATCAAACCAACTCTTATCCGAGACCGATAAGTATTTTAGAATCGTCTTTGGTATTTCTTCAGTGTGTGGATACTTTCCTTATCGCTTTAAAAATAATCGTTTCAAGAAAAACATTTTATTGTGTTGTTTCTCAGTGATCATGTTCGCCTTTACTTTCCTTTTCACGATTTACGCCATCAGCAGCATTTTCATTAATCCTCTCTTCAAATTGGGGATGTTACAGAATGCAGCATACGTAGTGTTGTTTATGGCGATGGCTCTTGTGGGGCTTGTATTTATAGCGACATCATCTTGGCGAGCTTTGACGATAAACAAGATGTTAGATTCATTGCTGATTATTGATCGTCTTACTTCTCCCAAGAATCATTGGAAGACTTTAAGTTCAGACTGGAGGGAGAAAAACTTCATAGGTGCCATCTGTTTATTGCTTTACGTTGTCTACTATCATTATTTCGTAGCTAAAGTGAGAATCCACATGATTGGAATATTCTTCTTCTATCAGTGCGTTGGTGTGTACTTATCAGCTTCGCAGTTCTCCTCTACCGGACTCCTTATTAGAAAAAGATTATCCAGCGTCAACCATTTTTTAAAACGAGTCCGACCGGATCGTAATATTATCTTAGCCATTATAGAGATCAAACATCTAATTTACCTCCATAATCAATTGTGTGAGGTGGCAATACTTTTGAATGAGTCGTTCACCATATGGCTTACTTTTCACATTGCTTCTGCGTTCATGACAACAGTTGTTGACATATTCTTCGCAACAAACAGTACCTATCCTTTGAAGCTCAGTTTGAGAATTGTTTTACCTACAGCCTCAGCGATGGAATCTGTACAAAAACTAAGAATTATCGTTGCAGTTCTCTTCTTCAGTAGCATTTGGCAGATCTGCCTCTGTTCATCAAATATAACTAAAAAGGTACTAAGAAAAAACAAAATTATTTCATGACTAAGGAAGTTACCGAGGTGTAATAATGTTATTGATAGTACTTTAATGCAAATTTATAAAATATATAGATATCTTCCTTTTTGATTTCGGAACCGACTCAAGAACTAAATTATTTATTTTTAATCCATTTAAGAAGTTTAATTAATTTATTTTCCATTGTTCAACGTTTTACATGATTATCATATGTAACGTTTAGTAAAATGGCTAAGTTCGTGGTTAAATGATTTGATATTCCTTATTTAAATTAAAGTTGGTTTACTGAAACCAGTTAATAATAGTGTTTTCTGTTTCTATTAATGATTGAACCAACGTTATTCACCATTCCAAATATTATTTATATATAAACATCAGATCTATATATCTTTCCACCATCGAGGCATCTCATAACCTTCAGGATGATATTGATAGCATCAACCGTTGGGCAGTGCAGAATTAGTAACCTCTGAATCCAGAGGAAACCGAGCTATATTGCGTTATCTCAACAATCTTCTAATTCATTTCAATAACTCTATAAAAAAAAAAAGAGTTACCTTTGATCAAAACCATTCCTGGATCACCATTATCAGCAATCTCTAGGAAGTCCTTCTTAATCCTCGAGCATCACTAAAGGTTTGGGGGAAGTACCAAAATTATCCTCCAAAATGCCCGTCAACGTTAATTTTCTCCCTGTTTTCTTTTCTTTTGCGTGATTGGTATACGGTGCTGCCTGTTGATTTGGAGACGTGATGAACTAATAAACTCTTTCATAAGAATCATTTTAGGTGCCATAAGGTGGTCAACACATTCCTTGTCGGTATTCTAGGCTAGGATGGCTTTTCCCTGATTTCCTACGGCTATATTTTCTCGGTACCTTCTTATTCCATTCATTAAAAACGTAAAAACCTTCCAATATTCGTGATCTGCTTACTTTACCTTCCTCTATCTATCTACTGAATACTCGGTACCGACCTTTCAATTTTGGGGAAAATTATGAATAACCACTAATATTAGACTAGAAATCACGTAAAATTTCCAAAGTTCAAATACAGATATCCCTTCATTAAGAACTGCTTCTTTCGAAAAATATTTTGTCATTCGGTCTACCTTCTTTCGGAAATCCCTTTCCATTCCTATTGCTGAAGCGTTTTTCTTAGTGTCTGGTTGTATTGTCCTGTATTTAACGCGACCAAGGCAAATGTACCAGCAGCTGTGTATTATTCTTATTCTTAGGGGACAATATGTACCGGAATAAAGTTGGTTTTTCATTTCATTTTATTACCTGCATTCTTTCTGTATTAGAAGCTTATTACGATAACCATGGTTAAACTATTTATTTATTTTAATTATTGTTACAGACCATATTTCAACAAGTCTACAAATTTATTTCTTAACATATAACTGTAATATTGGGAACCAGTTGTCATTATTATATTAAATGTAGTAAATAATGAATTATAATATAGGGTTGGTTTTAGTTGAGGATTAATTAATAATAGAGGAAATTATCGTATATATGATAAGCATAAGATAAGAAACACATTTCCTGGTAAATCAGTAAATCGTTAAAGACAGACATAGTGAATTGCAATTAAAATTATAATAGGGTAAACCAGACAGTTGAATGGATCGGCCGAAAAACGTTCCAAGCGACAAAACAAATCTTGAGTAATCAGTGAAAGAAATTCATAATCTAAAGTTCTTGTTAGTTTTGTAAGTTAGATTTTTTTCCACCTTGTAATTTGTTATATTTACGTGTACAATGACATAATTGATCACTATATCATACTATGATGTTCTATCTATTATACATTTAAAAGCCTTTAAAATTTTGTCGCTTGGAACGTTTTTCGGCGGACCCATTCAGTTATTGACACCCTTTATTTATTTGGAAATATTCATACTAAAATTATAGAAAGAATAGAACTTTAAGCTAAGCAAGAAAGTTCGCATCAAACATTATTCCTGGAATCTATTTTTACAAGATAGTGACAATAAATAATGTAAAATCAGTTATTGACAGCCTATGGATATCTTTTAAAATACTAATATAATAATTGAAAGTACTTTTACACATTTGAGATGTAAGATTTAAAAGGAATTTTATGATTGTTTTTTATTGGCTAAATAATTTTTTTTTTCTAATCTTTAAGAGAGGGTATCAATAATTGTCTAGGGTTTCAATAACTGTCTCGTTTACACTATATTTCATTTGTTCATGGAAAACTGTTTTCTTCAACTTTTACTGGGCTTTATTTATTTATTTTTTTTCCAGATAAACAAGTTTAACATTATTTTGTATCGATTAATGGTAAAAGACCAGACAAAAAAGTTATTAAATGAGGTAAGTTCAATTCAAGTGGATAATTTTATTTACTTCATTAAATTGGCTTATAAACCACAACTAGAACTATTTATTTATATGATTATTTTCTTTCCCACAATATTTTTCGGGAGCTCCACTTAGGAAGCCTGAGTCATTTACCTTATTTATACTTTTTGCTTGAATCATATATTTGGTATTATAGTAGTATGTTTTAGATAGAATTTTATTAGAGCTTGAATTTTATTGTTTTACAGCGAGCTTTTAATGTTATTACGAAAATAACGTAATAACGTTACTATATTAACGATATGAAGGTTTTTTTTTGTAAATAAAATGAATAAAATAAAAAAATAAAAAAAATGTTAAACCATTTAAATCTTACTAGAAGTCATATAAAATTTCTAATGTTCAACAGTAAAACCTACACGATCTACAGTGGTCACTTTTGCCAATCTGGGCGGTCGATAGTCGAAACTCAATCAAAGAAATTTTAATTTTAGGTTACGTAAAAATGATCTCAATTACCTGTGTGACTAGAATCAGGTAATAATTCAATTAAATATGTGAAGCGGGGATTGTGGCAGGGCAAGAATAAACACGATTCTGAATGATACAAGTAAGTCCTCACGTCATCGATATCTTTTCTTTAGTACGATAAGTGAATTCTAAGTATTAGGTGTTTTCATTTTCGATTTCACTTACGGAACTTCAAATAACAAGTAGCTATGCTTCATTAGGTAGCAATAAGTAAGATTTTCTTTTTTCTAAATAATACCATTTACGATTTATAAATAGTTAACTTTAAAAACAACTTTTAAAAATACAAAAGTTTAACTTTGTTAATCCTTATTTAATTACTTCATGAGAATAATTGCGTTTATCATTCAGCTGCAACTATTTGCAAGGTTTTGTGCTCATTTTTAGGTTTAAAATATGGTTCGGAACGTATTTAATAATTTCACGTTTGGCGCTGTGAATCAATTGGAAAACAGAAAGCTGATGCAGTTTTACACTAACTACAGAGCATAAGTGATTTTTTCAGATAATAGTTATAGTGTTGATGGCTTAAATAAAAAAAATAAATAAAAAAAACATTAAAAATTTAATTTAATACAATTAAAGTAATTGTAAGAGGTTTCATCGACGAAACCAACTTTTTGTCGCTGTAAATGAAAAATGGTTTTGTGAGAAACTTTTTACTGAAGGATGACCATCTAATGAGACTGCTTTAAGTTTCGGAAAGCCAATGAAACCATTTTCCAGCTGCTATGACATTTTTAAACGAAGAAATATTAATCACTGCATACCACTTTGAAAATTTCACTCTATGAAGTTACAACTGACTATGGAGAGGTTTCTTATATCATCCAACTCTGTAATGAATATCTACAGACAAAAACTAGAAAAAAGATAAAAACATCAAGAAGAGTTACTTATTAGAGGCCTTAAACATGAATTTTAGTGTGGAACATTACAACTTTAGTGATGACAGTGACAAAAACAGAGTGTACTGGTACCGAAGAAGATTCATGAAACTTAAATTTTCTAATTTTTTTTTTTCACTTTTGTAATTTAAAAAAATCTAATATGAATTGTTTGATTACATTCAAATGTGTTAGCGTTCCTCTTTAAAATAAAAAAAAAATATATACGTTTAGGTTATTTGTGGATTCTATTTATCTTAAAAATTTATTAGAAATGAATTACTTTATGTATTATTCCTTGAATAACTTTATTCAAACTATTTATTTTTTGATTTCGTTTATTCATAACTATATATAGCACTTTAAATAATTAATGTTTTCCCTACTAGAAAAATTTCAGTCAGTAAAAGTGGCCACGGTGCGATCTGAACAGAGAATCCATTTTTAACTACTCGTTTTCCCCCTGCATTTAGCTTTAAATTATGCAAGTTGGCCCAAGTACAGATTCTGTCGAGGTCTTCCTGGATCCTAGATAAAGCTTCATGTAATTCGTTGGGAGGAAAGGATAGATAAATTTGAGAGTCGTCTGCATAAAGATGATGGGAACAATGTAAAATTGACTGGGGAAGATCATTAATGCTGGAACCTTGGGCTACTCCCGAAGACAGAGGTAGGAGGTTGGATAAGGGTTGATTAGGGATAGATACGGCTTGAGTGCGGTCAGAGAGGAAGGATCGGATCCAGCGGATTGAACTATTGGAAAATTTTAAAGCATTTCATTTGGTAAAAAGGATACGATGGTCAATGGAATCAAATGCTTTAGAGACATCTAGGAGTATTAAGACGGTCAGTTTTTTTTCATCTATTGCAACGTGGATATCACTTATGATTTTGGTTAGTGCTGATTGTGTAGAATAACCAGGACGGAAACCGGATTGGAAAGGGTCGAGTAGATGGAATCTTCCAGGAAATGGGAAATTTGGGATTGCACCAATCGTTCAAGGGGTTTTGAAAGGTTTGAAAAGGATGGAGATCGGGCGATAATCAGCAGGACAGTTAGGATTAGGAGTTTTATTGATGGGATGAACAATAGCTTTTTTCCAGGAGGTAGGAAATATAGAGTTTTGTAGGGAGAAATTATAGATAAAAACAAGGACCGGGTAAAATTTCTGGGAGGCATATTTTATATAAGTTTAATAGGGATACCATCTGGACCTACGGAATTGGTATGGGATTTCATGATAGAGTAGATAATTTCTGTGGGGGTTATGTCGGAAAAATAAAAGTTACTGTCATTGAAAGGTATTTCTGAGGAAAAGCTGGTATAACGGGAAGGAGAGGTGAGAGATGATGAAACAAAATAGGCGTTCAGGTCATTAGGCGAAACTGGGAAGTTGGTTGAGGTGGAGGATCCGGAAGGGTTATGGAGGTCGAGTTTTCGAAGGATTTGCCATTTTGACTTGGAATCGGGAGAGGAAGATAAGGCTTCGTGGAAATAGGAAGATTTTGCACTTCGAATTTTTGCTTGCACCTGGTTACGAAGTGTTTTGAACACTTGATAGTCGTCCGTGAGTCTCGTTCGTCTGAATCGTCTTCGTGCAGCCTCCCGCTTTCTCTGTAGTTCTTTAATTTCTTTTGACATCCAGGGTGCAGGTCGACGACGAAAGGTAGAGGTTTTATGTGGAGTGTAGGTATCAAGGATACTAAGAAGATTGGATGTGAGGATTTCGACCATGGAGTCTATGGAGGAGGAGAAGTAGATTTCACTCCAATCTATGGTTTCAAGGAGAGGTAAGATAATATCACGGTCAAGAGCGTCAAGGTTGCGGTAAGTTATGGTTTTTGTGGGAAAAGGATAGGTTTGGAAATCGTAGGATATTTGGATTAGGTCATGGGAAGATAAAAATGAAACAGGGCTTTGTGAGGAGGAAAGGAGATTTTTTTCAGAATCTATAATATATAGGTCTAACCATGTGTCGGTCCAGCGGGAATGGTGAGTAGGAGCGAAAGGTACAATGAAAAGGCGGAGAGAATAGAAGAGGTTATCCAGGTAACGTTTGTCATTGGAGTCCGTTAGGAAATTTGTATTGAGGTCTCCGGAGATAATAATATTGGAATAGAGCGGAACAAGGTTAAATAAGGAAGATTCAAAGGACTGATCGAACGGAACAAGAGGAGGACGATATATCACAGCGTATAATAGGTGCTGATTGCCGGCAGAAATTTCAAGGATAAGGTATTCATTGTGAGGATGTATGGATGAGGGAGAAAAATCGAGGATTCTTGTTTTCAGGCTGTCATGTACATACATACCAACACCGCCGCCAGTCCGGCCAGCCCGGTCATGGCGGGTAAGGGAGTAATTGGGAAGGGAGACGAAAGAGGAAGGAATGTGGGGCTTAAGCCAGGTTTCGGAAATGGATATAATATGATAAAAGTTATGTAAGAAATATTGCTGGAATTCATCAAATGAGCAGGCAAGGATTGGGAGTTAACGTGACAGGTCGTTAGGACACTAGACATTCTGAAGAGAAGTTAAGGGAAAGACATATGTAGGAAAAAAGACCCTGTAATATGAGTAACAACTTGCAGAGTACATTGTATAATAAAAATTAATAAAACTAAAATTAGAAAATAAAATGAAAAAAATAAAGTAAAAAAAACTATTTATGTAAGAAGAAATTTGAAAGAAAAATGTATGAATGAAATAAAATTCTAAAGTACGCATTGACGATTCCACGAAATAAGCCAGAATGATGCAAGAAAATGACAGTAAGTAGATTTTACAAGTAAATGACAGTCATACGAAGACATCCAAATCCTGAGCCCGGTCGACAAAGATAACAGGGTGGCCGTCGTCTTTTCGGCAGCGCACTCTACCGGCTGAGAACCATACGTATTTTAGCTTACCGGTTAGCTTCTTCTGTCTAGCCAGCCAGTAGAGGTGTCTGTTGGTTGATGTCATTTCTTCTCCGATGAAAATCCGGTGGGAATCGTTCTCTTGCCAACCGATATCTCTTGTTGTAAATTCCCGCTTAACTTTTCTTTTATGAATTATTTCGTCCCTAAGCGTTTGCCTAACGAAGACACGATGACAGAGGGTGGCCTGGGATCATCTTTTCTTGGTCTCCTTCGTTCAACCATGTCCAGGTCTTCAACATTAATCTTGAGACCAAGACCCGCCCCAACGCTGGAAACCAGCCCGCCGGTGTCTCTCCTGGGCGAATAGGAATGCCTCGAATCTTAATTGATCTTCTCAGAAGACCCTGCTCGGCCTTATTTACTCTTATTTCAAGATTTTCAACTTTAGACTTCAATGATTTATTTTCAGCAATGACTTCCTCTAAATGTTTAGACTGACTTTCGAAATGTTTTTCGATTTTGTTCAGTCGCTCATACAGTTCGAAAGTCATCTCGCCGTATTTTTCTAGAGCCGATTTTACGTCATTTTGATGTCTTCTTTACTTTCTTTTTTAAGACTGTTTATTGCAGCTAGTATCTCGGCTGTTGATGGATCTGAGTTGTGGTCCGTGGGTGTTATGGTAGGACTTACTATTTTAGTTGTGGTTGAAGGGTTTTTTTTTTTTTTTTATCACAGTTCATACATGTCCATATTTTTTTAAGCGATTTAATTTCTTCGACTTCTTTATCCTCCAGCATGCAACACTTCCCGTGAAATATAACTTTGCATTTATTGCAATTTAAATTATATTTGTCTTCACGGGTTATTGCCCCATTGCAAATAGAACACAGAGCCATAATATTTATGTTTACAACTTACGTAGTAGGTGTGTTTATGAAGGTAGCCTGAAGCCCGCAGCTATAATCCTATCGAGATTAACTTTTATTACCTCAATCTCGTTTCTTCCACCAGTAACCTTCACTTTTCTGGAGAAATAAAACAAAAACGAAATCGACTAGTCAACTAACGTGAAAAAAAACTTAAAAAACTGAGTGCACAAAAAAAAAATGGAGAAAATTGATCAAATAAACAGTTAAGCTCTAGAAGGAGTACAGAGATGTTTACAATACCGTGTCTCTAACCAGACAGATTTTCATACACATATATCACAAAATTTTCGGGGATGTTCCCTTAAATCTTTATAAAGATGGTGGAATTCCCCAAACGTTAACCTTGCCTGATTAATAGGGTGAGCTGCAAATTCGCGCTCTTCCGCATAACTGCAGCAACATAATGTTTCACAGCGCTTGATGATAGAAGCATTTCTTCCTCTTCGGAATCACTCATTATATACTCACTTAAAACTAACTATTTTTACTATTTAATTGCTTAATGCCACTGTTATCGAAGCTCTATTTAACATAAACACTATATAGAAGCGGTGATTCAAGCGGAGGTTTAAGTTCCGCTAGTATCGCTGCTATCCTCGCTAATCGCAGCTCCAACATAAACACCATATAGAAGCGGTGATTCAAGCGGAGAGTGTTAATAGTAAAAAAAAAAAAAAAAAAAAGAAAAAAAAAAGTTTCTTTTTGAACATTCTATAGTTTAAAGCCTATATATTTATTTATATAAATTAATAAGTTTTTTATTAACATATGAAGTACTTTACATATATATTTTGTTATATGTTTACATTAGAATTACATTACATTACATCTATAGATAGACCTTACGCCAGAATTAAATCGAATTTTATTTTTGACATGGATATGTCTTTAGGCTGGAGGTCAATACTTTTTTTGGTGTAACATTCTTCACATTCAAAAATGTAAAATTTTGACACCCTCTAGCTCAAATAGTGTTGCTCGGATCGAAAATTTGACATCCTACTCGTCAAAAATTTAATGGAAAATATTGTTTGTTATATATAATTTGTCGCTAGGACCTACCGTTTAGGAGCTATATTGATTCGAATGAAAAAAGGCACGTTGTAACGTTTTTTCACCATCAAATATCGTTCTTTCTCCCTCAAAACTGTAACTTTTTGGTACGCTCTGGCTTTGTTGGTTTTGCTTGGATCCAAAAGTTTTAGGAAACATCTCTAATCAAAAATTTTATGGAAAATATTTTTGTTTATGTAATATTTGTCACTAAGACTTACCGTTTAGGTGCCATAATGATTTGAATGAAAAATGTGACGTTTGCATACATTTTATACGTTTTCGGGCTTTTTTCACACGTTCTAGCTTCGTAGGTGTTCGGATCGAAAATTTGACGAAAGGTTTCTGTTCAGAACTTTATAGGAGAATATTTTTTGTTTTATATCATTTGTTGCTAGTACCTACTGTTTAGGATCTGTATTGGTTTAAATAAAAAAAGTAACGTTTTAAATCGCTATTTTCTCTCACCTTTGTTTATTTCAAATAGTCATTGATTGTTAACTTAATTTGATTAGTATGTTCCTTTTAACTCTGAAATGTAAATTGGAAAAATCAGTAGAATAATCTACAAAGATTTACACATCCATGATCTATACTTTCCCAGGCAGGGAGTAATTGAGTTTTTTTTTTAATCATAATTAATAGTAAAAACATTTTCAATGGTTACGTTTAGGGAATAATATCTGGTAAGCATTAACAATAAATTCTTATTATTTTGTATTGTATTTTCTTTTGATCGGATTCCCTACGGAATAGCTAAAAATATTTATAAATACTTGTGTCGGTCCAAAATATTTACTAATACCATAGGTGTACCTAAATATTTTTGGGCTCATCGATTTCATTGCCTTTTTTTTAACATTAAAAAAAAATTAATTTAAATTTAAATTTTTTTTATTTTAATCTTCAGCAAAATGGTCTGCATTCATTATATGGATAAATCTTCTACTAATTAAATCATTAAAATTTGTGTTAGGAGCAGCTACGGCTTCAGGTCACTGCCAAGAGAGAGGTCGTCTTCACTGCATGTGGTTTATTCAGATTGGATTACTCTCTCCTGCATTCGGTAAGCTCCTTCTAATTTACATTGCTTGGCATGTGCTCTGTTAAGTATATAAATACCAGTTTTGCATTTTCTAAAGTGAATTTTATTTTAAAAAAAAGTAAACACAAAACAAAATTGCTGTGAATGAGCAGGATTTCGGTAACTTTTGACATTTTACTATATATTTTACTATAACTGTATTAACCACTTCTGCAAGGCTTAAACAGTATCCGTTCATGTTCTCTAAACCATCATTTAATATTAACTCTATTGGAACACTTTTAAGTAATATAAAATTACAAGTTAAAAAAAAAAAAATAATAATTACCTTATTTTGTATTTCATCCAGTTAGACCAGCAGTATCGACTACTATCGATTTAGGTAGGTATACTGATTGAAATTCACAATAACATTATTCATTGATCAGAAAAGTGACAGTTAACCTGCCACCGGTCGTGGCAATTTCCGTAACACGAGCGGTCCAGCGTTGTACTAAGTACAACACTCTGTTTTTTATCCGCTTTTGTCCAAATATTGTATTAAATCTATTAAATATAAAATATTTGACCATTCTACAATTAAAGTAGAATATATGTACAGTATATTAGTTGAGAGAATAATGTTATGAAAGTAAATAAAAAAATATGTTTATGATTTAATATAATAAAAATCGAATTTATAACTAGATAATTTTTTATTTACAGCATTAATGAACAAAACTATGCCGTCGGCCTCGACATATCGCCCACAAAAGTTTTTATGAAAACTTTACTCCTGCATATATCACTATTTGATTGGGTGGGTACGGTTTCTGGTGAGTAACAAATGGTTGTGTGGCACCATTGGGCTAATTTTGTTGCCGCCTACCATGCTAAAGGAACCCACCTTAAATGAACTGGCCGTGGATCTGTAGCTAGAAGCACTACAAAGGTTCCGAAGTACGTTACAAGGAAGGAGTTGATCTGCAACTGCTGTGGGTGACAATAGATTTCAGAATTGTTTTCAAAACCTGTGTTGCTAAACCAATCACTAATAGTAATATTATAGGGCAATGTTTTTGTCCCGGGGCCTGGTTTGGATCTTGGTGGCCCTGTCTCCAAGTCTTTCATTTTGGTATTACTGAGGCGATTTCTCAACCACTGAAGATATTATAGGGATCGTTGTATTTTTTATTTGATTTTTTTTTTATTTTGCTCCATTGTTATTCAAGATACATTGTTATAGAATATTTGGAAAATTTACTCTTAAAGGTTCAAGATATGTAGGTTCAATTGTTTATAAGGATTCAACGTCTTTTTATACCCGGATTATGACAGAAAGGATTGTTTTTATTATAGTTAACCAAGCGTTTCTAAGGAAAATCAGAAGGTTGAGTTCTTTCTCGTGGATCAATCACAAAACAAAATGCAAATCGTCCAGAACGGATTTTAACTGGTGCTACATCTACTAACAGAATGGTGAACAACCTTAACCAACAGCTTCATGAACCGAAATCCTTAAAACCCCCTCCCCCTTTATGTTAATCAAGATTTTGTATAGGTACATTAATTTTTACCACTAACCATTTAATGCAAATCATCAGTGGTCCCAATCCAGATGAATCTGTGTACATATTCAAACGTATATGAACAAAAAGTTTATTTATAGCTTTTTTTTTTAAATCTTTTTAAAATCATTTATTATTAAAGATGGGCCGATTACTGGGCCATTTTACTCATTTATATGTCTATGTTTAAAAATATGTATGTTGAAATGATATGGTATATATTTTTTTTTTAAAATTAATCATCGAACTTTAATAAATCGTGATATTATCATAAATCATGATTTGATTTAAATAATAAATCATGATATTATCAAAAACTAAATTCGATAACTTCTAAGATACTGAATAAAGAACTTATTTATTTTATTTTTTTAATAGCAGTTTTGGTTTTGTGTCATAATTAAAAAATATGAATTCCTAATTGACATCTAATACAAAGGAAACCACTATTTTAGCAATTTACATAGGTTTGTTTTTGTTTTTTTTTGTAATTAAATATAACATATTTTTTTGTTACGTGTGGGTCATTCTCATAGCCTCAGCTAGAATTAAAAAAAAATATTGGATTTTTAAAGTTGATTAAATTTTTATTATTTTTGAGTTTTCTATTATAATATACCTTCTATTTATTAAATTCCCAGGTGGGGCCAATTTTATTTACCACTGTTTTGAAGTATTTCATAAAAATGCTCTTGACCGTTACTCTTTCTTTAAACATTTTTTTTCGTGTTAAAAATTATTAATGTCCTCAAATGGATAAAACTAAATAAATAAAAAAATAAAAATTTATTATTGATACATAAAAAAAAAAGTAATAAAAAAATTGTGATCAATTCTGGAAGAATTTTACAAAAAAACAGTTTAGTTGTTCAACTATTTTATTGAATGAGATTAAATTTTTAATATTTCTTTTTAAGGCATAACTCTATTGGCATGTCCATACCGACCCACAACTGAGGATCGGTATGGACATGCACTTGTTACTATGTGAGGGAAATCATAGTTATCCTGAAGATGGAGCAATGTACTCTGAAACTTTTTTTTCAATTTTTCTTTCTTTTCCTCGTTTTTCTTTTTCTTTTCATTTTTTTTTTCATATTTTTTTTTCCTCTACCTTGCCTTTTCAGGCATACAGAGTTTTGACGGCAGCGGGTTCAACATATGGGTTTCAACATGTAATCCGAAACATGTTTAAGAAAATAAAAAATAAATAGGAGTTATGCCTTAAAAAGAAATATTAAGGTTTAGTTGTTTTTAAATCTGACCCCCCCCCCCCCCAAAAAAAAAAAAAAAAAAAAAAAAAAAAAAAAAAAAAAAAAAAAAAAAAAAAAAAAAAAAAAAAAAAAAAAAAAAAAAAAAAAAAACAAAAAAAAAAAAAGAAAATTAAATCAGTGATGTTTCAGCCTTATAAAAGTGTTGGTATATAGGATATATACTCCGATATAACATTTGACGAAAATCGGTTGAATTGTTTTTAAGTCCGATTCTCCTCCCCCAACCTACCTCCAAAAAGGACCTCGATTCAGTGATGTTTCACCCATATAAAAGTGTAGGTACATTAATATGTAACTCTAACAATTTGAAAAAAAAAAGTTGTGACGGTCGTGAGGAACATCCCGTAATTTAATGTTTATTGCATCACCAGAGCCATACCTAAACGGCTAGTTTGACTAATCAGTTGTATACATCTAAAAATAATCAAATATGGAGTCCAGGAGCTTTTAAAAAATACGAATCATTCCAAAATCGCGTGACGGTCGTGAGTAAAAAAAAAAGTACGAGGAAGAAAACTTACCCTGGATTGATGAAAATCTTAGAAAATACAGTAAAAAATGTCTACCAAACCCATCACTTATGAAGCTAACCTCACGAATTACTCTGTAGATAACAATAATTAGCACTACCTTATCCTTGTAGAGAATATTGAAATAACTATTTAGTGTGACGGTCGTGAGGCCAAACCGAGGGACAAAAAGAAAACGGAACTTTCAGTTTCCCTTTATAGTTTAAAAATGTTTAAAAGCATGTTAATTTATTCTCCAATATATGGTTTCATACTCAAGAAAATAAAAACATAAGTTTTCTAAAAATAAATACTTAAATAACTTCTATGAAATCTCACTTTATGGTAGGGATAAGTGAAGGACGTGAGCTTATAAGCATTTTAATAGCTATAAAAAAATAACAAAAATATTTTTCGAAACTAGGCTTTATCCACCAACTTTAAGGGATCGGTGTACGTTCAAATTCACCAAAAATATTGATTTGGAAGTTTTAGTTCCATCCTAAGTCCAGCAGGACAGTGAAAAATCACTGTCATGAGAATGGCCCATATATGTCGATAGGAACGATTTAATTTTAAGGCTCCACGAACATTGCCGATGTCACACAAATTCTAACGGAAGCAATGTTCGGGTTGCTGGACTTATCTATCGCCTTTTTGCCAGCGAATTAGACTGCCAGTGAATTGTCGGCCCATCTCTATTAATTATATTAAAATTTTACTAAGCTTTTTTTAATATTGTAGTGATAAAAAAGGTATCCATTGGATTATCTATTTGCAAAACTAGACACATTATTTTTTTAAATGTCGAAACTATTATTATTATCAACATTATAATAAAATGATTTAATCACATTCTCCTGATCTTACAACAGTGTTCTTTCGGTGAGAAACTGAAATCATGCCTCACTGCGTGTGATAACATAGAAAAAAGATATTATCTCTGAATCAATTAGTGTGAGTGTTTCTTCATTACATTAAATATTGAAAAATATGTCTGTTGATTCTGCATGTAGAGAGTTTTATTATTAATCCATGAAAATATTTAATTTTTACTTTACATTGATTATTATTTTACAGATGATTGCTGCAGTTACAAGCTACATAATAATGCTAAATCAGTTTTATTCTCCTAAATTAAAATAATATATAAATTCTTCTTCTTTCACTTTCAATTTTGGTATAATTGTAATAATAAAATTATTAAATATAGAATGAAGTGTATCAGCTACAATTTTTGTAATTATATTAATTTCCATATTTATTTATATTATTGGTTCATGTTAATTTTGCTGTTTAATTTGTATACATTATATTAATACATAAATACTGTAAATTATAAATATATGTAAAAATAAACCTTCCTGTTTTCAACAATTTAGTTTTACCTTATTCATTACACTAAACTACATACTTTTATTTTTATTCCATATATTACAGTCAATCTAGACTAAAAATGGGCAATCATAGGAACTAAAAATACTAGTTCCAATTTTTTCAGGAATGTGTGGGGGATGGTTCCCTGACCAAGAACAAATAAAGTCCCTCCAAATTCCGGTGCCGCTGGGGAGGGGGGGGGAAGTGCGTTTTAAATGTTCCATTTTTAAAATTTATGCTTATAACTCGAAAACGGTGCGTTCCATTGAAAAAGGTTTTTGGTAAAAAATTGAAGTTTATTAAATATTCTACAAGTTTGGTCCCATACATTTTTACGAAAAACTGGACCGTTTTCGTGCTACCAGCTCGGAAAAAGTTGTAATTTTCAAAAAAATTGTTTTTCACTCATGTTTTTTGTATATTTTTGTCTTCTAGATCCTGACTCGTTCATTTTAGAGAAAAGTCGTCGGGATAAAACCTTTACAACATTAAATTCCCTATAATAATATATATCATTTGTTCTTATTTATTAAACACGTCGCCACTTACAGCAATATGTAAATGAAATTAAATATTTCAACGAAAATCTTGATTTCCCAATTAAATTTTGATGTTCCATTCATCGGAAACACGAACAGCTGAAATTTAAACAACTGCTAAATTACACTCAGTAGGTGATAAGCCTTAGCGGAAAATGACGTAATCGGGTGCGTTTTTGAAAACTGACGGGCTCAAACTTTTCATCAAGCATTTCTCCGCGAAAACACGTTTTAACTCCGAAACTATTAGTTCGATCCATAACTTATTTTTTTCATCTAAAAGCTGGTTAAATTTGCTATTAGACCGCACAAACGAAATTTTTATCAAGTCCCGTAAAATACACATGCCAGACCGTTAAAAAATGCGAACTGTTGTGAAATCCAAGTTTTTTGTCACGTTCTTCGCTACAACTCCGGAACTATTCGTCCGATCCAAAAAAAAAAAAGAATCCATCTCAAACCTGGTTAAATTTACTAAAAGGTGCTGTTTCCCGTCGCGTCTTTGCTCACTATCATAAGTAAAGAACTTAAATAATTCTAACTAATAAATAAAGTTTTATTTGTTTATCCATAAAAATCTTGTATTGCAGTATGTCACTGAGCATTATTTATTCAATAATAATTTCACGCATAGCAGTAATTTTCACTCGGGTTAAAATTGTACTGATTTGGTGTTATTACGTAAAAGCTAATTTAAAATTTGAATGTATCAGTTGGTAATCAAGATGGATAGAGACTATTAAGAAACTCTTGCGGATAATGGACTGTATTATCAGTGTTTACAACTAAAGACCCATGAATCATACTTTTAGACGCAATATCAAAAAGCGAAGGATTGAAATTTTCACTTGGTTATCATTTTTTGGGGAGTAATCATTTAATAAAAATAAATTTATTGATTTCATCTGGTTGGTTTTTTATTTATGACCATAAAAGAATAGAACAACAGTGTGTCTAACCTCGTGCCACTCAACATAGTAATTTTAAATTTTTATAGTTGTAAATTTTTAATAGTTTGAGGACGGCTTAGCAATAGCGTCCTCAAACTATGAAGATGATGTAGTCAAAATACTGAACTTTGTTGCAAAATTAGGATTGATGCATTAATTGCCACTTCTATTAGGATTATTTTATTAGAATACTAGTTTCGAATGTTAAACATTCATCTTCAGTTCCATAGTATTCTAATAAAATAATCCCAATAGAAGAGGCAATTAATTCATCAATCCTAATTGTATTGATCCTTTTATATCATCATGCCTATCTCAAGTGACTATTGCAGAATGGTGCTAATCACATATCTTTTTACTGTTATCCACATATCATCGGTTTTTTAGTTTCCATGGTTAGCGATCACAAAGGAAAAATGGCTTGTAGTTCTATATAATAGTATAGAGTATAGATTAAGATATGATAATCATACTAGGCCATTAAATGGATGCACTTGAAGCAATTTGATTTCCTATATCCTTTATTATTTAATTGTAATTTAACTCACAAATAGTTGTGTTTTTAAATTGTAGTATTCAATTCACTGCAAAATTTTTTAAATGATTTATTCATTCATACGAAGAAACTATTCTTTCGTCGATATTGGATTTTGTTAATAACTTGAGCTCCATCATCAGTCATATTATTACAGATATTGAGCTCAACCATCAACCTCTGTATTCTCCCAACAGGAGCCCACAAGCTGGGCAGAAATGCCGGACTCTTTTAAAAGCATTTGCAAAATATGGGATGAAGCAGAAAGGACAACACCTGTAAATATAATTGACTATATTGAGGTGACAAATTGAATAACATACCTCATAGAATTTTATAATAGAATAAACTATCTATTTTATGCGGGAGGACATAAAAATACTGTTAGAGGGAACACAATAACAAATGGCCTTATTGGTCAAACTTCTTTAAGTAAAAGGATAAATAAAATTATATCCAGTGCCAATGTTTCAACCAGCCTTGCAGGCCTTCTAGCTAATAAAATGGATAATGAATGAGCTTACGCTATTTATTCTATAAAATCTGAATAAATTTAAATACATATAATATATATATATATATATATATATATATATATATATATATATATATATATATATATATATATATATATATATATATAAAAGAGGGTTGTCTGGAAAGTTTCTGATCTCAACGTGAAGGTAAACAATTATTTTGTAGAGAAAAACACCGATTACTATTTGGATGGGTTACAGAGATGGGAGCATCGCTGGGAGAAGTGTGTAGAGTTACAAGGAGACTATGTTGAAAAATGTATATATACATAAAAATAATGTCCTGTATCTTTGTTAGGCTGGAAACTTTTTAGACCACCCTCGTATATAGATATATATATATTGATTATATATAAAGATAATTTACATAACTATAAACCTACAAATAGAAATTAGGACTATAATAATATAGATAAAGAAAATAAATGTTTTTATTGTTTGGTTAAATTTCTCGAAAAATTGTTTTTATTATATTAAATATGGTTTTCCTGAAAAGTGGAAAATCGAATATGGTTTATTTAAAATTACTTTGACGGGGTTATTCCTCTTGTTTATGAGGTGTAAAGAGGTAAATTATTGAGTGAATTCAGATTCAAGTGTTTGCTAAAATGTCAGTTTAATGCAATCCCCAAAGATAAAACACATTTCATTTGTATAGATCTG
Organism: Euschistus heros; assembly: GCA_003667255.2. Classification (NCBI taxonomy): domain Eukaryota; kingdom Metazoa; phylum Arthropoda; class Insecta; order Hemiptera; family Pentatomidae; genus Euschistus; species Euschistus heros. Next base: position 66,580 of record RCWM02000469.1, on the reverse strand, counting down.
TGTTAGGCTGGTTGTTTATTAGTTCTAAAAACTCTAGCTAGATGTCTATGGAAGAGGTTTAAGTACCCTACTAGTGTTTCAAACTAATACATTATTGCTATGTTTAAAAAAAAAAAAATTGTAACTTATGCATTTATATTAGACATGCATTTATCTGCTGTTTACACACATATGATATATGGTATGTGATTGAATTAGATTGAATGGAATTTGATACGTTAAAAATGGCCTTAAATATTGAAATTTTAAATTAAACTTTGGTTTAATCTATAAAACATTATTAGTCTAATAATAATGTAGTACTAATAACAATAATGTAATAATATATCTAATAATGGTAGGTTGGCATCATGAAAACACAATTGCTGTTAGAAGTGCATAGTTTTCATGATGTTAATCAATTAATTAGATTAATAATGTATACTTTAGTTATAATTTCAGATTACAACCGCCATTTTCCAAATTCAAAATGTTTCTAGTTTAACTGTTATAATTTTTTTTTTAAACCATTGATAAAATGTATGATTTTTTTTTATAAAGTTTCACAATTGGAGTAAGGCGGAGATATGGAAAGTATTATATTGAAAGTATACTTGCTGCTTAAGATTTGTTTTGATGAAATTCTTACAGGAAACACATAATTGTTGATGCAAGATGAGTTCTCCATGAACAACTGCTGTGCGTTGTAGTGACGACACAATTCTTGCAGACAGGACAAGTCAGGTATATAGGTTCAGGGCCAAAGCTGTCCCATCTGACCTCTTCTGGAACTAACAAATCAATCCTATCACAAGTTTCTGAATGCATATGATCCTTAATTCTAAATGATTTCTCCTATGATCCACTCCTTCTACTTATCTAATAGTTTCTACTATTCACCATAAAAATATAACACCTAAAAAAATGCAAAAATTTTTTATTTCTTGCATTATTATATAGTTTTAACTTACAAGATGGACAATGTTATAATATACTAAAGGTCTTATCATGGTTCTTAGGAAGAAGGGTGCCTCTTTACAGAAGTTGTTAAAGAAGGAAGCATTTGAATGTCTTTCTCTAAATACAACAAGAAAAGCTGGTTCTTATGTTTTTATTTTATTTATGTATGTATTCATTTGAGCCAATGTTTAACGCAAAATAGGGTGTTTCATCATTAGTCCAGATAATAACAGCTTTATTTTGAACAAATGGAATTGGGAGGGAAGATATAAATAATGCTTATAAAGTTTACTTATTGGGTATAAATATCTTATCATTGACTACAATAGTTTTCAAAAATTTAAATGGTCAGTTGGGCATTGAATCACCACTGAAATGTTTAGCATGATTTGTTATAATTTTAGTAGTTATAGTTTCATACCTATAATTATAGTTCTGTAATCCTTTAGATATGTGTCTAGTACATATAGCAATAGGAAATGTGAAAATAATTTATAAAATATAAAATAAAATAACAGAACAAAACAACCTAATAGTTTCAAATATAATAATGAAATGAAAATTAAAATATTGTTAGATGATTAACTATTGTGTTATATATACAGTTAAAATAATATGCCATTAAATATAACAATAACATCTTTAAAATAATAACATCTTTAAAATAATAACATATTTAAAATAATAACATCTATAATTAAAATTTTGCTATATACTGAAAATAGCTCTGGGTCAGTAACTGGTAATGGGTAGCTTATGAATTATTTGATGTGATAGTGTATTCCAAAATAATTGATTAAAAAAAAGCGATTTGAGATACTGAAATATTATTAAATTTATGGCTGCCCTGAATAGTATAAAACAGTTTGTTACAAATTTTTTAAGGATTGTTTATTTGTTTCTAGCAACGTTTGTTGACCACTATTCCATTAGCCACTTGATAACCATTTTATTTTTTAGATACCTTTAGATACTCCTCTTCGCACCGCAAAATATTTACAAGTTTATATGAGTATGGAGGCAAATTCTTTCAATAAAAACGATAAAATATACAATTCTAAGATTCGACTTGAAGGAAGGAGAGATCAGTAACCGTTGTAAATATTATTTTGCTGGCAGTGGAAGAAGGGACCGTGAACTCGTAGCGACCTTGTACAGCTAACTGTGACTCAACTTACACTTCTACCTTCAACCACTGCCTCCGTAATTGAGCATTACATAATGGATATCTCCCGTCGTATAACTGATTACTACTAAATAACTGCAAAAGAAAAAATACAATCTACCCTCTATTAACAAATAGATTAATGCAATAGAAGTGTTCTTTACCGCTATGAATTGAATTTGAACAAAATATGGTCTTTATTTTTAATTATACAATCATGTATAACAAAGTTAAAGAAACGACAGGTTTTGTTAAATCATTTACACAATACCTACGCTTTATATCTTTATACTTATGCTCCAGTTTCTTAATCAGTGAATATATGCATATATATAGATAAACTGCCCCCTCCCTTTTTTTTTTTTTTTTTTTTTTTTTTAAATATGCAACAATTATAAAGGTATTCATAAATTTTAGCAATTCACCATATACAGTGGTGTTCATAAGTTTCCGGTTTCCTCAATATTTTATCTTTACTCCCGTTTATTTATTTTTTAATTTAAATTTTGGTTTTATTTATTTTAATTTAGGAATGTATTTAGAACAATGGATATTATAGAGTTGTTGAAAATGTGATGCACAGAAATATATATTTTTTTAAATATCATGATACATACTTTTTATTTTTTATTGAAAATAGGGCTTAGCCATGAAACGTTACCAAGGCAAAAAAAAAATCGAATTAAGATTTAAGGAGATATGATTTTCTTTCTTCTTTTACATCATATTTTAAGAAATTCCCCAACTCAATATTATATTTGCAGTGTATTTATTTCTAATAGAATTATTTCTAATAGTTCCACTTCGGGAATATCTATAGAAATTGAATTCATATAAAGAATAAAATTAAATCATTAAAAACCAAATAGGAAGAAAATTAAACTGTATTCTTTGTGGAATAAATACAATAATTTGAGGAAGCGGTTGGAGGTGAAAACGAGCTGTCATCAGGTTGTTACGGCATGAAAAAAAGAAAAGTAGGTTTAAAATAATGTTTTGTTATTATTAACAATTCTTATTTTTATCTTTTTGACTGGTCCCTCACAATAAATTTTCAAGATATTGGAATAAACTGTCTCATTTTTTTGTGTTAAAACAAATTAGGTACTTGCACTTACAGAAAAAACAAATTACAACAGACCTTAGGAACCTTAGAATCTTATTCTTGCAGTCACTGAATAGTTTCTTCAGATTATTCCTATGGCTGTCATGAAGAAGTCGATTAGTCAAAATTGTGAACTTTTCAGCAAGGCATTTTTGATCGTTTTCCTAAATCGTGTAATTATTTCAAAGATACCATTTGCGCCGAAATAGATCTTAAATGCTCTATTAAAAGGTACAACTGAACCAATTTTTCCAAACGCTGATATTTAAAATCTAGCTTTGAAGGTTAATTGATAACTCCTTATCAAAGTCAAAGAACATAACGACTTCTTCACGGCAACCAACCGATTTATTCGAGGATTTCTCATTTATTAAATTAAATTGAAATATATTCTTGAGAAGAGTGAAAACAACAAATCAAAACAGTGTTTATTAGCTCTCAATGTCTCAATAAACGTAATTGACATGTAGTGAATGGATACAAGCCTACTTGAACAAGTGTAATATTACAAAAGTAAACTGTTGTCCTTGAAGGACTGAAATAATAGACAAGGAGCAAAACAACCATCGCCAGGACCGCAAGAGGAAGGACCTAGAAATAGGGAAAGGACGGAGACCTTGAGGGACTGCGAGAGTTGGACAAAGAACAGCGTTCTTCACGACTCTTGTAGGAAGCCGCACGTACCCGTCACAGGTGACCTTTGTCGGGTCACCCGCTTGAACCCTAACAGATTTGTCTCACTGTGGAAGGAATTAAATATACATTGAACACTACAAATAATCAGAACTATAACCGAACACAGAACAATAAATAAAGTAATATTTTTATCCCTCTCAGGGATCTATCAAAAAAAAAAGAAAGTGATTGTAGCAATCTTTTGTCCGAAATTTGAATAACTATCATCAGGCCCACAGACATGTAAGATGAAAATAAGTATAAAATAGGCAAAATACAGACAATGATCAAAAATAATTCTATTAGGAAAATTTAAAAAAAAAAAATGATTGAATGGAAGAGGTTGAAAAATAATTATACTAGCAAGTTTATTAAGATCAGCTATTTGAGCAAATAACTTAAAGACAATGTTTAAGATACCTATACAACAATCTTATAAACTACAATAATAGATTATATAGTATGGAAAAAAAATTAAACTCAGTATTTCTTTAATTATTTATTTATTTATTTATTTTACAAGCATCTACCCTAGAGGGTCATTAGCAACAACAAATATATGTGTTTTTTAACATTCAGTTAATTCAAACATTATTGGTATTAAAAGTAAGCATAATTATACAAAGTTATAAACATTGGATATTTTCAAAAATTTAAATAAACTTTGCACAGACGTTTCACTGTCACCAAGAGCGATGTCCATCCGGTTGGCCATTCCGCAATCTTTCCTTACATCCTTGTATTCCTCGCAGTCCATTAAGATGTGCTCCACGGTCATGGGTACATTGCAGATCCTGCAGGTCGGTGGATAGAGTCCCTTTAGAAGATACGTGTGCGTTATGGCTGTGTGTCCCATTCGTATCCTTGCCAAGACAGCTTCTTCGCGGCGATTTCTCCTTTCTGATGTTCTCCATACGTCAGGACTACTTTTAATTTTGCCTAATTTTTCAGCTGTTTTGTTCCACTCTGTAATCCATGATTCATATATTCTTTTTTTTATATGAATACGCCAATCCGATGCAGTCGTTTTATTGATGTATATGACGTCTGAATTGGGTTTCAATCTTGCAGCATTTGCAGCTTGATCTGCTTCTTCGTTTCTTCCGATGCCCAAATGAGAAGGAACCCAAAGAAATCTTACCACTTTGCCTGAACGTAGACATTCCTTCTCAAGAAGTTGGATTTTCATCACCAAAACGTCTTTTGAGTTTCTGTTTTCCAGTGATTTCAGTGAGCTTAATGAATCGGATACAATCAGATGATATTTGCATTGACTATTCATTATGAATGTCAACGATTTCCAGATTGAATAGAGCTCACCGGTGTATGCACTATTCGATTCTGGTAGAAGAAATTTGTAACAAACAGAGCCCATAATAATGGCACATCCAACTTCAGAGCTGGATTTTGAAGCATCGGTAAACCAAAAACAGTAGTTGAAGTAAACTTCTTTTCGTTCATTAAACATTTTTTGGTAAATGTGATGAGGAGTCGTGGGTTTTGAAAAAAATGATAGACTGTAATCAATCGTACTTTCTGTTTGTATCCAGTTAGGTATTGGATTGCCTGGGAATTTAAAATATTTAGGGAAAGATAATTGTAAATCATTTGCCCATATTTTGCATCTACAATGGAAACATTTGCAGGATCGTCTATGCTCTTCATTCAAAATCGTATGTGTTGTAGGATCGTAAGCGAGGAGGTGTTTTTTTTTGACATAATTTGGCCGAAGTATGCTAAACTCAAATATTTTCTCCTTAATTCTAAAGATGGCTCACCACTCTCTATGTACAAACTTTGGGCAGGTGTGGTTCTGAATGCACCAATACAAAGACGAAGTCCCTGATTATGAATAGTATCTAGTGATTTCAGTGTTGAAACACTAGCAGAACTGTAGGCAACAGCTCCATAATCAATGATAGGCCTGATCAGAGTACGGTACATCATTAATAAAGTTCGTCGATCTGATCCCCACTGAGTGCTGGACAGGACTTTTAATAAATTTAGCCCTTTCTGGCATTTTGCTTTTATTTGACGAATATGTTCAGACCATGTTAGCTTTTTATCGAAGTAGATTCCTAGGAATTTGAAAACTTCTTCAAACATAATAGGTTGTTGAAACAAACTTAATGACGGGTGCGTTTGGCATTTTCTCCTTTTACAAAAATGGATGGCCACCGTTTTGGAACTTGAAAAGTTGAAACCAGTATTTTTAGACCATGATTCGAGATTCCCTAGAGTTGTTCTTAATTTCCACTCGATATATTCTATTGACTTGCTTCTTATATAAATAGCAAAGTCGTCAGCAAACAAAGAACAATTTACTTCTGCAGGCGTTGTATTTACAATGCTATTTATGGCTATTAAAAATAATGTTACGCTTAGCGGAGATCCTTGGGGCGTTCCATTTTCCTGATGGAATGATTGAGAAAGGTTAGATCCAACCTTAACTTGAAACGACCTATCTTTAAGAAAATTGTTAATAAATGTCAATAGCTGCCCTGAGAGACCGAGTTTGGATAGTGTACTGACAACATTATAGCGCCACATCATGTCATATGCTTTTGTGATATCTATGAAGACAGCTACCAGGTGTTCTTTGTTTGAAAAAGCCCTTTGAATTTCGTTTTCAAGCTTCGTGATTTGGTCGATAGCAGAGCGGTGTTTTCTGAATCCACACTGGGAAGTTGAAATGAATTTTTTTGAGTCCAAGAAATAAATTAGTCTATTATTAACCATCTTTTCGAGAAGTTTAGAAACACAAGAAAGTAGTGAAATAGGCCTATAGTTATCGATGTTTATATCTTTTGTAGTTTTCCTGATTGGAATAACGATGGCCTTCCTCCAGGCTTCGGGAAACATCCCTGTCGTCCAGATTTCATTATAAATTGAAAGGAGAAATGAATGTGCAATTGACGGTAGTTTCTTCAAAAAAATATATGGGATCTGATCGGGGCCTGCAGTAGATTTATCTTTGCATGTGTTTAAGATAAAATTCATTTCAGCTAGAGTAAATGGCTGATTAAAAATTTCTGAGCCATGTGTATGAAATTCAATCGAGCTTTTTTCTTGTTCACATTTATGCTGCAGAAAATCGATGTTATAATTATCAGTTTTCGACATAGTAGAAAAGTGATTTCCAAAATGCTCAACTATTTTACCAGGGTCAGTTATGATTTGATTATCTACTGAAACCGAAGAAACAAAGTCAAGTTTTTTGGATCCTTGGATGGCATTAACTTTTTTCCATACTTCTGTTATGGTAGTATTATTGTTGATAGAATTGACGTAAGTCATCCATGAATTTTTTTTGCTGGCCCTCAATATCTTGTTAGCAATTGATCTCATTTTTTTAAATTCAATTAAATTTTCCAGCGATCTTGTTTTTTTGTATCGGTTCAGTGTTTTTTTTTTTTTTATTCATAATTGCGATCCGGCAGTCTTCATTCCACCAAGGAACTAGACGTCTGTCATTATAAATTACTTTGTGTGGAATATTCATTTTTGCTGACTCTATGACACTTTGGTTAAAGAAAGTAATTTTGTTCTCCAGATTGACATATGATTCTTTTTTCATTACCATTTCTGATTCTATCAACAATGAAAACTTTTCCAATTCGCTCTTTTAATTGACCATCTCGGAACTCTATGTAATGTAGCATTTGAAATATCATAAAATTTAACAGTCACAGGAAAATGATCACTTCCATACAAGGTGTCCTTTACGCTCCACTGAACTTTATGTAAAAGTTTAACGTCTATGAATGATAAGTCGATTGCGGAAAAGGATCCATTGGCACAAAAATGAGTAGGGGAACCGTCATTAAGTAGAATTAAAAAACTATTGAGATCTAAAAATTTCTCTATTTCTCTTCCTCTATTCTTGTAGTCTGATAAAGTTGAACCCCACAATTTATTGTGACCATTCATATCTCCGACCATGATTAGAGGTCTTGGGAGTTGGTCAACTAAAGTTTGGAGATCATTGGCAGTGAAGTCTCGGTTTGGAGGTATATAGATATTGCAGACTGTGATAGGTTCAGGTTTGTATAATTTTATAGCAACAACTTCTAAGGATGAGTCAATATTAATCCGTTCAGAATATACTTCTTTTTTTACCATAATCGCTACTCCTCCCCAGGCAGATCTGCAATCATTTCTGTCTTTTCGGTAGATGTTAAATTTTTTTAAATTAACAGCTTGTGATTTTAAAAAATGTGTCTCTTGTAAACAGCAGCATATGGGATTTTCTTCAGCTAAAAGTAATTTGAAGTGCTCGTAATGTTTGTAAAATCCGTTACAATTCCACTGTAATATGATTGGGTTTTTTGTTGTAGTCATTTTATTAAAGTAATGAAAAGTTGTTAGTCAGTTCCTAGTTGTCGGTGCTGTCGTCTGTATTTAATGTATTTTCTGTAGAGTCCCACTTTCTTTTTAATATCTTGGATATCCTTAATTTGGATCGTCTGTCAGTTGTGAGTTTCTTTGCTTCGGCAAGCATGTCTTTTAAGCCCTCTTTGTTGTTCGTGAACTCGTGAACTAGTTCGCTGAAGTTTTTAGTTTCAGACGACATTTGAATGAATTTCACCATTTCATCAAAAGAAATGGGATATTTATGTAAATTATCTTCTATTAACTGTCTAGCATTTTCGAAGTTGGTTTCAGTATTGATATTGGTCTTTTTCAGTTTTTTTGACTTATTCCGAGAAGGTTGAGGTGCTGGTATTGGTGGGAAATCTTGTAAATTAATGGTATTTTCAAACTCATCCGGAGAATCTAGAGATAAACTTAATTCTATATTGGATAAAGTAGAAGCAGGAGGACTTGAGTAACATCGTTTAGTGCCAGAAACCGCCACGGGTAACGCTGCTAAATTATTGCTCGAATTAACAGCTGATTCGGCACCGGAACTATCTACAGTGATATTGTTTGACTCATCACCATGGCTACGTGATACTTGGTTTAAAGGCTCTATTCCGTTACTGTCTTCTAGTGACTCTATTTTCAAAGGGTCTCCATGACAACCTCCTATGGTCGTTGGAGCCTTATTAACCATATGATTTGGTGTGTCTAATATTGAAGAATTTGTTATTGTTTCACAATTATTTTTAACATCTTGATCAAAATGTATTAATAGGTTTTCTTTCCCGTTAGATGCCTCCTGAATATTGTTATCATTATCGCACTCAGGGCAATCTGTAGATATATGACCCGGTTGTTTACAAATAAAACAAGTGACAATGTCTTCACTGAAAAAAATTCGATATGATACATTGTCATGTTTTATAAGTAAAGACGTTGGAAGTTTATTCAAATCTTCGGGTGGAATATACACTTGCCGTCTAAAACTTAGAACGTGCGCCAGCCTTGGGTCTTGGTAACCAGCTCTTAGAAAATGCGTGGGAGAGACTAATTTAATACCTAGGCTTCTGAGTTCATTTTCTATTGCTTCGTGTGGAATTGAAGGGCAAGCATTAGAAATTATTATACGTTTGGCTGGGTTAATTAGACGTTTTATAATTATTTGTTTGTTGTCGATGGTTATCGATTGATGTTTTTTTAGGAGGTTATCGATTGCTTCCTTATTGCTAAAATGGATACAAAATCTTGAATTGGATATTCTAGAGGTGTATCTTATGAATTTTGGGTCTATTAATTCTGCGATTTTGAGAACATATTCTTTTTGTTTTATGCCTGGTAATGTATGTAAAATGATAGCATTTTCTCGTTTTGAAAAACGGTCTGAAGCGGTGGCTTTAGCATATGTGGTTTCAGTTGCGTTGAGGTTAGACTGGGTTTTCGAGTAATTACTGCTTTGGATTAGTTCCATTTCTTTCTGTTTTTGATTTGTTGGTTTCAAAACATTCTGAGACATTTTTGAGGTATTAAGAACTGTTGCCATATTGTTCCAGAGCCAAAGCTCTGTACGCCTGTAAAAGGCGTTAAATAAATTGACTGACTATATATATCACTTTTTTTTTAATAATGGTACACGCGCACTAATATTGTTCAATGTGCACAAAATAAAGTCAATAAATGCATAAATAGCACTCGAAATATATAAATCTTTGGGACTGACCTGAAGCGTGTCTTCTTCACATGGAGCCCAAACAGCTGATCTGATTTCTTTAATTAGTTAATAACTTAAATTAGGTCATTAATTTCTTTATTTAGTTTATGACCTGTTTTTGTTAGAAAAACGAAAATAGTAATATAAATAATTCATATAAATACAAGTTAAAAAATAAAAATAATTTTTGAAAAAATAAAATAAAAAAATAAAAAACAATAAAAAAGTTATTATAAATACAGAATACTTCAAAAATAACCGAAGAGATATTAATTAATAGAAAGGAAATACATATAGGAAAAAATAATAAGTAGGAAAGATATACGAAATCTTGAATCAGAAATCATAAAAATTATTTAAATAGCAACAAATATTTTTTAAATAGCTAATTTTATGTACATAAAGGTATGTTCTACACATTACATATACGTCACATACTTTTGAAGCAGCATGATGGAATACATTGATAGCAGATACAGTAATACGTCTTAATTCTAAACTAAATTTTTTGTGATGCTGTAGGAGAATAATCATACGCTCACTTTATCTTAATTAATACCAAATCTAGGGTATTTGGTATGCAATGAATTTAAAAAAGAAGATTGAAAATACTTTAAAATTAGAACCAGTTTATCCTGCTATTGAAAAAAGAAAAAAAAAATGAAAAATGAAACACTGTTTAAAGGAAAGATTAAATTTGTAAAACCAGTCTTATCTTTGACTGTGGAATGTTATCACTCATTTTAATCAAAAATAACTTTAATATCGCTAGAATGATTTTTAAAAATTTAAATATATCTTAATTCATAAATTATGAAATTAATCAGAATAAAGTTTTATTATAAATAATTCCTTTTTGAAACTTCATATGACTAGGTAAATATTATAATTAAAAAAAAAAGTAAAATTTCTAACGTGCTAATTTCTATGTTACTATCATGCATGATACTCTGAAATGCTCCTTCTTTTAATCATACATATTCATTGTCAAAACTTAATTTTTTTGTTACATAACATTGTCATTCATGCCATTGTTGTAATTTTTTTCTTTTCTTTTTTTCGGTTTATTTACAATTTTATTATTAAAATTATCATATTATCTTTTATCATGAATCTTTTTTTTTATTTTATTCTATTCTGTATACACAAATTTGTATATCATACTCACATTATTTATTTTAAAAATTCCTGTATTTTTAGTTATATCTTTTTGGTTTTTTGGCCCTGGGGAAGACTTAATAAGTATTCCGAAATTTCGGCGCAATTAAAGTATAATATACTGAAGTGTTTCGATTAACCACATCCTCAACAATCTTCTCCACAATCCATACACTTAATTAATTAATAAATAAAAGGCTTAGCGAAACCGAAGGTTCGATGCCGACACCATCAATCACTGACTTCTCCCTCCAACCCACTCCACCAAAACTCAAATCCTTCAATTCAGCCCTGATGCAATTCTCCCATCTACATACCCCTCGGACGTTTACACGAAAACTTACTTACAAAATTACATTTTGTGGAATTCGGTCCTTATTAATTTACATTCCCACTTCAACCGTCGCACACAGGGGCCCTCTCCTCAATAAATCCGCTCAAAACACAATTTGATTTATAGGTATTTTGACTATTGTTTGTCATTAAAAGAAAGTAAATAATATGACAAATTAACCGTTGACAATTAGAGTTTCGGTTTGTTTACTTTCAAAAGTTTAATCCGTTTCATGCAGGTTTTCAAATAGATGCAACACAGTTCACTCCGTGTAAAATTTGTTTCTCAAAATCTGTTCTACTTCCAGTCACATTATGTGGTATTTAAGTTACTTTAAGTTAAGTACTAATAAATAAAACCTTATGGATGAAACTGAAAATGAATCATTAAATTTGAAAAAAAAAAATCTTTAAATTTAATTAATTCAATTTTGAGCAAGGAAATTGCAAAACTGTCATTGTAATGTTATAATAGAAGTTCTTGTAAAAATAAAAGTGAAGGCTAATGTGGAATTCTTTCGCGCAAAAGAATTTAATGAAAGGTCCGATACAAACGTTTTAAGGCCTATAGGGATCGGCTGTTAATATCTTCGATCTATTGATAACTAACCTCAGAAGATTCCCAACATAAAAAAATGAAATCATTAAAGTTTGTGACATGTTAACAAAGGAGTTGGACCATCTATCTTAGACATCATTATATGTCACATTACATCTAGATTCGTATTACGGATTCCGAAAGTTCTGATTAGGGCCATAATAAACTCTTTTGGGGGGATCAGGTAAAACAGTATTAAAATTTGAAATGATTCTTCAAAATTTACGTAAATATTAAATTACAAATCTAAAGATATTATTTAAAAAGCATTACATAATTATACATTAATTATAATCCAGAAAATATGATTGATACTTCAAATATGTTAAATGCTTATTGTTCGATAGTTAGATATTGTATGAAATATGTGTACCTACAATATTTTATTGCTTGTATACGAAATACTACATATTATATAAATTTTATGTATTTATTCAGTTGTTCAATATGCAGTTCTACAAATTTTGGTTATCATTACGATAATTCTATCAAAAGTAGTTTTATATTAAATATATAATGTAAGTACATTATTAAAAGTAATGCTCATTAAGTTAAAACTTATTATTAATAAAAATTATGGCTTTTTTTTACACAATTATAACTTTATCTATTAACTTTTATTTAAAATAAATTTATAAAACGAAAAAACTGGCTTTTAGAGTTTTGAGACCGATCGCCTTATTTAAGACTCAATTGTGCTTCGCGACCATAGAGTATTTAATATCATAGAGTGGGCACGCTGGCGGTAGAGGCAGAGTGGGAGTATGCTACAAGCCCAGCACCCCTTGGCTTAATTAACCTCAACTGATCACTAGGGAACAAAATATTAGTTTAGCCAACAATGTGAATTACCTAGAGGTATCTGAGAGCCAGGTTGTGAGGAAACCGTTACCAACTTGTCCACTCTACGGCATTCAATGCTCTATGGTCGCGACGCGTCCCGCTGTTATAATCTGAACAATATCTACCGGATAAAGCTCCTGTATTGTGGAGCCATCTAAAGCCTCTCGTATATTCATTATTTTTTGCGCCAAAAATTCTACGCAGTACATTATTTTTCAAAAACTTTAAGGCATTGTTTTTCCTTTTAACCTAAGCGGCTACATTTCGCATCAACAGAGAACTGTTGGTAGTATAATAGTATTATATTTGTGGCATTTGTGAATAGTCTGTTAAGTGCACTTTGTTGAGTTAATCGGGTTCGTGAATTTCGGGTAATCACCAGAAAGTTACATATTTTTTTTCTCATTATTAGTGTTTAATTGACTTGGTTATGTAGCTATAGATATTATAGAGATGAATATTTATTCGTGAATCATTGTGGAAAAAATTGCGATTTTCATAAAATTTTGAACTACAGTGTTGCGTGCTATATGTGCAACAGATATATTATAAATTTTAAATTTATGTGGAGTAAGCGCGTGTTAAGTAGTTTTGCGACCGAGAAATAACAAGCGTTTTAACAGCCCGGCAGATGACCTTAGGATTTTTTAAAGGGAGTAAAAAATCCTTAGCTATGCCGTCCTTTGGAAGGGACGTAAAATGGGGGTCCAAAGCCTGTGCGATGTCAGGTATTCGTTAAAGGTCCCTATCCTAATTATACCTGGATAGGCAAAATTTAGGACTCCCACCGTTGCATCGTCCGATTAGCTATAGCAGCATAAAGTGACGTTAAACGAAATAAACAAACAAACAAGCTTTTTAAGGCTTTCATTTTTTTAAAAATTTATAGGCCCTATATATTCAAACTGTTCTACGTATTCAATCCATCCCCATTTGTTATATAAAAACTCATTTAGCTTTAAAACCAAGCTACAGAGAATAATTTAAAATTAGAACACATAGGTTTAATTTTTCTTATTTTATATCTTTCCTAATACTAATTTGTTTCTTTTAGTTATTTCTATTAGTTATTAGTATAACTTAAAATTAATTTTAAAAAATAACTAAATATAATAATAATCTAAATAAATTTGTAGACTTTAAAAGACAATGATATTTTGTAGTTTTTGCTATTAAAACCAATCTACAATAACCAGAAATCATAAGATAAAACATCAGCTATAAATTATTAATAGACAGAGTTTTCTTCGTTTTTTGTTCGGCCCGGATTGCTTTATGTCCGTTTAAGTAAGCTTAGTCATAATGAATTTCCAACAGGCCTAATGTAGGGAGATATGAAAAAGGTTTATTGCCGCTAAACTAGTTACTTCGCTTTGAAATATAATTCCTATTTCCACACGAGTCAGTTGAACCCGACTTGCATTCAGAGTAAATGTTCCTACTACAGCTCGCTGCACACGATCTCTATTGTGAAACTGCTTCGGCTACATTCAATGCTGTAGCGGCCCTTCTATAGTTCCAGTTCCTTCATCATTAAAAATGAAGTTAGAATGTAGGTTTTTCTTTCATCTTTATTTTGGATCTATTAAGAAAACTTATATAATGGTTGATTATCTTTACTGATGGATCGAAGCGGATTTTTGAATTACACTAGTTAGACGGGAAAATGCCTTCTTCAAACTAATGTAACCAATCGCTGTCGTGAAATTCGTTCTGATGCTCTTCAGCCAACCTTTGGCTTCAGTAAAACCAAGTAAGCACTGGGACTTATTGAATCCACTCATGTTTTATCGTCCGGACAAAGCGTAGATTCATGTTTGATTCAGCTCGGACTCAGTCCCGATTCAAACCAACCTTGTCCGCACAAGATTCATTTTTCATTCAGTCCTCCCCTAAACGATGACGGGGCAACTAGGCTTATCAGGGATTAACGTATCCTTTTTTTGGAAAAAATAATCAAAATAGTAGAAGTTTGAAGAAAAAACGGCCCAAACGATGGTGGGTCTGAAAATTATTTAATGGGGGAAATCATTACGCACATGAACATGGAAGGCGAGGTGGAAGTTTTCAGAATTGTTTTTCGAATATCGCCAACCGAATTCGAAAACATTTTAACCGAAGTTGGAGGTCAAATTTCAAGAAATAAATTCAAATTTAATGGCCAACCGATTAGCTTGGTTTCAACGATTCCTTGACAGGGGGGGGGGGGGGGGGGTCATTCACTAGTTCAATTTACACCTTCAGAGCTTCCAAACAATCAATATCCGAGTTTGTTTCAGAGGTATGCGAAGACATCATTCGGTATTTAAGAAAACATATCAGGTTAACCAACTTTAAACAAGTAAAATATCAAATACAATACTAAAAAATTGTTTATTTCTGAACACATTGCACATAGCAATAAAGCAATAACTAACGGTAAAATATTGAAAATATATAAAACTGAACACATTGAACATAGGAATAAAATAACAATTAATGGTAAAATATCTATATAAAACTGGTCGAAATTCACGTCCATGTTGAGACATGTTGCGCAATTGGAGTCAAACAAGAACCGAAGAATCCCATTTCAGAAGCGATACAAAAAGAGTCAAAAATACTAACTCTCCGAACACCAGATTCATTGACACAAGAGTCGACTCTGCCCGGACGCAGCTTAGATTCTTCCGAGACCACGCTGGGAGCCAAAGAGTCGATTCAAATGAGTCCCAGTGCGTACAAGGCTTAAAGTGCACATGACTGATGCAACAAAAGTAGTCTAAAAAAAAAAAAAAAAAAAAAAAAAAAAAACTTTGATTCAGTACTTGACAAGGTTGGCCAAAATCCCTCTCAACCACCTGATGAGGTAAACGATTTTTCGTTTAAATGGTCAGATTAATTTTACAGAATGAACAGGAAAACCTATTAACATACGAAACATGGTAAACCTTGAATTGTCTATTGAGCCGACTACTCCACCCCTCTTTCTTTATATTACCTCACAGTTTAATCTATGAACTTAACTTTAAGAATCCCTTCCGTTATTCTTCCATATTTGAATATGTTTGATTTCTTGTCTTATATTTTAAAATCAAAATAAATATAATCTGTATATCAAAGCACTAATACTTTGAATTTTTTTACACTTTTAAAACTGTTGATGAATGTATAACTATTCTTCAAATACAAAATAACAACAAGGTGGAATAAAGTTCATCAATTCCTAATTGATTGTTCAGCAGTTTTCGATTGTTTTTTTTGTAAACTATAACTGATTTATTAATTACCTGTCTCCCCTCCTTGACCACGGTGAAGGAAGAAGCTGTTAGGTAGAGAGATTGATGAAGATGGGATGTAACGTTCAATCCAGGTTTCGGAAACTACAATAATAGAAAAAAGTTATCGGTTAAATAATGAAAGAATTTTAATTATGGTGTTGGTTGGGGTTTTACGTCAATATGTATTCCAAAAAGAGGAGTGCTGAAGGGTTGTCTTAAAGGCTACAAACCTATTCTAGCCAGAGAGAGAAGCTGATTGTGAGATTCATTTCGTGGGAAAAATGCGAAATAAAATTCTACTGTAATATTGCAACCTCTCATGTAGACTATCGGTTGATTTCTAAATTTTACTGTTATCCACATATTATTGCTTATTAATAATAATTTAACTGAAAACATTAAATTTTATTATTGCTAAGCCTCCAGGGAACTGTAAAAATGATGTGGTTGAGATTTGGTACAGATTAGTTCAGTAGGTTTTGTTGTAAGTGGTCGCAAAGGAAAAAAGACTTGTACTTTTATATAATAGTATAGAAATGGAAATATTCAGATAAATAATTATTAGCAATGAAGGAATAACAGAAATTAAAACATAAATGAGATAAGGAAAAATAAAAGGTATCTTCATATAAAAAGAAATATCGAGACAAAACACATGAATAATTAATTAGTTCCTAAAGGTTGTTTGTGGCTGAGTGTGTTGTAGTATTTAAACATTCTCGTCACCTCTGGTTTGAATCGAGCTTGGGCGGTGTAAAAGTTTTTTGGTGACGGAGCCAAGGAACGAATCTCGATCTTCCTAATCAAGAATCAAGAAATAAAACTATAACAATTTTAATTATGTTGTTTAACGAACAAAATATGAGCGAATCTAAGTTGCTAATATACGCTGATAACGTGAAATTTAAAATATATTAATGATAACGATATATTAATTTTTATATGTTTTGATGCCCATTTAATGTTTTCATTAGTAATACACACTTCCTTTTGATGACACAAGATATAAGTAATGTCTCTATCAGGCAAATATCTCATTAAAAATTATCCATCAGTTATTATGTTTATGACCTCCATATTATGTTTATGGTATTATGGTAGGTCATAAAAGAAACAAGATTTTGAATTACAGTTTGGAAGTATTTTGAAACATACCTGGAGAAGGTACTGTTGAGTGCTGCTATCCCTCATGCCTAATCATCCTGGTACATGTTTAGATATTTATAATAGGTGTAAATAAAGGGATGGAAAATAAAAGAAAAAAACCTTTGGAATATTATCAACCACTATCGTTGAAATACAAACAAAAATCCATCGCAGAATTACGAGTATGTCCGCAAATAAATGCTATTTCGCTCTTTATAAAAACTATAAAAGACGCTAGTAAGACCAGCTCTCACTTATGCCTCTGAGTGCTGAACATTATCCATTTAACTAACTATTTTAAGTCCTTCTCCTAAGTTTCGAGAGGAGAATATTGAGGAGAACATATGATGCAGTTTGCAGCAATGAAATCTGGAGGATGAAAACGAATAATGTGCTAACTATACTCAACAAGAACTCAGATATTTTAAGCATAATCAAAGTACAATGGCTTTGATGCGCAGTTAATATAATTAGAATGATCCAGGATCAGATTCCAAGGATGGTCCTGGTCGAAAGGATTTATGGGACAACAAGAATGGGAAACCTAAGATACTCAATGGGTATAATCAACTGTCAAAAAACCGCCTTAGTAAATTCAGAGCATAATTTCGGCTCTGGTTCTTGGACAATAAATAGAGTGAAAAAAAGTAAATGCAGTCGACTCTCAAACATAATCTACAGTAACAGAAATCGAGGAAAATATTCGCCCATACGAAGCTAATTCTATACAAACCCATGCACTTA
Organism: Euschistus heros; assembly: GCA_003667255.2. Classification (NCBI taxonomy): domain Eukaryota; kingdom Metazoa; phylum Arthropoda; class Insecta; order Hemiptera; family Pentatomidae; genus Euschistus; species Euschistus heros. Next base: position 48,544 of record RCWM02000469.1, on the reverse strand, counting down.
CCGGTGGTTAGAGGTGCAGAAAGCTATAAACTTTAAGGTGACGGTATTGGTTATGAGGTTTCTAAGCAAGAATCAGGTGAAAACTCGGGATGAATATGTAATGAAAATATACGGATGACCTGAAAATTGAGCACTGACAATTAAAATTTTATTATGTAACCAGAATTGGAGATGAAAGATGGTTAGAATAGAAAGAATACGTCTATCTGGACGACCTAGAAATATGTTCATTGATAACATTCAACAATTTGAGTGGAAAGAAGCGGCATCATCCACAGTATGAAAGAAATGGCGCAGGACCGCGATATTTGCATAAATTTAACAGACGCCAAATATGAGTATTGCGGCAGGTTAAGAAGAAAAAATATTTGTTTAAGATATAAGATATAAGGTTTTTATATTATAAAGAATCCGGAACTTATCCCATGATCTAGTAAATGCGCATCTTTATCAGGCAAATAAAATTGTGCTTTACTGTATTATATTCAGAAGTATATTTGAATTGACATGTCTGCATATATTTTTAAACAAATATTTTAACGTGGTATTTTTTTTTCCTTCTTCCTCCTCATAGTAACCCTATGAAGAGGCAATTTATTTAAAACGTGTGCCATTGCCTTGCGAGGCATATTACATGCTTGGTTATGTTACAATTTTAAAGTACAATCTATTTTATAGTTTTATAAATACATAGGTATAAACAGTATTAAATAAAAAATTATAATAAATAATAAAATAAATATATAAAAATAATAATAATAATACGAAATAAAAAAATAAAAATAAAAATAAAATAAAATAAAGAAAGAAAAAAATAAAATAAAGAAATATAAGAAGGGAGAAATGCAGCAATAATAAGCTCATAGATGAAGCGGCGTACATCGAACCATAGATGTGCATGCCTTCTCAAACAACAACAAGATTCATGAATTATTATAGTTGTATTTATTTTTATTTCAATTTATTAAAATTAATTGAATTTATGAATTTTTCGAATGGTATGTAATATTTATTAAAAATTGTAGTCGGAGATTCCGGCCAAGTTCCTCCACCTAATATTATGTTGCGAATTAATGGAAATCGCTCCTTGTCATAAATTGGACAACTAAAAAGTTGGTGAGGAAACTCCTGTAGTGTCTTTCCGTCACATTTGCATATGTAGGTGTCTGAAATGTGAAAACGTTTGAAGTATTGTCCCGTTTGTCCGTGTCCTGTCAGGAATTGAGTCATTTTGTAGGCTGAGCTTTTTAGTGTATTAAAGTTTGTATTTGTTGTAATGGGTATGTATTTGTGTAAGTAATATGATTTGTTTGATTGTGTCCAGTGCTCGTTCCATTTTCGTATTGTCTCTTTTCTCATTTCACGTTTAAAATATGTGAGTGGTATTTTTGCGAGGTTTGTAGTAAGTGTAGTGTCTGTAGCTGCTTGTTTAGCAATGTGGTTTGCCAGTTCATTACCTAAAATACCTGAGTGAGCTTTTACCCAATTCAGTTTAATTGTAAAGTGTCTTTCAATAAGTTTGATGAGATTCCGTTTTATGTCTTCTGTTAGTCTGTCGTGAATATTGGGATTTCTTATTGCATGTAGAATGTTCATGTTATCAGTATGTATGTTTATATGTTGATGTATATCTGGTATTGTAGTAATTAATTCGGTCGCTTTGAGTACTGCATATTTTTCCGCTTGGTTGTTCGAATTTAGAGGTCCTAGTCGATATTTATACTCGATCGTTTGCCCCTGTTTATGCTCAGAAACTGTTTATGCCCTTCATGGGTTGTAAGTGGTACAGGTTTTATATTCTCTTGATAGAATACTGTCTGGCTTTTGTTATATTGCTTCATATGACATTGATTAAATCAATCTTTACCAACGGTGCTATTTTTTTTTTTGTTTGTTTAAAAGTAAAAACACAATAGAGGCACCCTTGAGCCTGTCAGTTAAATAAAGAATAAAATGGAACATGTTTTGGGATTTCCCCTTGACCGTCAATACTCATGTTTTCTATTTTATTTCATTCAAACCAATATAGCTCCTAAACGGTAGGACCAAGTGGCAAATGCTTTATAACAAAAACTAGTTTCCATTTAATTTTATCATATAAAAACCGTTATCAAGTTTCCGATCGAAGCAACACCTACGGAGCGTGTCACGAAAGCTCCTACACTTAAAAAAAGGGGTTTCAAACGTGACTTTTTTCATTCAAACCAATAAAGCTCCTTAACATTACGTCCTAGGAACAAACTTATACATAAAAAAAAAAAGACTCTCCATTATATTTCTGATCAGGAACAGTCAAATTTTCTATCCGACCAACACAACAGATCTAGAGGCTGTCAACGCCCTAGCGTTTCCCAAATGGCCAACTAGACCATGAGTAAACCATACTCCATATTAAAATAAAACAGTAATAGTAGGTGGTTGGGAATATAAAATTATCTTGTATGAATTGTTAAAGGTATAAAAACAGAAAAAAAAACTGTAGTTTAAGGTAGTTATGGTTACTTACGACAGTAATCAGGTGCGTATTCCTTAACCTGTGCTCGATTTACCATAATACCATGCCTAGGCAGCTTCCACTTTGAATTTATTTCTACTCTTCAATACATAACAATAGGTTACGTTCACTAACCTGAAGCAAGTAAGGTTAGTTGGCTAACACATGATAGTCAAAATTTATTTAATGAAAGAATGGAATATTATTTTCATAAAGTGAAGCTCTTTAAATGACCAATGTTCATTTTCGTTTAAATTTTACAACTACTGTAGATATTTTGTAGTATTACTAAAAACACGAATGAAGGGGAAATTCATACCGAAGCTTTCAGGTTTGAGTCACTTAGGGCTTAAGAAAATAACATGTCATAGAGATTATTAAATGTTAACGAAGAATTTTTAATTCTTAGAATAAATTAAGGTATCATTACTATACTTTCGGAAGTAGAAACATAATATTATTTTCATTTATCACTCATTATTTGTGACTTTAGTCATTAGTACTCAATGTCACATAATTGATTTTATTATATCTAATAATATGAAAACAAAATTTACAGCAATTGGTAATATATACCTTTAACTGTCATTCCCGACATTTAAATGCTTATATAGGGACTGCTTAACAAACCTTGTAAATTTCTAGTTACATCATACTTCCGTATTATCCGTTCCTATCACAAAGAAAATTCTAAGTAAGTCATAATTTTAAAAATTCATCCCTCTTTACTTACAATTAGTCTACCGGTGTTCCACAAGGCAATGCCACAGGCCCCAACCTATACCCGTCGTATAAATGCTTCATTAAACCCGATTATCTTAAAACGTAGTATATATATATATATATATATATATATATATATATATATATATATAATATATATTGATAGAAAATAAAAATAAATGAAATAGAATAATAATTTTTTAAAAAAACATTAAATTTATATATATATATATATATATATATATATATATATATATATATATATATATATATATATTATCCTAATCACTTTAATGTTGTATTACAAACCTGCAAGAATGGTGTCCAAATAAAATATTTAAAAAAAATGTATATATTATAATTTAATATACCTTAGTATATTTAGTATAAGTCCCTAAATTTCTTTTTCACTTTTATAATAAAAAGTAAAAATATGCTTTATGCCCATACGAGCAATGACATTATTATAAATAGATAATATAAATGTTCAGTAATTTCCTGAAATTTGGTTACATGTTTCTTAGCGGTTCCCTGATAATTGTAGGATTTTTATTGAGAGGTCAATATAATTGCACAACATATATATACTCCTGATTTTGATTAATAAACCATATATAACATTTTAATAAACATAATCACAAATTTTCCAATGTTATAAGAAGAGTGCACTTTTTGTATGTACCTATAACGGCATTTCAAATATTGCTTAAAACTTGGCTTATTTCCTTAATTAAAATTTAGGTGTTTCCATTATTTCAATACATTATTTTTCAAAGAAATTAAGCGTAAAAAAGGTGAAAATTTTCTTCAATAAATGAGAAGTGAGTTTGCAGGTATTGGCTATTTTAACGCCTAGAAGAATGAAAACCATTCAAAGAATGGAGAAATGTTCTAATAACACAGTTGTTACCTCGTTAAAATGGAAAGGAAAAAAAATCCACATTCCAGTTCACTTAAGAGGAACCACCCCACAAGGACAACTATATCATCATTATTGTCGTTGGAACTAGCATCCACTAGCCAATCAAGGACAGCCATTGGTCCTAATAAGATCGCTTTTAATTGGTTCGCTTTCACTAAAGGCAGAATGACATTGGCTGCTGCATGTCGGTGCACTATTCCGTAAACGTATTTCTATTGGGCAAGAACGAATGAGCTAGTTTAGTTACAATTACCGTGTATTCGTATCCTTTGTAAGGTATAGTCCAAAGCTCGGTATTCAATTGGCAAGGAGGTTCTTTGTTAGCTCACTCAGCTTCCTATTGAGATTCAAACAAGTTAATGGGAGGTTTTCAGAAGTAAGGAAGAAATTCCGTTCAAAGGACTTGAATTGATTATTAGGTTTATCATTTTTAAGGAAATATATGGTTGGTCTGCGGAGTCTAATAAATTAAATACATTTATTGCACAGATGTTTTGGCTTACAATGAACTTCTTCATAAAGGGTAAAAGAAAAGCATAAAAATATGACAGAAAATACATTTTTGAAAAACGTAAAGATATGACAGAAAATTAATTTCCCTTTTGTTTTTCATCGAGAGCTGATGAAGGGTTGCATTGTAAACCGAAAAGTAGGCAAAATAAGTCAATGCAATTTGATTGTGATTGATTTGACTGCACACCCAAACCATCCAATTTTTTTATTTAATAATATAGCTTACAATATAACACAATTATTAACAATATATTTATAATAATATCGAAATTAAAGTCGTTACCGAAAAAAATAATTATGTTCATCCCACAGTGTGAAAATAATTTAGCTTTGATTGTTAATTCTGATGTGATTTAAAATAAAATTGCATCTTTGGTTATCACTCCTGACATGTGAAAAGAAATTCCTCCAGAGAATCTTTGGCGATTTATACGCAGAAGAAACCTGGAGAAGAAGACCCAACACAGAAATCTAAAGAATGTACCACGACATGAATATATCTGCCTGTTCATTAAGCTCTCCCGACTACGATGGGCAGGTCATGTTTCCAGAATGAGTTCGAATGATATATCCGCCAAGGCTTTTGCTGAACAAATTTATGGCAAGTATCGGATGACCTAAACTGCGATGGGAAGATGGTATTGCTAGTGACTCATGCATTCTACTTGGTATCAGAAATGGAAGGCGGCAGCTCTCAACCGTAAATACTGGCGTTCAGTGTTAATAATAATGATTATAAAATAGAATGTTATAATAAAATAAACGAATGAAAAAACAATAACAAAAGAAATGGAGATATACAGAACGAGAGAAGAAATAATACATATATAAAAGATTTCGTAAGCAAAATGACCTCGGTACCTTCTAATATAGAAATTTAATTTGAGTACAACCGTTTGATAACATTGATAATGAAATTTATCTTAACACTAATAGCAATAATACTGAATGTCATTAATTGTTTATAGAGTTGTAAATTTCTAAAAATAAATATATATTCTACTTTACAAACCTAGATACTGGAAACCATAGTTAAAGCTCCGAATTATGCCTACAACAAAGCCTTACTGGGGACCCAATGGCCGAGTGAGTTGGGGCGAGGGTCTCAGCGCGCTCGTAACCAGAAGGTTGTGGGTTCGAATCACACCTGGGCGGGTTAAAATTTATTTCGTGGCGGACCCACGAATAAATCTTGACCTCCCCACCAAGGCCAGTATAAGACTTCAATGGAAGTCTTGGGCCCAAAAAACACAAAACAAAGCCTTACGTCTTTATTACTAAATGTTAATTATTAAATACCAGGTAAACTTTTTAGAACCTTTTTAATAGTTCAAATCCAGTAGTTCTTATCTAGTTTCACTCATCCGTGTAATCCTCAAAATACGAAGCACCAATAGGCAAGAAAATTATTCTGACATTGTACATTGGAAGCAAGACGAGATTCTATCATTTTCGGGGTGTAATCAGGCTTTACAGATCTGATTTTGCCTTCACAGCTTGTTTGCAGTGAACCATCATTAGAGAGATACTCGGATTTTGAATCTTGTTTGATTTCTTGTATTTAGGGAGAGAAACACCAACACTTCAACTGAATTCTTTATTTTTGCTCATTTGTCTTATCAATTTAATTAACAAGTATAATTATTAGTTAACGAAATAAAAATAGTCGTTCATCCGGTCAAAGTAGTTAGTCAAGGAGTTTCTTAAATTAGTAGTTTTAGAAAGCGATTATATTTCAGGGTTGTTTTAGTTTTTACACTTTGTTGCTAATTTTTAGAATTTCGGATTAAGTTTTTAATTGTAATGCCTTATTTCTTTCTGATACTTTATAGAAAATAAATTACATAAAGCCGAACTAGGCTTATAATAATATAGGAACATGTCTGCATACACATCCATCTAACATGAAACAATAAGTAATAAGGAGAAATAACCAAACAAATGAAGAATGCAAATGAGATAAAACAATATGAAAACAGATGAAACAGTAGGGAAAATGTTATGCTTTAAGTTAACATTATCAAGTGTTATTTGATATTAACGATTCTGTGGTGATTTATCATTTTAGGAAATTAACCTAACATTGGAGTTTATTAACAAAAAAATTGTATTTATTTGGATGATTTTGGGAGGGGGGGGGGGGGGGGGAGATTTAGGGTACCGGGTTTATCTCTTGGCGGCCCTGGTCATCAGAGTATTTGTAAGTGTAAATATTGCAAATGAACTGTTAGTGGGCAAAGCTCCAATAATTTTCACTCGGTTAAATAAGTTTTATAATAAGTAACTTAGGCTTCTAAACAGCTCCACATTTACAGCATTTTTAAATTTATGTGTTACCGTATTGAGCAGTTTTTGATATTCTTTAGGATAACATGAAAACCTCTAATTACAAGTGACATGATGCTTGTTCCTAACGAATATTAAACTTTAATGTTAACAAATCTATTATTCATACAATACTACCGTTCATCCTACAAATTATTAGCAATTAATCAGAACTGGTGATGCAAAATTCCCTGGAATTTAAAATCGAGAAAATATTTCCAGGGAATATTGGCGGCAATATTCCCAAAATTTATAAATTCCCGGGAATTTATGATTAATTAGCAAGATAGCTCAAAAAACTGTTAATTAATAGGTAAAAGCAGTAATGATATGGTTAAATCAGACTCAAAAACTGAAATATATTTCAAAATGAAATTCCTGGGAATTTATAATTTTAAAAAGCGTTATCGCTCAAATCAACAGGTCAATGTGGTTATTGTGTGATAAAATAAAACACAAAAACTCTTATATGTCATTATTATTATTGATTGAATAAAAACATAAGAACAATAACTAGAATGTAATTATTTCTTGTTTTTATGTTCCCTTGCCACTGTAGCTCTCAATGTCTCAGTTTTGGAGGCGAAGAATTCACGAGCTTCCAGTTGTAAGAAATGTCAGTTTCGCTGCCCGCTCAGACAGCAAGACATACAGACAGCGAACACAAAGTTCTAATGAAACTTGTTCTTTAACTTATAAACAACTATCAACTGTTTATTTCAACTATGAAAATGGTTTTATCTTTCTGAAAGCTGCAGTGAAGCAGTTTTCAAGGGGTTCTCTCTTTTAGTCTTGTAAGAAAAAATGTCCACATTAAAGCTAATTGTAATTAAAGTACCCTTAAGAGCTAAACCATGGTTTATAATCACCTTAATTAGCTTTTTTATTTTAATACTTTTTTTTTATTTGAGATACTTTCCATTTAAGGTTATAAATAAAATATTTTATTATAGATTTAGGTTTTAACCTACTCGTTTGAAATAAACACATTTTTTTGTTTTCAATGTTTTAAAGATCAAAGAATTGAGTAAATATTATATTAAGCAGTAATTTCTTAATTCTTATTGAAACGTTAATGAACTAAATTATTGGCCCAACAATTACAAATTGTAAAGCTGAAAAAACATGAAGAAACAGGGAATTGATAAAAATAGTTAGTTTTTGAATATTTTAGACCTAGGATGTTTGAATATGAGTTCCAAGAAGAAATTTCTTCTTTAAAAAACCCTTGGTTTTTAAATGCTTGATTTTGTAATAATGGTTTAGGAATTGAAATACTTTAGTTTATAAATTCACAGGATATTGTTTATACTGGAAATTAATGCATGGCATGATAATTTTTGGATTATAATGTATGAATTTACTTAGTTAATTTAGTTTAAAGGTTCTTTAACTGTAAATGTTAAAACATTAAAAATCTAAAAAGTTTCATAAATTCCCTGTTGTTGGGAATCTTCTTTCCGGCAATATTCCCATTTCATATGTTCCCTCCCATTAGGAATATTCCTGGTCCACATCACTAACCAGAACCATTATTCAACAAGAAAAATTTTAGTATATGACATGGTTGTAGAAGTCGCACATATGACACTTTTCACAGCATTAATTTCAGAACATAATATTAAGCCTAAGAACAAATAAATATTGCTGATTCTATCTTTGTGTCCATGGAACAGCTTTAACACTACTGAAGGTTGAATTAGATATTGCAAATTAATAATCAACTTATTAACTGTAGGATCTAATAGCTAAGACAGATATGTATAGGGTTCCTTGAGCCGAACCTTGAGTGTGGGAAGGGGATATCCTAAATCAATTAGAAAACAATAAAAGATCCAGGTAAAAGATATTCCTTATTATTTTAATTAGCATTCATCCTTTTTTAATGCAATATAATATACTGAATATATACAGTTTTTTTTTGTTTTTTCTTTCAAGATACGCAGTCTTACCTAAGGAATATTTACTTTATTTTACAAGTACATACCATAAAACATAAGAACTGGATCACATGATTTATTAGTACATTTACATAGAATGATTGGGCCTGCAAAAAAATGTGAAATCGAAAATGATTCATAGCAATATTTTTTCAACAACCAAATAATTGATGTTATAATAAAATATACAAATTTTGATGGGCATTTCTACAGAGATGAAATAAAGTAAATGATAAAAATAAAACTGTCGAAGATATTACTAAAATGATTAATTTTTCATGAGGTGATCTGTCAGATCGCGACAGTTTGTGTTAGTCCTGGCATTGCCTTGTGAAATAGATTCAATAAGCTATTTTTCATGAATAGTTCTATTTCTTCCCCAACTTCAGAAATCAGAACTACCATCTATTATATATGAGATTTTGAAAATATCTAAAAATTAGGTATAATTTAATTATAATTCACCATATAGTTTGACTGGTATCGTCCATCGCGATTTCGCTTAAAATGCATTATCAGTGCTTACAACTAAAGACCCATGAATCATATTTTTACACACAATATAAAAAAGCAAAAGATCAAAATTTGTATTAGGTATTTATTTTTATTCGTTAGAAATAATTATATTGATTTAATGTGGTTGGATTTTAATTTCTAACTATACAAGTATGTGAAAGTGGGGAAAGCCTCAATTCTGCACACTCAACATTGAACATTTAATTTTTTATTATTGTTAATTTTATTCCTAAACCATCCTAGAACTATGAAGATGAGTAGTTACAGATGAGTTCAGCGGTTTAACCATTGTACATTCTATTGCTGAATGGTGTAACAAGTTATCGATCGATTCAACGAGATTCAAATGTCACAAAATGTATTAAAATATTATTTAATAATTGAATTGAATATAAGAGAATTTTATTATCAATTTTAAGCTCTTTCTAACACCGTACCATGGCGCTCGCCACCTATTGGTCAATTTTCAAGCATTATCCACATATCATCGCTCTTTTAATAACAAATTTGTTAAAAATCAGTTGATTTTTTTTTTTATTGCTAAACCTTCCTGGAACTACAAAGATGATGTGGTTAAAATTTGGCTTAGATTGGTGCATTAGTTTTCGTGGTTAGTGATCACAAACGACAAATCGCTTGCCCTTTTATATAATGGTTTAGATTACTATTAAATGTATTTTGTCCAAACGTTTCCAGCTGTATATTTATTTGGTGACAGTTCTTCAAAACGAATCTTGACACTAGCACTCTGTTAGAACTGGTACGTTTCTCTGTAGCTGATGTATCTTTGGTATCCAATCTGTCAGTGGTTGAAAAAAGGACCAATAACCCCAGTTGATGGAATAGTGCTCTCACCAACCCTGTTATGTATCAAATTGCTAAGAATGTAAGTATTAAAGATGGTATATAAGAAAAAATATATAGTTATCACAGAATTTATTTTAGGGGTATGTTTAAGTCTTAAACATTTATATGCTAAGATGATATGTTCAAATAAACTTAGTCTTAGTGAAGAGAGGCAGAGGAAACAAATTCTCCATGGGACCATCTTAGCTACAAGAGCAAGACGGCAGTCAAGAGTAGATGATATGTGGCAGGCGGACTTGAGTATGTAGAAAAAAAGGTATTATGGTAGAGGCAGCATATATATAGCATAGGATTTAACTATTTTCATTATTATTATAAATAACGAAAAAAATCATTATATATCCCTAGATAACCTTTGTATAAACAGGTAGGCATAGCTTGGTGTTTTACCTTCAGCAGCTGAGTAAACAAAAGACAGTGAGTTCAAAACCGGCCGTGTAGAATGCACAGGCAATGAATACCCTGCCCTGAATAAAAACTGTGTTGTACTGGTTAAGGATAGGAAAAAAAAATGGGAATATATATGATAAATAAAATAATGTTAGAAATACATTTCATATGGGATTATTGTTAGTAACTCTTGGGGATTAAAGGTGATTAAATCTAATGAAACAAACAAATTATAATATAAAAAAAAATTATAAATAACAGAGATAGGGCCATAAAAATTATTTTGGCCACGAGATCATAGAAACTATTATTTAAGATATGCTGTAGAAAGTGAAACATTGATATTTTTTTAGAAGCGGCTAAGATTCAATGAAAACAAATTATCGTTCACCTAAGAACCAGAAAAGTATGTGTGAAAAAAAAAATTGTTGGGTCAAATTTGTTTTTTATTTATTTAATTTCTAAGGTTTAGCGCAAACACAATAAAAAAAAAAATGGTGTGAATTCATACCTATAGAATATGAAACAAAAGTGCTTTATTGCGTTCCACAGGGCAATGGATTAACTGCTTCATAACTAATTCCAGAAATAATTTTCCTAAAACCAACTCGCGATTTTAAAGGGATATTTAGTTAGCAAAAACAATCGTTCAAGAAGCTTCAATAATTTTTTGTTTGGTGGAGGATCATCTTGTATCAGTTCCAGCGCTCTTGCAGCAGTTCCTACCCTCCAGCTAATGTTGCAAAACCCATTTCAATGACCCATGCTCTATGGTTATCTTAGTTCTAAGGTTGTTCTGTGGTTTTTATTCTGACCCGACTTCCTGAGACCAAGGTCCAAATATCTCGAAGGTACAATTGTTATAAATATTTCAGAAAAAGGAAAATATTTATGTAGGTATTGATGAAGGATTATTGGTGAAGGGATCGGTATTTTTTTTAGAGAGGCAAACTTAAAATTTAGTTTAATTTAATAATTTAATAGCAACTTAATCGTTGTAAACATAACCGGAAAGGCATTTCGATTTTTATGAAGGTGTACATAAACGTAAAAGTGAATAGACGTTTTAGAAAATAATCAACACTATTATATAATAGGACAAGCCATTTTTTGTTTGTGACTTAACACAAGAACTACAGAATTAATCTGAACCAAATGTTAACTACATCGTCTTCATAGTTCAAGGAAGATTTAGCAATAATAAATTTAAAGATTTTCTGTTAAATTTTTAATAAAAAAAGTGATAAATATATGCAGTGAAATTTTAAAATCGGCAAAGAGAGGTTACAAAGACAAGAGAAGGTAAGGTGTTTCTAGTCATCCGAAAAATTTAAACATCGGGAATCTGCTTTATTTTAGCCTAAATAACATTTTTAAAAAAACAAAAAAAAACGCATCTTTTTACGATGACTAGTTTGGGAGAAACCAAATGTCTACAATTGTGGACATTGGTACTCATCGTTAGAGAGCTCCCAAATAACAGAATATTAGAAGAAAAAAAGTTATCCATTAAAAATGAGTTAAAAAGCAACATATATAATAAATAATAAAACTAATAAATAATATATAATAACATATGTAATAAATGAGTTATAATAAATAATAAAGCAATAAATAATTGTCTAGTCTGGCATTTCAGTTTTGATACCGCCGAATCTATTTTGAATGACGTTACCAACAGCGGAAATCTTCCTTCCTTCCTTTCAGCTCATACATTAAATGGTAATTAGTGAAAAAGTTGTCCATATACAGCTTTTGGCCTGGCTTTACCTGGTAAATGAGACTAACAACAACGCCTCCTCCCAAACCAAACTGTTTTTGGGTTTACTCCGCAATCTCGGTGGACTTTCCTTGGTACATCATGTAATTATACACAATAACACTTTGTTCGCAACGAAAAAAAATGTTTAGTCACCATGGGGAAGGTTTCCCTCTTATCTACTGCTTCATGCACAATTTCCCCTTGAAGGAGATCATTTGTTCATCCACACATATTTCCCTTTCCATCGTTATATTTTGGCAGTGGGAAAGTACAGTATTTATCAAAGGCCTGATCTTTATAAATTTGTCAGTGTTACCCTGTGGTGTTTTCAAATAATCAATAAAATGTAAATTGGTTCGTAGTTGGAAAAATCGATTTACCGAGATTGCCGAGGAGGATGCACTTATACCGAGTAAAGAATCCCAATATAGCCTTATCCTCGGAAATCTGAGGATTCCCTTCATAAGATGAAGGCCTATGAGTTTGAGGATTTCGTTGGAGTCGCAGAACTCGTATGACCTTGCTCCTTTTGGTAAATTTTATTTATTTATTTATTGGCACTACGTCCCAAGTTGAGACTTGGCCTGCTCCAACATCGACCGCCAGTTTTCCCGATCAAGTGCTGCTGCCTTCCAATTTCGGGTACCAAGCAGAATCCTGGCATCAGTAGCTACGGAATCTTCCAATCTAAGCTTCGGACGACCAACTCTTCTTGTTCCGTACACCCGCTCACCTAACACCCTCTTTGGAATTTCTTCATGGTTCATCCTTATTACGTGACCGGCCCATCGTAATCTGGCTAGTTTAATGACATGCACAATATCAACATCCTTATAAAGGTCCTTTAGCTCATTATTTGTCCTTCCTCGCCAGGTTTGATTAATGCATACTGGTCCGAATATTCTTCGGAGAATTTTCCTCTCAAACCTCAGGAGTGACAATTCGGTTGCTTTTGTCATTGTCCACATTTCTGAGCCATAGGTAAGGACTGGGCGGATCAGCGTCTTATAATTTCTAAGCTTTGCAGCCCTGGACAGAGCTTTGCTTCGGAGATATTTTTGTAGTGAGAAATAGCATCGATTTGCTGAGAATATGCGTCTGTTTATTTCTTCTGCGATCCTATTTTGGGAATTGACTTGGGCCCCTAGGTACACAAATTCTCGTACCTTCTGGAATTTGTGAATCCCTATTTCGACATTTCCTTCTTGCTCCTGTTGTTGGTTTGATGTAGTCATATACTTTGTCTTCTCGTTGTTCACTGTGAGTCCCATTCTTGCAGCCGAGACCTCTAGTGCTTCTTTTTTGTAGCTACATCTCTCCATGTTCTACTCATAAGGTCTAAATCGTCGGCATATCCAAGAAGCTGAACAGATCTATTCAACAAGGTCCCTACTACCTGTATTCCTGAATTTCTCACAGCCTTTTCTAAGGCTATATTAAAAACAAGGCAAGCCAGGCCATCACCCTGCCTGACACCAGTCTCTGTAGTGAACCCTCTAGACAAATCTCCACCAACTTTAACATAAGAGATATTGTTCTCCATTGTCATTTTTACTAGTCGAACAAGTTTATGGGGTATATTCATTTCTAACATGGCTATATAAGCTTCCTGACGATTTATGGAGTCATAGGCCTGTTGGAAGTCTATGAAGACATGGTGCGTGGGAATCTGGTATTCTGCCGTCTTCTCCAGTAGTATCCGGAGGGTAAAGATCTGGTCAGAGGTTGACCTTCCCCTTCGGAATCCAGCTTGGTATTTTCCAATTTCCTTTTCAGCAAGAGGTAGTAGTCTGCCGTATAAGATAGTTGAAAGGATCTTGTAGGCGCATGGAAGTAGGGATATGCCTCGGTAGTTGCAACAGTCCAGTGCGTTACCTTTTTTATATATAGGGCAAATAATCGTTTTCTTCCATTCCATGGGCAGTCTTTCTTCTTTCCATATTTCACTTAATAGTTCCTGTAGTAGCTTAATCAATTCACTACCACCATGCTTTATGAGCTCTGCAGGAATTTCATCACAACCTTTTGGTAAAGTGTACATAAAACCAAGCGGAATATTGTAGACATCACATTTCCCCTCTCTACTACACTTCTATAATAATATCTACAGTCCAAAAAAACTTCTTTCTAAACTAAAGTATACATCATAGAATAAAACTTCGTTTTGATAATCGCAAAAAAAAAAATAATAAAAAAAATAAAATAATGGATTTTTAACAATAAAAACAAAATATCGATTCCTAGCTTTATGACAGTGTGTGTAAAAATATGATTCACGGGCTTCTAGTTGTAAAGTAATAGTAGTAATAGTCCATTATCCGCGAGAGTTCCTTAATAGGCTCTACCCATCTGGATTACCAACTCATAGATTAAAATTAAAAACCGATGTCTTTTAGAATAGAATAGAATAGAATAGAAGGAAAACTTTATTCTGGGAAAAGACCCTTAAGAATAACTTTAAATAATACAAAGTAAGATCATAACTGGCCAAGAGGCTGTTAAAAATAAAACAACGTAGGTAAAATTAAATACAAATACGTATGTAAAAAAATAGAGAAAAACTAGAAAAAGAAAAAACTATTAATAAAAAGAGAATGAAAAAATAAATATACAAAATAGAGGTTAATATTGTAAACAAAATTGCAGAAGAGAAAAAAAAACAAAACAGAAACTTAGAGAAAAATAAAATATAGAAAATCAAAAAATATCATTACAAGAAATCAAAACATTATCATAGTCAAACTATAATTTTTGCTGATGTTTTATGTCTGACGGTCTTAGTAATTAAATTGGACGATTACATACAAAGTACATACATCCTTATAATTAGAGAGCGTCGAGTTGGAGGGAAAGAAGATGGTGAAAGAGTAGTGTTTTGTATGTTCCAAGGGAAGAAGTATTGCGGATACAGGGGGGGAGGGAATTCCAAAGAGTAGAGGATCGGACAAGGAAGGAACGTTGGAATGCAGTACTTCTGTGGGATGGAATATAGAGATCGGAAAGACGAGATCTTGTATGCAGTGATTTGATAGCAGACTTGAATTTCAGGTTACTGTAAATAAAGGGAGGGTGACGGGTATTGATAACTTGGAATAGGTAGGTGCCTAGGAAGTATATTCTGCGGAAGGAGAGGAAAAGCCAATTTAACTCAGTTATCTTCAAACACTTAATCAGTGCAATTTTTACCCGGTTTAAAAATACTGCTATGGGTGATGATATAACTAAAGAAATGATACTAAATTGCTTAATTCAATAAAAGATTTTTTATCGATAAATAAATACAACTTTACCTATTTGTTACCTATGTTCTTTGCTTATGAGAGCGGACGAAGCAGTGGCGGACGGACGGTGATAGTCAAACTTTATTGTGACTTAAAATTAAATTATATGGCCCAAACAAAGAGCAACAAAAGTGGTGAATCAGAAGCAATGAAGAGCTCAGAGAACGCTATAAAAAAACATATATTGTTACTTAAAAGAAAAAAAAAAAAACATGGTTGAGATGGCTGGTAAGTTTAGAAAGAATGAAACCTCAAAGGCTGGCAAGGAAAATGTGGACGGGAGCGCCAGGAGAAACAAGAAGAGACAGGCCCAAGCATAGATGGATGGATGATATGGAAGGGGACATACAGAGGCTAAATATCCAGAATTGGAGGAACTTGGAGGAAGCCGCTGACAAAGAAGAGAGAAGAAAACTGAGTGCAAAGATCCAGGTCCTTTATGGACTGAGAATAGATTAATTAAATTATAATTTTAAGATATTTTCAAAATGTCTTTAATAGATTTCAGTGGGATAGAAATATATCCCATATTATTCTTGAAAAATGACTTATTTAATCTATTGAAATAAACACTTGAGGTACGCATGATGGTATAGTAGGATGAATAGAATTAGGATGGATGAATTAATTGCCACTTCAATTGGAAATATTTCATTAGAAAACTAATTTCGAATAGCTAAAAGTTCATCTTCATTTCTAAAACATACAAACTTTTTTCAAAAAATCTGTAATTCTGGATTATCTATAAAAAAGTTTTCAAAAATAGACAAGAAATCTAATATAGTAGTACTCACTTGAGGAGATCTAACAGATATCATGTTGCATTGCTCCTTCTTATCTCTGTTTCTAGTAGTTTTAAAGTATTCAGATTTTGCTACCCAACACTTCTGCACTTAATCCATTGAACTGGATTTTATTTTTAAAGAATGTGACATAACCGTTTCATCCACATCTTTCACTTGTAATGTCAGTGACTGTCTTTTGCTCGCGAGGATTTATTTGACTGCTGCATGGCGTTTTATTCAGATACTAGAATCCACGGGTTTTCTTCATGTACTTTTAGTATATCAGAGATATCCTCTGCACAAGGTAAAATATTTGAAATTGACGTCTCCGTCCGCCGAAGGAAGATATACTGGGATATTTATGGAATCAAATACTATACCAATGGTATCACAGGTTCTGCAAAATTGATAATTCTGATGGGGTATGAGATTAAAGCAAAGCTATTTAACTGAGTAGTCTGGAGCATCAGGATTATGATTAAACTTCAATTGGAATTTAGCGCTAAGCATGCGATTAGGGGGCTAGATTAATTTTTGTTTGAAGATTATATAATTACAACTGTTTTTGTTTAGTTGTCTATCATCACAAATTATAGAAGTATAATTATACATTATTTTGTGAAACATAGAGAAAATTGAGCAAAGCAGGAAGTTATCATATATTAGTACAAGCAAAAAGAACATTTCCCACTACAGACATGCTATCTAGGTAGTGCCAAATAAGTTGATCTAGTATAAAATCCATCTTTTATTGATTGCTTGAATTTGGTTTATAAGGCGCTGTTATACCGATGAATCGTATTAAGAAACCATTTTCATTTTTAACAAAGACTGAACTTAATCGACTTATTCATTTCATTAAAAGTAGTCATAGGAGATGCTTATTTTGAATTGTTTTGTATATTACCAGGCTCAGCGATTTATATAAAGAGAAAATGTGTTACATTGTTCGGGCGCCAAAATCCAATAAAAATTAGTTGTTTCCATAACCAGGAAGTCTGTTATATTTTTCCTCTCATACAGTTTAAAACTGTCTGATGATTTTGAGTATATCTTCATTTTGTCAGAAAAAAAAAAAAAAAAATTGAATGTTGAATATAACTGTAATGTTCTATTCTTTGAAAGATATGACCTTACTGATGAATAAGGGGAGTAGTACAACCTGTTTTATTATTTATTAAGCTTTGTTTGATTGACTTGAGATTTTCCGTATTCTAGCCATTGGATTGTTGTCCTCAATTCAATGGAATGAAAAAAACAGAAATAATATTGCTCTTTGTTGGATCTAACTGTAATGCCACTACAACAGCATGAGTTTTTGCAATTAAAATTAAACGATAATTTATCAATTTCATAAAATTGATTCATTCATTCATTCAATCTTAATATTAAGTATTTTAAATTGTATTCATTAAATTTTAAATATTCCTTATCTTTCCTGTATAATTGCAAACTAATTGATAGTGCGGATAGCAGTAAAATTGCTAAAGTTTCTTCTTAACTGAAAACAACTAATAAAAATTATTCGCAATATTTTTTTTTTTTTAATTTATTTATTATTTTTATTTATTTTTTTATTATTTTTTTTTTTTAGTCATTTACATTGAAATTTACAACTGTATATACAAATATAATACATCATGTAAATATGAATAAAAATGACACGTCACTTGTTTTTACAGCAACTACCCATTGGTAGTACTTATAAAAGTTCTATATAATGAAGTACTATATTAGAAGGTCCTAAGGCCATCTTCTTTTCAGGTGCCTCGGAGGGTTATCTGGAATGGAGTGAGAAGCAAGTAGTGATACTAATGGATTCGAATGGTTGTGGAGTTTGCTATGAAAGGATAGATATCTGGTATGAGCTATGTCAGAAACGTAAGGTATTAAGATCTTTGTGGATAAGTTTGTTTGTGACGAAGTAAGGAGCATTTAGGATTTTTCAAAGGATTTTGGATTTTAAGGATTGCATACGAGATGAATTGGATGGCTTAGTGGAGCCCCAAAGCTCAATTCCCTATGTCCAAATCGGTCAAATTATTGTTATGTAAATGAGCCTTTTGTAATTAAGTGGAAGGTTTAAACGTTTGACAAGTAAATGATGAAGTAGTCGAAAACGACGGGCAGTTTTTTGTCGTTTTAGTCTTGTATGTGGATTCCAAGGAAGACGTTTGTCCAGATGAAGTCCTAGGTAGCGGGTCTGTTCAACGAGGATTAGTGGAACATCATTAAAGGATATTGTAGGACAGAAAGTAGTAGGTTTACGCCGAAGGGTAAAAGTTATTTGATGGGATTTATTTTGGTTCTCCATTTTTGACACCATTCTTGAAGGTGTATGATATAGGATTGGAGTGTTTGAGAGGCAATTAAGGGATCATTGTTTACTGATAACACACAAGTTCATTAGCATACGTGGTGAGAATGGTGCTAGGATTTGTCGGGATGTCAGCTGTATACACCGTGTGGAGGATTGGACCTAGGATACTTCCTTGAGGAACACCTGCAGATTGGGTAAAGAGAGATGAATAGGAAAAGTTATCGTTAACTTTAAAAGTTCAATCACTGAGGTATGAACGGATTCGCAATATTGTAATATATACAAATAATGTATAGATTGTATACATAAACTAATAAGTTTAGAAAAAGTATTAAACTGCCACAATATATATACAGGGTGTCCCGAATTTAAATGGCAAAACTTCAGGAACTTATAGGGGACCGAAAGACTAAGAAAAAAAGTCCTTTAGAGATTTGCTCGTTTTTGCTTAGTTTTAGAGAAAATCGCAAAAAAAGAAACAAAACAAAACAAGTTTTCATTTTTATACTTATTTATTTACATTTATATTTATGTTATGTTATTTTTAATGTAAATATTGCTCAAAATGTTGTCCTTCTGCACCAATGCAAGCATTACATCTAGCATTCACTTGATAAATTGCAGCTAAACATTGTTCTGATGATATTTGGTGCACTGCATCTATGATTCGGTCTCTTAATTGCTCTCTTGAGTTGATTGACACCGAATAAACTTTCTGCTTTAAGGTTCCTCATATGAAGAAATCCATGGGTGTCATATCAGGTGATCTGGGTGGGCAAGGTACTACTCCTCCACGTCCAATCCATCGTTGTGGATAATTTATATCCAGCCAAGCTCGAGCAACTCAGCTATAAAAAGCTGGACATCCATCGAGTTGGAACCACATTTCAATCCGCTGAGGTAAGGGAATGTTATCTAAATAATTAGAAAAGTCGTTCTCCAAAAAAATGTGTAAATGTGATACCATTCAATCTTCCAGGTAAAAAATATGGTCCCACCAGTAATCCGTTCCAAATTCCAAGCCAAACGTTAATAGCAAATTCATGCTGAAACCTATTCTCTCTAATATCTCTGGGATTTTCAAGAGCCCATACATGATAATTTCTTTGATTAACAGTTCCTCCTCTTATAAAGGTAACTTCATCGGTCCATATAATTTTTAATGGAAATAAATTATCATCGCGAATTTTGTCAAGAAACCAGTTACTAAAATTCAATCTCTTGACATAATCTTGAGGTAATAAATTCTGAACTTTTTGAAGATGGTATGGGTAGCGATTATCACCTTTCAAAGTTCGCCATATTGCTTGCCGCGATATTGCTAATGCAGCAGATGATTTTCGGATGCTAGTCTCAGGAATGTTATCGAAGTGGCGTTGGACACAATTTCTTCTCCGATAATCTGCTCTTATTGCTGTCCGGAATTGGTCGCCTTCATTACGTACTAACAATGACCCAGTCTCTCGTAGTATATTAAAAGTTAACGAAAATACTCGTCGATTAGGCACTCTTCTATTTGAAAATCGGCGCGCATACTCCCGCACCGCTTCTAAAGCTTTACCGTTACAGAAACCACACACAAAAATCATATCAGCGTATTCAACATTAGAATATGTATGCGGCATTGTGGCTGATGCTATTCATACAAAAATATCTGAGTAACTGACTGAAGACTGATTTAGGAATTTTAATCCTAGAAGGAGGCCAAAATGTAAACACATAAAAGAATGTAAAGGATAACATTAAGTGTTTACATATCTCACTGCCTAGCCTGACGAACTTTGATATGTGAAAATCGCTACCAGTAACATTTTTGTTTTGTTTCTTTTTTTGCGATTTTCTCTAAAACTAAGCGATATTCTCGTATGGGGAACCTTGAAGCAGAAAGTTTATTTGGTGTCAATCAACTCAAGAGAGCAATCAAGAGACCGAATCATAGATGCAGTCATCAGAACAATGTTTCATTGTCATTTAATTTAATCGTATAGTTTTTAAACAAAGTATTGTTAAACATAAAGGAGGACCTATAACCCGAATATTGTAGAATTGTTATTTAAATAATTTCTAAGGGTCGACAAAATATAAGTTTGATATTATATATATATATATATATATATATATATATATATATATAATATATATATATATATATATATATATATATATATATTTGCTTTCAATTTTTTATTCACAACTGTTTAAACATAACAATAAGTGAATGAGCTAATAATATTGGAAGCACAAGACATGGTTAGGATAATGAAGAATAGCACTCAATAGTAGTAATAAAATACAATAGGCATTGGTAGTAATACAAAAAAAAAAAAAAAAAAAAAAAACATTTTGGCAAGTCTCACACCGAGCTTCTTTTCAACCTTCTAATGGTATTTCCGGGTTACAAAGAATGATTTAAAATTATTTGTGCAGTCCGATGTATTTGTGCGGAGTCCTTATAGACTTAAGTAAATAGGTGCATTTATTTAGCGGTCGGAGTATTAATGTGTTCCGCTGTCAAGAGACATACAAGGGTTTTAGAATATTATATTATATATATTAAAAGATTAACTTTGATAATCAGTAATTACAAAAAAACGATACTTTTAATTATTTTAAACCAAACTTTAACAGGTACATAGTGTAAAAATTGAAATATAAAATTAGGTATGTACAAAATCAATTATTAACGTTAATTAGGCAGCATTAATTGAAATTGAGTTACTGAAAATCTTAAAAAATATTATTTTCGCCATTCTGGTCAAGATGTATCTGGCTATTTACTATATGAAACCCTTTTAAGTTCTCATCCATATTGCCACAAATGCATATACTAACTAAAATATCCAATAATGTTTCACTCTTCAGTAGCGGAAATATTAATAGTTAGACATCAGCTTTACTTTAGTTATGATTTACTTATTGAATGTTAGGAGAAATTAAACGTACAAGATCGAATTATATCAATACTGCAAGGTACGGTAATATTTCGCTATATGTTTGATGTTGCTTCCGGCTTCATCAAACATGTTTCGGAATTGAAAACTCCTCCGGCAGATCCGTTACACCTGCCGTTCACACCTATATCCTCTTCCTCAACTTCTTCATCGCATCCATCCTACGACATTCTCATCCTCTAGCACGTACCCTCGACAGTTCCTTGCTAGAGCTAGACAACTTGCACAACGCCCCCCTCCCCCCGTTCAGTGAAGGGTAGCCGGGGATATAAGCCGGCAACTCTACCTCCAGAGCAGAGTCAGCTGTTGCAGGCACATCTCATCACACACTCGACAACATGTTCAAGCTCGTAAGTACATCGATAAAATACTATTTGGCGGGCGCCTTGGGTCGATAATTGATGGCAATCATCGTTTGATTAAATCATTTAGTTCCGATTTATGGCTTCGTTATCAGTTAATAAATATAATCATACGTCATTTAAAAAGACTAATTTCATTAAAATATGAGCTCCTCCTAGTTTGACATTATAATCCTCAAATCTCTCCTCCTGAATATGAAATAAATAAATGGAAATAGATTTTTCTTTTCTAATATTTAAAACAATACTTAAAATAAATAATTATTTTTTATTTTTTAATATTTTTTTATTATACAGATTTATTATGTTTTTTCCGGGATTCGCGTATCCCCCATCTACAGTGACCTTTTAAAATTAAAAAAGATCGCCAGAAAGTGGCACTGAGGAGCTAAATAGCGATGAGGTGCTCGGACGTGGCGCGCTGCCGGGGAATTGGATCAGGTTTCGCCACCTCGGACTTAATCGGGTCATGGCTTCAAGGTAGACCCACCTTACCGGTTCTGTATGCTCGTCTCCTGTTGCGATCAATGCTCTAACATTATTGTTACTAACCGTTATCACTTAACCAAAAATAAACTAAACCCATTACATGTACAAGTTCAACTAAACAGCGTGACAGAAACGTTACCATAAAATCAACGTAGTCTATTTCGTACCATACTGCCGTTATAGAAATGCGGAATTGCCATGTCCGTAAAGAAAAAAAAAATCAATGTGCAGATTTAGTTAATAAATTCCTCAGCGATAATTAAAATAACTAGAAAAATAATTCCAGCTTTTCAGCTTCTTAAAAAATATATTTCTACTATTCAGATTTTATAATTTCCAAAAACTTTGTTAGGGGACTCTGGTGTTTAAAAAAAGTTAATAAAAATAATAGGGTTCATTTATTTTTTAACTCTAATTAAAATATAATTTGTGATTTTATATGATTATGATTTTTTCACAGAAAATACTGTATAAATTTTATTTTTTTGAGAGAATTCAGTAAGAACTTAATTGGCCACTTTAATAACAATGTACCCATGAAATGACAGTAGGTTTAGATTTAAATGCAAGAACTTCCCGTATCTTATAGCTTCAAACAATTAAAGTACAAAATGCTAAAATATAAAATACTTAAAAATAATGTATTTCGTTAAAAATTTAAGCAATAATAAAAATTAAAAATATGCATACAAATAAGTTACATGCTTTTATGATTAAAAAAACGAGTAATAAAAGGGAGTGTGGTAGCTCTGTAAGTAAGGCAATGAACCCCTAGCCCAGGACCAGAGTTCAAATCCAGCTGGAAGAAGTGAATTTTATTTTAGTTTTCTTTAGCCGTGGATTGGCTTCGTTGTCAGGAGACACACCTGGGGCACCCACAGCCTCTTTAAAGTGAGTAATTGGGAAGAAAACCGGGTGGTTGAGTGTGATTGCTGACCACATCACTTCGTTGTACAACCGTTGGTCACGACATATTACTTCCTTACTAAGTATTTAACCCAAGAGCCTTCATGGGTTGTAGCGGTACAGTTTACTGAAGTATGTCACGTGTTTTATTTTGGCAAAGATGCTGATGTATTCTGTTCTCGCGTAATGGCTATGGAATGTTCCCAAAAATAAAAAAAAACAAAATAAAATAAATAACGTGGATACAAACAACGAATAGCATAAAAGAAAAAAATATAATAACTGTCAAATATATATATATATATATATATATATATATATATATATATATATATATATATATATATATATATATATATATATATATATATATATATATATATATATATATAATAACTACTTAAGATTAACTGATAAACAATTTAAAACTTTAAACGATGAAACATAAATGAATGATATTTAATTTGTTTGTTTATTTGTATAATTTTAAAGACAATATAATATTATTGATTTCTTTTTAATTTTTATTTTTATATGATTTTTTGTTTTTCACCAGATTATAACTTTTTTTTTTTCCTGCTTTGGTGTTATTTTTTTCAAGGATAATTTTGAAATTAGAATGTGTGTTGTTATATTGTAAAATATTCCTTCTCTTTCACAACTAGGTTAATATTTAATATTTCAGGGATTTTTTTTTCCGAATTCCAAGATACTTTTTTTCCTCCCATGTTCTGTATCCGCGTTACATTTTCAGGACTTTCTGATTTAATGTGTGATTTTTGTGTAACTGTAATGTAACACTAACTCACAATTTGATGGGATTTTTGGAAACCTTTCTGATATAACAGAATATAAAAGTTCTTTTCTCAGACGAATTGGAAACCGGGCTAGGAAGATATTGATATAAATTATTCTAAATGCTATTGAATGTCATAAACTATTTTTTTTTGGTGAATTCTGAAGTAAATTAAATACTTAAAAACACATATTACATCATATGGACGACATCTAATGTTAACTTGGTGTTTTCATACAGTAAAATAAATAGTACTGAAATTCTCCTGAGAATGGCGTATTCTACTGAAATAAAGTAATGAAACAATGCTAGAAAAGTTACTGGATAAAGAAAGAATTGTGAACAAAATCGACATACTGGCCGGCATATTATGAATTCCCACCGACTAAGATTCTAACGGGAAATTTCCAGATAAAGTCTTTGTTTTGCCAAGGTCCTGCAATCTCCAGTTAGGATTGCCTTTCCAATGATAAGTCTTATGTTGAAGTCCTGGGAATTTATTTGTTTTGTTTCACAACGGATCATGCTCGTTTGCTATTTCCTCATTTGCGAAAGATTTGATGCTAATCAGCTGGGAACTGGACATCTGAGCCTGAATTAAGTTGCAAAATATTCCTTCCGATATTCTTCCCTATAAAATGTTTTCAAAGTAATTCACCAGACTGGGATAGCGTTCAGAGAAACTAAACTTTGGGACTACGGATATTGATGTTTCAAAGCAGTCGTATGTATTTGATGTTCAGATACCTATTTTAAAAACATTGTTACAAAGATTGGTGAAATCATAACATATTAAGGATATTACTCTATTAGATTGTAGATATACATTGTATTCTGTATACAGATTGAGTTTTATTAGTCGATAAACTATAGCTCCTTCTATTTTGTCTATAGGCTGATAATTTTTAAGCAGTATATTTTGTGTTTGCATTTTGTACAATAATAGGAGTGTGGAATAAAGGTTTAGTAAACGGTAAAAGTTCGAAACTGTATTTTAAACACTAGCGTTACTATTTAATCACCCCTCTTGAATATAGAACTAATCATTAAAAATAAAAAAATTATTATTTTATAGTTGTATATATTAAATAAACTCGTTGTTAAAAACTATTCACTCATAATAAAAGAAGATGAACTGAGATGCAGTCAGCAGAATCACCAAATACCTCCAAGTAAAAACTTTTTATGGATTGCCGACGTTTCGACCTGCCTAGCTCTCATAAACTCATTTTTTGCGTTCGAGATCGAAGAGGCCGAGCTAAGTTGAATAAAACCCTCAACATATCCGTATTTTTTAATCCTGCTCCTAATATATTTTTTGAAATGGCTCTGGTGCTTTAGATATTGATTTATTTCGGTTCCTTTATTGGGTAAGTTAATTATCTTTTGCCGGCTAAATTCAGTACCTTATGCTCATGAATCCCATTTAGTAATACTGTTTGACTCTCCAATGGTATTATGGTCGATCATAGATAATTAATTTTATCTGTATTGGTTCCTTATAAAACGTTTCAGTGTTACTTGTTTGCAATAATATACAATAGCGGGATTGATGAGCGAAAAATTAATGTGCTCTTACGGTGGTAGAGTTTTTTTGTTATAACATGACAACTGCCAAGGTTGTTCTACGATTGGTACAATGCTTTCTAAGTTAATTTATAATTCCATAAACAATACCAGATGTAAACTTTGAACCTTTGGAGTATTAAGTTTACAATTGTGCAAGTTTTGTCTTCCCATCTAAGTGGGACTCCTATTTTTATACCATTAAAGTTCATTGTAAATACAGAATTAAAGTAATCAATGAATACAATATTTCATTCGATTTTTTCTTTATATGACTATTTCTATTTGATTTTCTTATCATATTTATCAACTTTTCATATCAAACCTTCGATAATTTATAGATATCTGATTTTTAGATCCATTCACACAGATCTGTAGCTTTTTAATTTTGCTTCTTAATTCACTCATGAATTTTATGGAATTATCACCCTTTCCATATTCGATGTGCTGTTTCTTTAAATGGATTTAATTTCCTTTTTTTTTTAATAATTTTTTTCTTGCAATTTTAATAGGACAATAAACTTTAATCATTTGTTTCAATTTAGGCTGTTAAAAAGACAAAGTATTTTTGATATTTTCCTGTTTGTATACAGCTATTACTTTAAGAGTACATTTTCATTATCCTGGAGGACTCATGTCCTGGAATAAAGTATCGTATAAACTTTAATTTTAATCACCTAAAATATGTCAGTGTAGATATGAATATTTTGATCTGTTTCAGGCAGTTCTTCCCCTGCTGTTCGCCGCAGTCAACGCAGGCATCATCGGAGCCCCCTTGGCCCACGGACCAGCCCTTTCGATCGGACACGCCCCACTGGTTGCTGCCCCCCTCGCCGTCGCACACGCCCCACTGGTAGCTCACGCCCCACTGGTAGCACATGCCCCACTAGTGGCATCACATGCCTCTTCATACTCTAACACAGTGCGAGTTGTCCACAATTCTGTTCCAGTCGTGAGGACAGTCGCCGCTCCAGTCGCAGTGCACGCTCCAGTCGTCGCCGCTCCAATAGCCCTTGGCCATGGCCCGCTGCTCCATGGTTACCATGGATTTCATTGATCATCATTCATCATACCTTCATCATCATTCTCATTCCATTTTCGACACTTTTGTACCAAATTATTTATTCACACTCATTAAAAATTTACTTTTAAAAGTTTAATATTGCCTGTTATTTCTGTGTTCCTAATCAATATGTGTTGAAGGAGAATCAACCATTTATTAATTTTGAGGTTGATTTTGATGACTAACGAACACACAGGGTAACACAGGGAGAAGTGCGTCTGGAGAGGCCGATGGGGAAGCAGGAGCGTTTAAGACCTGTTTGCTTAATGTCAACCATCAAATCACAGACGCTATATACCACTCATCAATCATCATTATCAAAAAAAAAATAAAGGAAGACACGGGGAGCTTCCGAGTCGGAATAGCTGAAGAATTTTAAGAAGTATTTAGCTACTTATAACAGTCCGAAGAGTAATTTGTGAAATGTGGTCCATCCATGAAGTATATAGAGTGAAGTTCAAAAGCCAAAATTTGAAGAAAGAGAACATTATAAATCGTAGAGTAAAATATCAATTTATTTTCATTTTGAAGCCAATAATTGAAATTTTCAACTGTAATACAAAAAATACGATGAAATTTTTATGTTAAAAGTTGTATATTCTTTTCAGATGCTTCCAAGACCTTTTTGGAAAATGTAAAAATTGATTTCAGAAAGCTTACAGTTTATTTCAGTTGGGTGTACCTGTTATATGTATAAAGGTACCTGTTATCATCAAGACATGGAACCATTTTTTTATATCAACAATAGAAGCACTCCAGCTTTTAAAGGCCCATTGTGCGCCTGCTATCTGATTTAAAGATTTCCCGCCATTAAACTATTGAACGACCAACTCACGTTCTTTTAACGTCGTGTGTGCCCTCATTATTGAAATAACTTCTACAATAAATTATTGTTTTTAATTTAATATAACTTGAACAGTTTATGTAATCAATGACATCTATAAATTTCCTAGGGTATCATTTTGACTAGGATCCATTGTAGATGTTTGTTAAGCCCAAGTTTCACCCTACTAAGTTACGGGAGTTCACTTATACTAATATATACTCCTAATAATCATAATATATATATTTATATTTCCGTGTGTGTACCACTTGTTATTAATTTAACCAGTGAATATTCACTAATTTACCCCTGAGAATAGTTTGTTTAAATTACAAATACGATAAATTACGAAGATAATGTTTTCATGTGAAGAGATATTTTTAACAGTAATCCGTACAACATTTATCAGTAGTATAATATGTAGCACCTTCATATTTGCCTTTATATTTGACAATAATATTGTTTGGTTATATATATATATATATATTTAAATTACAAAATTACATATGTGAATTTAGACCCAGTTAAGCCTCTCTGACATCTGACCAATACTTGTTACTTCATTAAATTTAGCCAGTTTTCTTTTGACATTTACTGCCAACGATCCCAGTTGTGCAAACTAAACCAGCCACTGGCGATATAGCGACATTCCGGCCTTAATTCTTATCTTAGTCAGTAGCTGTTTAGCGAGTTTCGGCCAATAGTGACCTCGGTGTGCAAGGAACAAGCCGGCAGGCTTGTTTATACTAAATTAATAAATGCTAATATTGTTTAAATTATATTAATAAAAATCATTGGTGCTAACAAAAATAGAATAACTTAGGATTTATAATAATTTGCAGCTTCTATTGCATTTTTTGTTTAAAGACTAGTTTTGAATGTTAAACATATATAAAGGGTTTTTGGTTAGAAGGGGGAAAGTCTCAAAAATAGAAACAGATTTCATCGCCACCTGTTAGCTTGTCCCATATACTGTTACTTTAGTTGGTCTCACAGAGGCTAGAAAAAGGATTTTCACATGCTTTGAAGTGTAAGAACTCGTTTCCAATGATACAAAAAATTAAAAGTTTGTAATTTACATTTTCGAGTGTACAGAGAAGAATGGGTCAGGTAGAGATGAATTGTTTTTTAGGTTTTCCCTGTGACTGGTTGGCTGTTCCATTCATACTAAAAACAAATTTAAAATGAGACTATTGGAAATAATTCCTGGTAATTTAAACAAAAATCTGGAATGTTTTTGTGAGATTTTATTATTTATAATGATTCTAATGATCTAATGATGGAAATATTTAATTTTATAAATGATATATTAGTCCCTCTACTGAGTCTTTCTTAAAAGAAAGTGTAACCGTATAAATTATAGCCAATAGGTTACAGTAAAATAACAATAAATAACATTAAAAAAAAAAAAGAAAAAAAATCATCTTTTATCGTCTTATTCCCCTTCACTTAAACACAAAATAAACCCTTTCTAGAAAGGGGGTGTATATGAACTAAAATGTAATAACTGTGAAGCTAAATACACGGGAAAAAGTGCCCCATTGATAAATCAAAGATTAAAAGAACATATAAGAGTTTAAAATAATTCCAACTCCGTTATCCATTTCAATGTAAATAACCATAATTTCAAAACAGAGAGTAAAACTAATATAACAGGTAAAAGATATTTTACAATTAAATATTTATGCATTATTAGAAATAATAAAATCGTGCAAAACCCATCTAGGTTTTTGTGTAAATGTTAAATCTTTTCAATCGTCATATTTGAAAATAGTGTCCACTAGGAACAGAAGAAAACAACCAGTCATAGGGGAAAACTTAAAGGACAACTACCATCTCTACTTGACCTCTTCTTCTCTTTTTTTACATTGTCTGCTCTAGGTCCAAGTATATTTGATAATCCCTTTCATTTTGCCTGATTAAGGTGAGTATTAACATTTTTGGTTTCTTGTGTTACATTCTATTTAGCAAAGTGCTGATATATTGAAATGGTTTGTATTTTCTTAGATCTGATAGATGTTAACACCTGAAACTATTTTTCAAATAAAAAATTCCAAAGTGGCAAATGATTCATCAATGGATTAATACAATAATATTCATTCGGACATCAAGAAATTTAGTATGAACGAACTTAGAATAAGCTACTTTTTTATATTTAAAAATGTATACATTATATACAACAAATAAATTTGAGGAAAATGATAACAATGACACGTCATTAATATATAAAGAACTACTTCTCTTCAACAAGGCCTTCAACCTAGGCACAATCCTCCAAAATAATCAAACCTATGTTTTAAAGTTCCCCAGAGATTGCAGGATCTTTAGGATCATTTATGTAAATTAAGTAAACTAGAATCCA
Source organism: Euschistus heros (assembly GCA_003667255.2). Classification (NCBI taxonomy): domain Eukaryota; kingdom Metazoa; phylum Arthropoda; class Insecta; order Hemiptera; family Pentatomidae; genus Euschistus; species Euschistus heros. Next base: position 18,388 of record RCWM02000469.1, on the reverse strand, counting down.
GTACACGACACCTTAAGATAAATAAATAAAGAACTACTCTTGAATTGAATTTGAGGAAAGTTGGATTCGCGTGGGTTTGGAGTTTGATATGAAAGGATAGGTACCTGGATTGGCCCAGGACAGGTACCTGGATTGGCCCAAATAGATAACATATAGAGCATTAAGATCTTTTTGGATAAGTTTGTTAGTGATATAATAAGGAGCATTAGGTATTTAAGGAAGGATTTTGGATTGTAAGGATTGGAAACTAGAATAATTGAAAGGTTTAGTAGGTCCAAATAGGTTCAACTATTTTTATCATATAATTATGTAATGTAAGTAGTATATATCGTGTTAAGAAGTCTTCTGTAATTTATTGCGAGCTTTGAACGTTTTCTAGTAAATGTTGGAGTAGTCGGAAACCTTTTTTAAGTCAGGTTTTTAAACGAAGATTTTAATTTCCAAATTCATTATTTAGAAACGAGTATAGACCCAGCAAAAGAAAACACCGAATGTTCTAAAAATAAACGACACTTGTTGGGTAGGAGAGAAGGCGCACATGCCAATAGCTTTCGCAAGAGGCAGGGCCGGCCTGACCTAGGAGGTAGGACTGGTTCTCTTGTAGCAAGTCCTTTACTAACTGCCCTTCCACCAATCGTCCTCTATTCCTGAAATGTCTTTATCATAACATTTATCAACGAACCTAGATCTGAGAAATACCCAAAGCTTTTACTCTGAACATAGTCTTATTATAATTTTAAACTGTCAACAGCTGATATATATTTATCTTAATTGACTGTCTCATACCTTTTAGGCATTATCCAAATAAGGTTGGCTATTCATTAACTTAACACGGATATAGCTGTATTTAAGTGGTCTATTACAATCATTTAAAACCATTATTGATAATATACAGGAGTTGACAGGTTTATTGAAGACATTGTGTGAATTAGGATTAATAAATATTGTTGAGTTTATTAAAACAACGCCTAGAAGATGAGAAGTAAGAAGAGGTCATACTGTCGAAGGTTTGTTCTTGATCTATTGTTTTATTTTTTTTAAATTATAAATTAACTATTAAAAAACACATCTTTTAAAAACTAATTTTTGATATCTAGAATACTGTTTTAGCCTATCAGAAAATGAATAATTCTTAACTTGACTTTTATTTTAATAATTATTACAATCTACCACAATTATTGGAACTAAGTAATATCGTTACAAAGTACGCATCAATCCCCTTATTACTACCAATATTTATTTATCTTTTAATAAACGCTTTATTGAGTATAAATTAAAAAATTGGCCTCAATAGATAGAAAGAAGTCTTATGGGTGGCTTTATGAATCCATTCACCCAATACGTACAATGAGAAATAAACGAGAAAGAAAAAACATAACAAGATAAATAACCTCAGCCTATACAATACATAAAATAAAATAAATAATTGAAAAAAAAAATCAATAGTAAAAATTAAAAATATAATTACACCCACAATTTAGACATGGAGATACGAGCGAGGTCCTTAGTGATCCCAGCGCTACTCTATCAACTGCGTCACTGTTGTAAATAAATACTAAGTGGAGGCTGAGTGAGAGCGCAATAGCACAAATACTGAGAGCATGAGTTGGGAATTTGGCTATTTCCAGGTCTCCATATAGATTTAAAGATCAGCCAAGAATTGCCATTGTATAATCATTCCTGAACTGGCAAAATTAGGTTGGTATTACGAAGCCTTTGATGCTGGCAAGTTTAATAAAAGAATAAAAAAGAGGCTGAGTTAAGGTTTTTCGACCATTATGTTCAACTTTAAAAAATCAAGCAAAAAAAAAAAAGCGTTTCTTACTTTAAAAAAAAAAAAAAAAAAAAAAAAAAAAAAATATATATATATATATATATATATATATATATATATATATATATGTAATATATGTAAATGTATTATGGAACTGCCACACTTAAAATTAAATTATATGTGGAAATTTTATATTAAATCAACTTGTATGCATTTATACAATTAAATAGACAAAAATATATTAAAAAAAACTAATAATATTTCCATGCTAGTAATGTAGAAAAAATAGAAAAAAAAAATTAAAAAATGAAATATTACTGATAACTTAATATAGAAATAGAATATTCTATTCCAAATGTGGAAAATATATAGTTACATAAAATTCAACACGCTTAGACGTAGAACAATTTAGAATAATTTGCATTTCGAAAAAATCTGCTGATTTTGAATGAGCATAGAGATTAAGCATTCCATATGTTAAGAGGAAGATTATTCCAAAGGAGGCAATGGAAGGAAAAGAACGATCGGGATGTCGGCGCTATTATGGTCAGATTGACGATATTTTGTATACTTTAAATTGAATGTAAATATAAGAAGAATGAATTATGCGACACTTCTATTGTAATTTTCTAGTTCAATCATCAGTTTTGAATGTTAGACATTCATCAGCAGTTCTAAAAACATAAAAATAAATTAAACTATCAGTGCTTTAATTCACACTTAAATTTATTAATTTTAAAATGTGAAACAAGAAGTTAACGTGTTGAAAACATCAGCTAAGGAGGCAAATAGGAACGACTAAGGTATCAGCCCGATCGTGTAAACTTGGTTGAAATATACGTGGCTCATAATTCATCAATCCTTATTGTATTAATCCTTTTACACCATCAAGCGAAATATAGGACGATTTGAGTTGTTATGGTTATGGTATAATACATAAAAAATGGAGATGGGGAGCCGTCACAAACACAAATACCAATTGGAAACAAGAGAGCGCCTCAAGATATCCCAGAAAAATTTTACTAACCAGTTTATAACTCTTTTGATTATATAATTCTTTTGCCCTCGAATATTCGAAAGGTTAGTATTTTATTTATTTAATTAACATAAAGCCTAGAAAATAAATTGTTAAACTCGTTTTCCCATATTTTTAAGAGTAGACAAAAGCCGCAAACGATAAATATTACGATATAGATCGAATAAAATATAACTAATAATATGTCTCATAAGGACGACTTAGTTCCTAAAACATATTTGCAGAAGAAGAAGGATACAAGTAAATCATTCAATATTATTAATCTGTTTTGTCTATTAATTTAGAAACCAACAATACTCACGGTTACTCGAGTTCATTTTTTCCAATAAATTCGTGTTGATAGTATAGTATAAACAGTAACACTTTTCACTGTTTTAGTTCCAATAGTACTTTTTTTGGCTTGATTTAAATCACAACTGATACGAAAATGACAACCAGCGATGGTAATGGCAATAAAAAAAAAAACTAATGGTTAAAGCATGATAGAAACGCCTAGGAGAATCACCCTGCTTGTGGTATTTCTTATCAAGCTCCTTTTCAAACTTCTACTGACATTGATGGGTATCATTGTTGTTGACATGCGAAATCTGTACGAACCAAGGTGTCTGATATTGCCCTGATATGCTTCGTTTTTGCAGTTCCGTATATTAATGTCTAATGTGTCCAAAAAGGTTTTGGTAAGTAAGTGTATGTATTGAGATTCTGTATTAGTTCTAATATGGAATGTAGTCCAAAGAGGGAATGAAGTAGCCTTAGCTGTATATTGAATGTTTAACTTTTGGACGAGGTGTGTGAGCCCTATGCAGTTCTCTTTGTTTGTTTTCGATAACTACTGGAGTGTAGGTCTATTTTCGAAGTGATAATGCAATACGACGCGATTTTTTTTGTGGTTCAAACTTATTGTCTATCGTCTACACCAGTTTGCTTGTAGGTTATGTTATAAAATTCAATTATACTTACATTACATTTATAGAATAATTTAGAAATTAGGCTAAATGTTTTGGCTTATGAATAAAAATCAATTCTAAAGGAAGATATAAAAATTTTGGCTAATTGAAGGCAACTATTTTGTTAACCAAACCCAAGCCTTGGGCTCAGATTAGCTATTAGATAATAAATATATTGAAAAGGATTAGTCCCAAGACTGAACCCTGGGGAACAACTATAATGTTTATTACTTCATACATAATAATAGATCTTATATATCTGCAATCTGATCGAACAGGATATGCATTTATCTTTCGAGTTAGGGTAGCAGTCCCTGGAAGGTGTGGGTACTGCCTGAGAGTGACTACCTAGCAAGCCGGCCTTTCACTAATCGTTAACCTGCATTCTACCCGGAGGCCTGCAACGTTACAAGAGATCCAGCTTACGATCTAAACAGGACATACTTCTTCAGATGAGGCCTCAAATTCCGTAAAGGGAATGCATGGTATGTCAGGAACTTGAACATCCAAGAATGCGCCTGGTAAGGCCAAGGACGTCCTGAATCCGTTGTCAAACCTCAATCACTGACCTCAAAGAACAGATCGTACAGTTCAATCTTACCTTATTTAAAGTTAAATATAATTTATTTTATTACTAGAACTTTATTTAAATATAAAAATGATTTTTTAAGGTTTTATTGAATAGAGAAATCCGATGCACCTTCTTTTTGTAAAAGGGCCTTTAAATAAAATAGAATTATATTGTAAAACAGATCTCAAAAAAGTTTTTGACCATAACTGATAGCAAATTTTGGACATGCGTGTTGCGGATGTTATTAAAAACGTTAAACATATTTACAACGGAAGAGGGTAATCTATTCTGTATAGGATTCTCGGTGGTAAAATGAATTTGCCATGACAGTTTGATATGGATGAGGGGAGAAAACTCGGGAGTGAGAAGATAATAGTATCGTAATTGAGAGTTTTGTAAGGACCGTGTGTAGAAGGACCCACGGGGAGGTGGAGGGGAGTAGGAATGGTGTGGTTTTACATAAATAAAAGAGTGATAAATGATTTTCTATACTGCTCAAAAGTTAAAAAAAAAAAAAAAAAAGTAAAAAAAAGGTATGTTAACATGTTTTCATGTTCCTCGTAAGTTCTTATTTTTCCTAAGTCCGGAATAGATGACCAGGTATTTAATGACATAAAATGCATTTGAAATAGAGCCATTTTTGCTCCAACCTTACCATCCTGAACTTCATATGAAGGATATTAGGCTTGGAGGAGGAATGTCGAAACTAAGATAAGTACACAAAAATCGAAACTAAGATCTCTTTGCCACCTGTCAGCTTGTCCAATGTTCTATCAGTTAAGGTGGTCTCACGGAGGCTAGAAACAGGATTTTCACATGTTTTGGAGTTTAGGAACCCAATGAGAAACAAAATATACGTTTAATTTACTTTTGCGATTTACTCCGAAATATGTTTACTTCACATTCCTCCTTCGATTCTAACGCCCTTCATATATATTTTTTCATTTAATTAGTGAAGTAATTTGAATTTTTCGTTTAAAAACAAAAAAATTAATGCTTTGAAAACGTTTATCGGAATTTCACTAGTACTCATTATTTTTCGAGAATGTCTAAAATAGGTTTTGTGACCTGTAGGAAAACCCATCCTTCCAGCCTTTGATGAAGTACGATAGGACGTTAAGCCCCAATAAAAAAAAAAAAGAGGTTTTAAAATGCTAATGTGGTAATCAACTGAATTATGAGATAAAATGACGATAAGTTTATAAAATTATCTTGCATCTGCAATAGAGAATCAATCAAGTGGAAATGAGAGTTATAGAGTTTATAATGGAAGGATAGATGCCTCGTTCGGGTAAACATTTTATAAAATTAGCAATATACGGGTGATATTAAGGTCATTAGGTGTACAATTGGAAATAGCAAAACCAAAGCTGCCAAAATCCACAACCATCGACTAAAATAACACATTCATCTTTATCTTATGAGGTGAGAAATATGATAATTATTCATATATTTTTTTTAGAATTTTATTTTTTATATTTACAACAGTATACAATTTGAATGCCTTAAATTTGTTTCTTCCTACTTTTTCAAATAGCAGCATAAGGACTATGTAAAAAGTGAGCGTAATGAGACAAGAGAACTCGCCAACTCGCAAGTCGACATTTAGATGATAATGTGCCTCTGTTGCATTAACATGTTACACAAGTCCTCACCGTCCCTCTACCGGACAACACAGGTCAATGCATCCTGTTCTCAGGTGAACATGTTCAAAGAGCAAACTAGAGATAAAGGATCAAATAAATAATTAGAAATGCTTGTAAGAGCGGACCACAAACTCAAAACAGAACGATACCGAGCAATCAATACATTGTAAAGTTACATAATAGATTTGCAAAATACTTTTTTAAAAAATGTTTTGTTAACCTCACTTGTTTGAATAATTATTTTAATAAAATGTTAGAGATAGGATTTCAGCAGTAAAAATGTTTTGTTAGAAAAGTGTTCCATGTGTAATGGAGAGATTTTTCCCTGTACACAATGCAATTTTTAGATCGAAAATCATATTGTTAAATTCCGAGAAATGCTGAGAAAACTTCTGAGTACGTTCCTCTGTGTCGCACAATTGTTGGACAGTTTACCCTCAAGTATAGCTTTATAGAATTTCTCAATATAGAAGAAAAAAATAATGTTAGCAAAAGCGGCGTGGCAAGGTCTGCGTGCGCCCGGGGCGTCTACTTCTGTTACTTCTCACCTTTTTAGAGGTAAAGAATACTTCTCCACCTCTAAGTAGAAACGTAAATAGATATTTCTTATTTCGTAAATCTCAAGATAACGGTGGATTTATAAAAAAAAAAAGTAATGTTAAATTTTAACTTTTGTAGCACATAAGTAAAAACCGGGCTAGGTACCAAAAATCAATAATTTTTTAGTGCTTAAAAGTGTGCTGTGTGCCAAGTCCAATGTTGCATAAAGTGGACTAATTCCACACTCAGAGGTAGTTCTAAAGAATGCCATAAGGTTACTTTGATTTACAACGTTTTTTTGTTTTTTTTTTTGTTTTTTTTTCACAAAAGTTAACATTTTGGCACTTACTCGTTTTTTACTAATGTGCTACTTTTATTTCCAATGTTTTGTTTTTATTCTTATCCAGGCGACCGCTCCAGGTGCCACTGATTAATAAGGCAAAAACCAATTATTAACAAGGTGACAACTACAATCGTATAAGTAGGCCCTTTAAAGAACAGAAGAAGCTGAGCTGAAATAATTAATATATATTTTGTATTAGGTTATTTTTTTTTTTATTATTAGTTTATAGTTTCCTTGTTTTGTTTTAAATGTTCAGTTAATTGAATGTTCTGTATTATTTGTATTTGTTTTTAATATAATTTTTAAGTTAATTTGTTTTCAGATGGTTTAGTTACTTCCATAAAATATTGCTGTAACAAATCTCACTTCATGTGCTTTAAGCAATCTTATATGGTCTCTTTAAGTATAAAAGACTTTTAAATATTTTTTTTATTTTTTATATCCATTTACTGAAATTTACAACTGTACAAAATATATAAATCAAGTCAATGTGTTCATAACGAATAAAATAACATGTCAAAACTTGAAAAGAACTACTCATCAGTAGCACTTCAATAATAATTCTACACTAGAAAGTCTCAGTAGCTTTGGAGGATTATCGGGAATGGAGTCGGAAGTAAGTTGAAGGATTAGTGGATTTGAGTGGTTATAGAGGTTACTATCAAAGGATAGAGGCTGTCTGAGATAGAGAGGTGCCTAGCAACAAGCTCAACTACAAAGAGGTCAGTTTTGCAAGAAATTCTGCAACTGATGTCCTTTAAGGCTATCTGTCGGTCAGCTCCTCATTTAGCATACCCAGCCCCAAACCTGATTCTTGTCTTTCTTTTACTTGTAACAGAAATGTAGTTTGTAGGGCTTATGTAAACACTTTTGTATATTTAAAAAATACTGTCAAACATCATTCACTCTCGGCTGTCATGAATAAATCGATAAGTCGAAATTGCGCCCTTTTCAGTAGAGCATTTTGATCGTTTTCAAAAATCATGTAACTACACTAAAAATACCATTTACGCTAAAGTTAATACTTTAAGGCCTTATTAATACGCACACTTCAAAAAAATTTCCGCAAAGCAGATATAGACAGTCCAGCTTTGAAGTTTAATAGTTAAATCGTTTTAAAGGTTATTTGACTTATTTGCTTATTCACGAAAAGCATTGGTATAGTCAAATAAACATATCCCAGATAAATTAGATGCAGTTCCATCATGATAATACAAAATGTCGTTTGAGGAATAAATTTATAAAATTATCAGATAATCAGTAACTAGAAAAACTATATACAATAGCTTGAGGCTTAGAACTCTTTGCATCCAAGTTATACGTCTAATAAAATAATAAGATTCGGACTTTAAAAAATAGAGCTATTCATATAAACAAACAATAATCTGGCAGTGCAGTATGGGGAAAAACATTTACTCCTTGCTGTTCTAATAATTTCCTTGTAGTTCAGGCAATCAAGATATTGCAGAGTGCTTGAAATATGCTATAATTTTTTACTTCATACCTTTAGCAGTTAGAAGGTAAACATACTAAAAGCTCCCGCCTTTCGGGGGTGAGCTTACGGTGGGAGAAGGGGAGAAGGTCTTATTTTTGGGTGTATCGATTATATCTCGAAAACGGTGGACTCTTGAAAAATATATTTCAAATCAACATTAATTCCATGAAACCTCAAATCACAAGAAATTGAAGTATTAGTTACAGAAAGCTAGACATAAATATTTGGAACAAAAACATTCTTCTAAGGCTGATTATGAAAGCTGGAAATAAAGGTTTTGTTCATGTACAAGGACTTTTTCAGCAACCTGAAAAATTATTTGGAGAGTTCACTTTGTTTGTTTTAGACTATGATCATTCTTTCCCTGGACCCTTGTATAGTCATCATTGAAAAATTATATCAAACTAGGCCAAGATTTTCAACACTTCTAACGAACCGCAATTCCTCCTCTGGAAATATGGGAAGTTTGTTTTACTCCTAAATAATTATTAGCATACCGGTTTTTTTTCAATTAAATCTTATATTGGAATATATATTACAATCTGAAGCAGTGAAGGGAAATAGGTAATATAGTTAATGATGTATTAGTAACAGAAAGAATAATGGTACACCACTAAAAGAGATAAACATAAAACAAATAATATCACTATCATCAACAATAATAACAAAAAATAAGGAACATGCACAATATATGTACAATACAGACAGACATACAACCTGGAGAGCCCCGAATCGAGCCTATTCCCTACTTATTGGAAGTATAGGCCAGGACCGGAAGAGGTCCCAGCGGTGCTCTCTTAGCTGAGTCACTGGTAAAGGTTTCTTATTTACATCTAAATTTTGATATAAAATACCAAAATGTTTTCTAGGTTTCATGTAAATCTGCATTGATTCCATGAACATAAGAATGCATTGGCACCGTTTTTTTCCATACTTTGCCAACTCAACAGTCTGGACTTACAAGACGGTCCACAGAGTTTCGTGAATTATAATTTTCTAAGGATCTTCACGTAGATCTTTTTCTACGTATTTCATAATATATATAATATTTTTCTATTCAATAGTTGTCAGATTGGGACGCCTATAGCTTCCCTGCTGCTAAACACTCAAACAATACTTACAAGACGGTCCACAGAGTTTCGCGAATTATGATTTTCTAAGAATCTTCACGTAGATCTTGATATATATATATATATATATATATATATATATATATATATATATATATATATATATATCATAATCATGATTACAGTAAAGACTCATTATTTTTTTATTTTGATTCGCAGAAGATAAATTTTGTTATATCTATTTTTTCTTAAAACTATTTTTTTCTATGCGTCACTTACATAGATTTTTAAATAGATTATTCAGAATGGAATTCATAACAACAGATTCAAGGTGAGGACGGGGTAGTTATCTCTTCTAGGAGAGGGCGTCGACATAGGAAGATGATGCCTAGCTGATGATGCAACTACATCTTGTAACTGGCTCCCGCAGAAAGTGAAGGTCTAGTTCAGAAGTCGATGAACTCTCCGCTAGCAAAACAAACGGCTCATCTTACATCCTAGTCAAAAAAATGTTTACAATAATATAAAATATTTTAATGATACGACTGATTCCTTCATGATTATGGTCCAATTCAGTACTTACAGTTAGTAAAAAGATATTTTCTAAATACAACAATGATGACAGTACTTGGACCTACAACATAATATAATGGCTGCAAAACTTTATTCTTATACTGAAATCTAATTTAAATATACTAGAAATGTTAATGGAACATCTTCGTATGTTCTAGCGAACAGCGATGGTATTAGTGCAACATTAATTACTGAGATGGATATGTCTTTTAGCTGAGGGTTGGGACTTTTTTGGTGCAACATTTTTTTACATCAGAAATTTAATATATGATATTTTTGTTAATATAACATTTGTTACTTGGATTACCGTTTAGGTGCTTTATTGTTTGAATAATAAAAGTCATTTTTGCTCGCAATTTATACGTTATTGGGCTTTTTGACACGCTCTGTAGGCATTGCTCGGATCGAAATTATTACCACAGTTTCCTTGTCAGAAATTTAATGGAGAATATTTTAGTTTTATATGCATTACATATCTAGGAGCTATATTGGTTTGATTGAAAAAATTCACATTTGAAACCGATATTTTCTTTCAACTTTTTTTTTTTTTTTTTTTAATAATTATTGATTGTTAATTTAATTTAAGTAATTTGATTTTTTGAAAATGTAAGATGGGAAAAGCAGTGGTTTACAGATAGGCATATCCATGGGCTATGGTTTTTCTTATTCAGGGAGAAATCGAGTTATTGTTGGAAAAAAATACTGCTGAAAAACAGTTAACAGGAGCCATTATATTATCCAATACGTAAGATTGCTGAGTTCTTCCCTTATCAGTGAATGTAGTATATACGATATTCTGCTCTGAGTCTGCCTCAATATTGTCTCAAAAGTCAGAGAATAGAAATTAGTAAGGAAATGAACCTACTGTATCCCAGGAAAAATTAAATTGAGATTTTCAGCGTTGTATTGGTTCCTGGGAAAGCAATTATGACCTACATGAAATTTTTCCGTCAAAAATCTGGAATTTTCCATAAAATACAAATTTTTTTAAAAATAATACAAATTAATCTTATTCATTTATTACCGATTAGGAGTACGAAATGGTATTTTTTTAATTGCTTAGTTTTGTAGTGAATCGTCGAACTATTACAAGTTTTCCGCAACGGTAGATTTTTCATCTCCTTAAGTTCAAAAACAAAAGACTTATTAAATTTCCTTATAATTAATAAATACCGGTCCTTTACAGTGGCTAAGTCTTAGAAAGAGTATGGTACGAAGAGTTACTCATTGAACTGGAAATAATGCTTCCATATTCATATTTACTGGTATTGCTAAATTCTTACTGAAGTACAGTATCCATAATTTGAAATATAAGGCACCAAACTGCCGGATTACCGAAAATGGTGGATTACTGAAAGCAAAGAAAAGAACAACATACAAATTCTCAAATTATTGTATTTTTTTTTTTTACAAATATCTAAAAATTATTTTGAAGAAAAAATCTATTTATGCAGATCTAATTAATGGGACTGGCATTGGTACAGGACATGAATATTAGGCGATCTTATGAAAATTTTCCGTTTCCAGGATTTTTAATCCTATGAAAGAAAGTAAGTAGTTTTTCTCGTAACCGTTGTAGATTTGTTTTGGACCCAGTTCTTGAAGTCTAGACCCAAAATTTATCTTGGAAAGGTTCGATAGCTGAATGATCGTATGGCGATTTCTTCTTCTCTAATAGCCTGAAACCTTATAGCGATAAGACTTATAAATGTATATTTTAAGGCTAGCCATCCATCGATAGCCTTAAAATTGTTTTTTCCGGGAATTTTTCGTAGCTTTATTCAGGGGTAAACTGAAGCTTTATCAACTGAATTTCACCTGAAATCGGTGTTAACCGCAGCTTTTCTTGAATGAACTATTGAAACTATGAATCCTATGAAAGAAAGTAAGTAGTTTTTCTCGTAACCGTTGTAGATTTGTTTTGGACCCAGTTCTTGAAGTCTAGACTGGACCCAAAATTTATCTTGGAAAGGTTCGATAGCTGAATGATCGACTCACTGTCGATCACTGAAACAAGGACTCACAGGCACTGATGAGCTCTTGTGAAGTGATGGATTACTAGGAGTGTCGGACTATCTAAGAGCCGGATTATCGAGATAGTAACGTACATATTTAACATAGTAAAATCAGATTGTAGTTTTTGAAATATATAAACAATAAAACCTGATTTACCTAATCTGAAACTAAATTAGTCGATGCACATTATTCAGATATTACTTAATATAACATTCCTGATTTCATTCAGAATAAACGTTAAGCTTTCAAAAACACCTGGATTACTTAGTTACCAAAACACGGAGTATGGAAATGGATTGATTAAAGCCAAAAAATAATTATCCTCAGATATTTTGAACTTGTTCCGGAATCAGAGGCTGAAACACTGCTCTGTTTGAGTATAGGTAGTAACATACGCAAGAAAATGAAAATGCTTCTATCCATGCTATTATATAGACATTCAAGACTGAACATCATATAAATTTTGAATACAAAAAATAATTCCTATTTCTTTTGTTTATTTATGTAGTTTTAAATTTGTTAAATTCTCCAAATATCACAGGAAAAGCTGTAGGGAGTGGGAAAATCTAAATCAGAGTATTTTTATTATACCAGTTTGATATTTTATGTAGCAGATTTCCACACTAAATATAGCGACAAATTTCATGAAAAAATAAAATAAAATAAAAACTAGAAATCTAAAAAAGACTAGAGTAAAGATATTCTTTCGCAATAATTAGAAATATTGCAGAAGTAAAAAAGTACCGGATACATTATTTTCATATAATTGACATGTTTTTTCTATAAATAGATGGTTAACGGGTGATTGTGGAAAGTTAAACTGAAACATCTGGAGTCATAACTAAAGCTACGTGAATGATTTTTTTAAAAAAGCACATGGTCAGCTTTTTAGAAAAATCAATATGGTCAAAATATCAAATGAGATGAGAGACGCACTTCCTCACAAACCCCAAGTTCTCACAGAATAGGATGAAATTTCGACACCAGCGGAAGGAGGCCGCCCAGTCACGATGTTATTTGCAATTTTAATTATCCAGGTAGCAGTGGCTGATGCAAGTCTTCGTGTGGACGGCATTAAAGGAAAAAGTCTGGTTTTGAAATCTCTTTGGCGTGAGACTGCCACCTAACTACTGACCCTGCTCTGGAGGAATGCCTCGCAGTCCTCACTTATTAAGCAACCTCACTCTTAAAATTTTATTTTTTCTAAATTTTCTACAACATTTATTAGTATTTTTGAGATTTGTAGATTGCATTAAGTAAAATATAAGAGATATTTTTGCTGAACATATAAAACTTTTGACGGATCTTCGATTGCTTTCCGATTCCTCATAAATATTCTATACAACAAATAGTTTTCAAATGCCTGAGTTATTAAAAGGTTGTTGTTTTTGATCATATAAAGGTTAGCCTCTTCTTCTTGGTATTTAAATCCCTAAATTCCTATATCGTAGAAAGAGTAAAACCGTAATTGGACATATTTATCCTTAATTTTCTCTGTCCTAAAAAGTTATTGATACAAAAATGTCCCCGCGGTGTGGCCTTCGTTGTCTATTGTTTAGACTATAACAATATTCTTACATTACAAACCATTTATGATAAAACGTTTGAAATATTTAGGAATTAGGTAATTAATCGGTATGAAGATTTCTATTAGAAGATCCTAATTTCCTCACATATCTCCTGGTGGAGTTGTGGACAATCGCAGCACAGAATCAAATCCGTATTCGAGCAATATTTTGCTTTTTTTGACATTTTTTTATTGACTATACACAGTAGCATAATAAAGTACAAAATTATATTTTTGATTTTATTTCATATGTTCTTTCTCAAAAATCGTTTCATCGGATTCAAAGTTCATAGGGAATATTTTGAACTAATATGAAATTTGGAGCAATTCAGCCTCAATAAAACAGTCCAATTGGAACTGAGGCCAGTTGTCTGGTTTTTTTTTCGGTTAATAAAAGGTTCTCATATAAAATTGATTTAAGTTCGAAAAATAATGCAGTAAAATTTACCAAAATGGCTGGTGCATCATTGATTTTATTGTTAATTATCAACACTTTTTCCATTAAATTTGGGCAACCGATGCGTGTTCCGTATCGACTTTTAAACAAGCTACACCCACAGAGCTTCTTTGAAGACACTACTAGTTTCTTATTTGTCCATTGAAATGAAAGATTTTTTTTTTCGATAACTGTTATTTTTTTTTCGAGTAACCATTCCTCGCTGTCGTTTTTTTAAAGCACCTTTAAACGACCACCATCTTTCTGCTTTCTAGATTCATAGAAAAATATTATTCTCGAATCCAACTACTTTTTCTGTTCTGCTTTTTCCCGGATAAAGCATTTTTTTTTTTTATGAAAAACGGTTTCCTTTAGTACAAACAGAAGTAGTTTTTGTATTACAAAACTTTTGTGAGTGGAAAACTGCAAAGATTTTAGGCAACTTTATTCAAGAACTACCCTCTTCTCCCTGAGAAATTAACCAGCCAGAAAAGATGGTAAAAAAAAAAAAAAATTTATTACCAAAGTTTAAAAAAAAGTTTTAGTACCAAATTTACACAACATAGGTTCAAAGCACGATTTCGAATGAATTTACAAAACCCTTTCTTCGGTTCGGCTTAAATAGAACATGAGTTTATGATTCGTTTCAAAAGAAAATAATATGATGAAAAAAAATATATTTTGCCTTTCCTAGAGCGAGAGTTGAAAAGTAATTCCGATTCAGTGAACGTGCACAAATGAAATAGTTGAACGTGATACAGCTCTAATTGACCAGCTGCGGGTGAGGTTGGACTGAATCTGATATGTTCTCTGCATTCATTATCTGCAGGGCTGTCCAATAGGAAATCATTTTAGTAGCAATGCAGTTAAATTTGGAGTAGCCGTGATGATTTCTATATCATCCAAAACTATTATTAACCTTTAGATAGATATTAGTAATTTGTTAGGTATGAAATGTTGCAATATGGAAACTATATTTGGTTGCCATATTGTATCTGGAGATAGATGTTGGTATTCCTAAATACCATATTTTTTAATTTTTTTATTTTTTGTAAATATTACAATCTGACATACTAGAAGGGTGTTAGATTGTAATTGATATTAGAAACATAATTATTGTTATCATATTTATTTATTTTAATGTGTATTAGATTTATATTATAAGTTAATAACATACATTACAATCTGACAATACCTTCCTTTCAGATAGGAAAATAAATACTGATTTAATATCATAATAGTTTAAAATTTATTAAATTTTAGAAACTGCTCGTTGTTACAGACCACTTAAACATTTACTAGACAAGCGTTCAAAGCTTCCAATTCATTACAAAAGACTTATTTACATACCTGTGATTAGACCTATTTGGACATATGGAGTTGAACTTTGGGGCTCTACTAAACCATCCAATTTATCTCATTTCCAATCCTTACAATCCAAAATCCTTCGAAAAATCCTAAATGCCCCTTACTTTGTCACCAATGAACTTATCCATAAAGACCTTAATGTTCCATATGTTGCTGAGTTAACCCAAACCAGATACCTATCCTTTCATAGTAAGCTACATAACCACACAGATCCATTAGTTTCTCAACTTGTTTCCCACCCCATTCCCAATAATCCTCTGAGGCGTCTGAAAAGAAGATGGTCTAAAGATCTAGTGTAGAATTTTTATTGAAGTGCTACTGATGAATAGTTCTTTTCAAGTTTTGACTTGTTATTGTAATCATTATCAGCTCATTTACTTGATGTGTATATTTATACAGTTGTAAATTTCAATAAATTGATATAAAAAAAAAAAAATTTAATTTTTTTTAATTATGAATGTCCAACAAATATTCAATGATAATAAGGTACAATATTAATGTTGAGTTTGTAAACTATGTATTGTATCTTTCTTACCTATTTTAATTTATTCTGTGTTAATGATTCATATTTATTCTTAATTTATTTTTCAACTGAGAATTTGTATACAAAGATGGGACATTTCTGTTAATCTTAAAAAGGGGTTACTTTGCCCTTAAGGAGTAACTTTACAAAATAATATTTACTGAATTACTTAGTCTCACTTACGTTGGGGCCATTTCAAAAGAGAAATAAAAACTTAAAAAGTTAATGTGGTACTCTCTATACTTGGGAGGTAACAGGCACAACAAATCTTACCCTTTGAATTCTTCACAAATCACAGGTTTGTGGTTCTTATTCTTGTTAAAACTTGTCTATTCCACAGGAATTTCTTCATTAATAAATACTTAATAAATATTTCTTCATTAATTTTTTTTTTTTATATATTCAATTGAATATGTGAATATTTATTGACAATTCAATGAGAGGTGGTAACTTGGCATTGAAAAATAGGGAATCACCAGCATAAAAAAAATTAACAAACTATTTTATCTTATTAAAAGTGAAATAAATCCATGGACAATCAAAAAATCATGAAATATTATTAAATTCATAATTATTATGATGATAGTTAAGTCATAACTAAGATGAATGCGTTTGATGGAAGGCTAACAAAATCTTTAAATCGTGGATGGTAATCTTTAAATGGATCAGTGGATAGTAAGAGATCTATACCTTTTATGATATGAAGACAAATTATTTCATTGGTATTTGTATTTTTCTATGCAACAGATTGATATGTTTTTGTATTTTGAATTTTGAATTCGGTTTTTCTATAAATAAATCTCATAAAAAATTGTAGTTATAATAAATAGTTATACGAAATACTGTGCATATGCTTTTTTTTTTTTTTTTTTTACCATTCATATATTATCATTTAATTTAGATACAGATATCAAAAAGGTACTATGTTCCCTAACTACTGGATAAACTCTATTTCATAATCATTTATTTAACTAGTATGTGAATAATTTTATTTGAATTATATTTGAAATAACATGAATGAGATAGTACACTAAGTGACAAGTAATCACCATTCTTTGTGGAATTCCCTCAATGTATTTAATATCTATTACAGTAATATCAGATATGGCTTTTGATGGCTGCTTCAATACTCAGATAATCAGTTCGATAATTGTATTTGTAACTTAATACAGGTAGATGGCTGTTGTGATATGTTAAGTGGGGGATATAGTTTTGAAAGTGATGTAAACAGAGATACTTGAAGATATGAGTGTCATCTAGAAAAAGAAAAAAACTGAGGCAGATAAGAATAAAAATTCAAAAAAGTGAAAACTCTATCAGCCACTTAAGGAAATTTTTCTACATTGGATGAATTCCAAAAGATCAAACTAAGAACTTATGACTATATTTATCAGACAGTTCTTCGACATGTGGCAATGTATGGCTGTCAGAGGTGGACCCTCATAAAGGTGCAAGAAAGATACCTAAACACACATGGGACAGAATAATCCTAAGAAAAATATGGGGCCCAATCAAAGCCAAGAATGTACACCAAATAAAAACAAAAAGAGAACTCAGGGATCTATATGGGAACCTCAATTTGGTTTTGTGCTTCAATAAGAGAAGGATTAGATAGGTAAATTGCATAGATCAGGAAAAAAAGACCCTCTCGGAAAGTAATGGAAGGATACTCACATGGGGAAAGAGGAAGAGGTGGACTTAAGCTGTGGTAATTGTAAGATGTTGAGGCTGATCTATGGCTGCCATTTATTTATTTATGACTGAAAGTGACAGGATGGAGAAAACTACTGAGGATCGCTCTGAGTGCCAGGTTTTCCATAGACCATAGAGTGAGCTGAGTAAAGTAGAGAGCTATCATTTGCTAGGACTTATGAAGGTGGCTTCTTAGTTTAGATTAATGCTCTTCCAGATTAAAGACTTTAATAAATTACCTACACCCATGGAAGAAAAATACACCATATATTTATTCAGTTATATGGTAATATGTCAAACAAAACTCAAAGCCACCTTCCATGAGGAGCGTAAGGTTGAAGTATATATAAACAGATGTTATGAAGATATAATATAAGACCTCTACCACTGGTTTAATCAGCCATCTAGAGTAAGATTCTTTCAGAGTAAGATTCTTTCAGAGTAAGATATTGCAGAGCCTTCACTGTAGATTTTACTAAGGCTCAAGCTCTATATTGAGAATTTTAATGTAGCTTGTGAAATAAGAATAATTGGATGACTGTGTCTCCAATAAAAAAAGCAAACTACTCTGGCAGGTTAATAAAATGCTGGTTTCATTTATTGGTGATGGTAGATCCCACAATTATATCAATTTTGGATTCATCAATGTTTAAGACATTTATTACTTATTTATTTTTGTTTTTTTTGACATAGCTATTTGATATAGCTCTCTAATTATGATGATCATGGTCTAATTGTTCTATTCATTTTGATATTTATAAGCATCATTGGTCAACCTGTACCGAAAATAT
>RCWM02000470.1:600000-857500 GCA_003667255.2 Euschistus heros | reverse complement strand
TGGGCCGGAAATTTATAATGTTATTTTAATTTCCATTTCTCTCTTATGGTAGGAATATATCTCTGATATGTTCATATGAAATGTATTAGGGTTATTAAACATATTAATAAAACAAAAGCTAGCAGTATCTAAAAACAATTGCCTAGCAATTTTATAAAAAAAGTTTAAATCGATTTCGTCCCTTGTGTACATTACGTCTTAGAAATCCAAGATAAAATCATTAGAATTCCACTTATTTAAATAGAAGTATAATTGAGCAATTATTGTTTTATGAAAAGAACTACCTTGGTACATTGGAACAGAGTATTTACTGTACATACAAAGAACTTCAACAGGTTTACAGCCTGCTGCAGGCGTCTTCTTATCTCCCTGTAATATCGCCTTCACTAAAAGAAAACATCCTAAAGATAAAATAAACACCATAAAATGACCACCCACAAAAAAAAAAAATACATAGCACATAGAGCACTCAGTGATTCACACATGACACTGAAGAATTCCCCATAAATGGCGCCTTCTTCGGAACAATAGAATCTCTTCAGTCCGTTACGATAGAGTGAAGGAAAAGTCAAAATCCTGTGACATGTCAAAAACCTTTTCCACACCGACAATAGCAGCTGAGGAAGGAACTAAAGAACTACAACGCAACTTGGAAGGCCGATTGTCACGAGGAAAACCAAAAGTACTTTGAGTTGGACGAGATATAATTTTCATTATTAATAACATGTACAGAATTTTACTGATATTATATTTGAATATTTTACAATTACTAAGAAATAGCAGACAATACTAGCAGAAAATAATAGATCCACTGTTGTTGTTGTTTTTTTTTTTACAGAAACTTAAATTTGTTTTATACAGGTTATTTAAAATTATAAATTATTTTATTTATAAGAAGAAGCACATTAGATAAAAACGAACCAGCCTTAAAAAAACAAGAAAATTTTAACGACAAAACATTAGCGCACAATATAAACGTATCGTTAAACCTTTGAACAAACGAGTTTACCGCACCGCAATAAAAATTGAACGTGGAATAAAAAATTTATGAAACTGACTTTTCATTTAATTATTTTAATATATATATATATATATATATATATATATATATATATATATATATATTATATATATAGAATTTGGGTAACGGTTCGGATGTCTGACACCAACCCCTTAAGTCTTAATTTAGTCTTAAAAAGATTAAATAAAACACAAACTGAATAATAGATAAACGTGTTGAACTAGTATAACAAGATAACAAGGTTAAGTAACAACACTATAGTAGTTAATTAATGATAATAAACATATGACAATGATATTACAAAGAGGTAGGTAGTAACAATACAAATAATAACAAATAAACAATAATAACAATAACAATGACAAATAATAACAAAGATATCCTACAACTAAACAACACAATTCAATTTGAAACTGTAGAAGTGATTGTTTACATGTGAGGTTATAGGAATGAACTATCGATAAATGTAAACTCGAAGTGAAGCGTAAGGATCGAACTGGTCGGTGTAGCGCGGGTCAAGCCAGTTTGGTGGTGGCAGGCATCCGAACCTTTACCGAATTTTGTTTTGCAGTTAAGGGCAGAATTATGCACAGTAAAAGTGCATTGATTCTATAACATGGCCGATACTTCTATACCCTAAGAAACACGACCAAAGAGCTCAACCATAGAGCCCCCAAAACATAATTAATAACGGAACTAAAGAAATTAAAACAAAACATCATTCAAAAATCAACGTCAATCAATCTTAAACAACGTGTTTCAACGTAAAAAAAATTTTTATTAATAGCTATTTATTTAAATCCACAATTGTATACACATAAATAAAATGCATCTAGTAAATGAGATGATAAACCAAGTAATAACATACCGCTTGCTTGTACAGCAACTACCCATTGGAAGCGTTTCCAGTAAAACAGATTTTATTTTTTCACAAATGATTAATCAAATTAGACGTAAGTAACTGACAACAACACACTTTCAGCAAACAAACAATAGCATCACCACTAAACAAAGTAATCTTATAACAGTTATATTACCTTCCACTATTGAAACCATGGAGTTATAGACAAGAGGGGGCTTACCTCTCAATAGCCAGGGTAGGCAGCCATTTTGGTGTGAACCGTATTATCAGTATATTAACCTCTTATCAGTTCAAATTTTGGTTTCCTAGGCTTTATACTGCTGTTATTTTATATTAGTGATTTATTTACTTTAGTGATTTACTTATCACTAGAAACCAAAAAGAGGATATACCACTCCTTCTTGATCGGCACAACTTTATATGGCTCAGAATCATGGGCGGTGACAAAACAAAATGCAAATAAATTACTGGCCCTAGAAATGGATTTCTGGAGAAGTTGCGCCATATCCAGGTTACAGAAGGTCCCAAATAAAATTATAAGAAATCGGGTAGGAGCTAAAATCAACATTCTCAATAACATCAGTGAAAGAAGATTGCTATGGTTTGGACACGTCATGAGAATGAATGAGACACGATGGCCCCTTCGAGCACTTAAATACTGTCCTAAGAAGAGAAGAAGACGCGGAAGGCCTCGGAAACAGTGGATAGAAGAGGTCAGAGAAGAAATGGCGGCTAGAGGGCTGACTGAGGAAGACAGTTTTGACAGGAGATATTGGAGGGAAGGCGTATTGGGGACCGGGATGTGATATTTTCGCATAATCCTGTAAATAAAAAAAAATTTACTTATTTTATTTATTACGGACCCTTTCAATTGCCCTAGGCTATATAGAATGCAAGTTGCTAATTGGGCATTGTGGGCGTGGTCGGTTAGTGTTTTGCTCTCGCCCCTCACGGAAGGGCCTCTCCATAGTACTATAACTCCATGATTGAAACCTTTGACTACATGGTGACTAAATCTAAAATATTATTTCATTTATAAATGAGATATTTATTGTAAAACATAATGTTGCCTTCCCATCTAGGTCTATTCATGTTGATGCTGTTTCAGTTTTTGTAAAGCTAATAACTAGGCTATTCGTGTATCGATATAATTTTTTAAGATCTTTCGATTTGTGGATAGCTCCGCGGTGGTAGTTGATCAAATCCTTACGAAACTGGTTTTGGGTTTATAATTACCAGCCTACTAGGGGATAGTAGAAACATAAAAATCGGCGGGTCAGGATTGAGCTGCGTTTACGTTGAACGTTGCTAATCGAAGGAGGGGATTGGGCAATCAAAAGCAGTTCCGTTAGGAGTCGACTGCGCCACCTTCCATATCCAGTCCGTCATTATCCTTCTCGGGGGAACGGTATCAATCTCGTCCTTACTCCTGGAAAGGAAATTTGTTCTTCTTCCTAAGGATAATTGTTTTGTCACGAAGGGAGAAAAGTCCTTTGAAAGGCATTAACTTCTTTAATATCGGTGTAAGGATAAGTGAATGATTATGGCAATTAAATAGGGTGTAAGTTATTTGTTTAAATCAGTTGGATTTAGCCTCCATGTAGACTAATATTTCAATAGTGGAAGGTTAGGCGTTAGTAACTCACAATAACAAACAAACAATAGCATCATCACTGAACAAAGAAACCTGTTTTACAAACCATGATGTGCTGAAAATTTTTAGATCTTAAATAGTCAAGTCAATGAGTGCTGAATTTAAATTAAACTAAATTTGTCGTTTACATCTAGAAAACGGTGGACTCTAGAAAAATATGCTGAAGATCAAAATTAAAGCTCATTAAATTTCCTATAAAATTAATTATATACGTATTCGTAGAAATTCCAACGGTTTTCGAGATATACGTTATTAAAAATCGAAAATCTTAGAAATAAAAAAAATGTTTACATCACTTTTTGTTAAACATTTTCTTCAAATACCAGAAACGTATTTACGAAATTAAAGTAAATTTAATGCTCTACAATTTTGATTCTGACGTTTTTTCTGAGAAACGATTGTGGAACGTAATAAAAGCAAACGTTTGAAAAAAAATGAGGGACATTTGTTTTTTCCGGAAAATAACCAATTTTCAATAACGTATATCTCGTAAACGGTTAGAATTACGATAAATTTATATATAATAAATTTTATAGTAAAACCATTCAATTCATCTTGTATTATATCATTACAATCCAAAATCCTTAATGTTCCTTACTTTGTCACCAATAAACTTATCCATATAGACCTTAATGTACCATATGTTGCTCATTTAGCCTAAACAAGATATCTATCCTTTCATAGTAAACTCAATACCCACTAGTCTCTCGACTTGCTTCCCATCCTACTTCTGATAACACTCCGAGGTATCTGAAAAGAAGATCGCCTTGGGGCTTTGTTTTTTACAAATTATTGACATGTCACTGTAATAATTCAACAGCTCAGTTACTTACTGCGTTTACTGTATACAGTTGTAAATATCAATTAAGCAGATAATAAAACTATAAAAAAGTATATTAAAATAGTATAACAACAAGAATAATGAAAATGAAATCCACATTCAAATCCACTAGTTTCTGAACTTGCTTCCCATTCTATTCTAGATAACCTCCGGGGCTTTTAAAAAAAAATATAGCTTCGATTCCTTTTAAAATAGAACTTTTATTGAAAATCGACCAATGGGTAGTTGCTTTACAAGCACTTGACATGATGTTATGGCCATCTTAACATTCACTAAACGTATTTTATTTTATTGTAAACAGTTTTAAATTTCAATAAATAGCTAAAATAAAACCTTAATTTGTCACAAACAAACTTATCCACAAAGATCTTAATGTACCTAACACGTTTCTGATTTCGCTCAAACGAGATATCCATCTTATAGTAAACTCCATAACCTTTCAAATCCTCTAGTACCTCAACTCTGACTCCTCAACTTCTTACTCTGTTCCAAATAACCCTCCGAGACGTCTGAAAAAGTATATGGCATCCTAATATAGAACTTATTGAAATGTTTGAAATTCTAACCTCTTTAAGTTGAGGTTTGGGGTTTTAACTAACCATCGATTTCGTTTCTCAACGAGGCTACCCGAGCCTAGCGGAAGCAAGCTGTGTACACGAATGGTGCAAGTACACACTCGCCGAGTGCCTCGTGGACGAGGGAAGGCGAGCTTTATAGAAGTTGGGTAGTTTTATTTAATGTAGCTAATGTTTTATTTAAAATTGATGAAGATGGATGTGAGGATTCTGGTTACAGCAGTTGCAGCTATTTCATCCTACGCATAATATAATGATGTGTACATAACCACGAAAAAATTACAGAAAAAACGGAGATGGTAGATATTTTCTGATTGGTTATTTATTTTAAGCGAATTTTAGACGAAAATTTAGCTACTTTAATTAACTACTTAAAATTTCTTTAATTACAAGTTGTAAAAACCCACTTAAATAACTTTTTAGGATATCATTAATTAATATTATTATTAAATTTGTACATTTTATTTATTGCTTATATATATATATATATATAAAAGCAATAAAATATAAAAAATATTTTGGCTAAATGAATAAACTAAATTGTATTAACGCTGTTTTCCAATCCTCAGGAATCTTTTCCTCAAACCAGATGTCCATCATCAACTCCGCCACCCTTTTCCTGAAATCGTCACCCGTCAGTTTCCACATCTCTGCCACCACCCCATCCTCTCCCGAAGCCTTGTTGTTCTTGAGAGCTGAAATTATTTCATCAAGCTCCTCATCATCAGGAGGGTCTGAATCTATACAATGTGTGTTGTCAACAGTACTTAATTTCCCTTTAGGTTCTTCGCAGTTTCATAGGTTTTCTAAATATTTTGCTAGTATGTCACAGTTCTCTTCCCTTGTCTGGGCCAAACTTCCATCCTCTCTTCTTAGCACCAGTGCCTGTGGTATATAGCCTTTAACTTTTTGCTTGAATGCTCTGTAAAACAGTCTTGCGTCGTTCTTATTGAAGCTTTTCTCCATTTCCACTAGCTGTTCATTGTGGAATTCTCTTCACCTCTTCCTCAGGACTTTGTGTGTCTTTTTTCTTTCAGTCAAATACTCTTGGTAGTTTTCCGTTGTCCTTGTTTGGTTCCAAGTTTTCCATATGGTGAGAATGCCTCCAGAAAGACTAAATAAGGCTGTCTTCTCAAAGATGAGAGGGTATAAAAGTGCTCCAGCGTACATCTTTATAGTTTTTTTTTTTTTTTCTTTAGTTCCTCAATTAGTAAGGAACTGGAAATTGAATGATGGAAGCGTTGTAATGTGATTAAATGAGACTTAGATGTGAATAACAGAAGTGCCTTGCCATTCGAAGAAATATGAATCCCGAGCTTAGGCGAGTGTGTACTGGGTCAGTTCGCCCCGACACCTCGTTTCCTCTCGGTCCTTTGACTCGTGGCCAGAGACCGACATTTTTCGGAGCGCTGCCGAGCCGAGCAGAGCTAAGGCGAACTAATACGAGGTGACCCAGTACACACTCGTGCTCGCCTGCATTCGTCTTGCCTCGGCGAGTGTGTACTGCCGGCATTAGAAAAATCCTCAGTGCTCCTTACTTTGTCACAAACTTATCCAGAAAAATCTTAATGTTCCTTGCGTTACTGAATTCGCTCAGACCAGATATCTACCCTCCATAACCATTCAAATCCACTAGTATCCTAACTGGCCTTCCATTCCATTTTAATAAAGTGTTACTGATGGTTAGTTGCTTTATAAGCTGTTCGCGCCAATCGGTGCTCTTTGTAGACAGGCATATTCATCCTCGCTTAAATGAAACATTAATTAAATCAAGTGGTTAGTAATACCATTCAAGCCATCTAGCGAAATTTTAATGCAATTAGGCCTCAGAAATTAAATATTTTAACTTCAGGGTGCAGCTCCTGATTTGTTCGACGCACCTACCTCGCGCTAGTTAATCCAGCCTGTTCTATGCTATAAGGTTGATGCAAAAATAATGCAGGATTTTCTTTCCGTTTCATTATTAATTCCAATTGTGTAAACAAAACTAATCCGCAATTCTAAGTTATTCACATCATTTTAAAGCCTATTTATCTCGCTTACTTTCCTATGTAATTCTTTTTTTTAAAACATTTAATTCAGTCCATTCAGTGCCTGCAGGCAAAATGATGTCAGGGAGCGATTTTCGGCAAATTTACTTGTATGAGTTCAAACTCGGTCGAAGTGCTGCACAAACGGCTCGAAATATTAATGAAGTTTGGGGGCCAGGTACCATTAATGATTAATGACCAGTTAAAGGCAATAGTTGAAGCTGACCCCACCAAAACCACTTGCGAAATAGCGGAAGAACTCGATGTGGATCAGTCAACAATCGTACGCCATCTCAAGGCAATTGGAAAAACAATCGATGTTTTTTCTGAATACCAAAAGCCTGCATTATTTTTGCATCAACCTAATAGATACCACTAAGACTAGACGTGGTCATCCCCATCTCTATTATTTGCTCAAGACAAAAGTCTTCCGAGTTTATTTTAACTGTCGTGTTCTACTTTTCACATTATTTCATTAAAGGCGATTTCCCATCTCTTTGATTGCAATTGCGTGTGACTTCACAGGGAGGAATTCTCAACCTGGTTATATGCCTGTAGAAATACAACCCTTCTCTGGTCTTACCGGTGCACTGGGGCAACCAGAGAAAATCCCAGGAAATGACGCTGAAAACATCAATTCGGTAAGTCTTTTCCTTTCTACTAGGTTTAGATTTCTTCTCAGTATCTTTCCTTTAGAATTGCGAAACCTTTTTCAAATATTCTCAAATACAGTCCATAGAGAGGGTAAATTTAATTCTGAAAAATTTCAACTTCTTTTTAAATTGGATAATTACCAGCCACGAGTTTTGTCTCTACACAAGCAATCGACATGTCGTTATGAGAATTATTATTACATTTAATAGATGTATTTTTATTTCCTTGTACGCAGTTGTAAATTTAAAAAAAAATAGCAAAATAATTTTATTTTGTTTTCATTTATTTATATTTACAGCTGTACAAAAATATATACATTAAGTAAATGTGTTGATAGTGAATACAATGGCATGAAAATAACTTGTGAAGAACTACTCACTAGTAGCACTTCAATAAAATCTACACTAAAAGGTCTCTAGGCCATCTTTTCAGACGCCTCGGAGGATTATCGGGAATGGAGTGGGAAGCAAGTTGGGAGACTAGTGGGTTGGAGTGGTTATGGAACTTACTATGGAAGGATAGATATCTGGTCTGGGCTAAATCAGAAACATGAGGAACATTAAGGTCATTATGGATAAGTTTATTGGTCACATAGTAAGGAGCATTAAGGATTTTTCGAAGGATTTTGGATTGCAAGGGTTGGATACGAGATGAATTAGATGGTTTAGTGGAGCCCCAAAGCTCAACTCCGTACGTCCAAATACGTCTAATCACAGTCATGTAAATGAGTCTTTTATAATTAATTGGGAACTTTGAGCGTTTGTAAAGTAAATGTTGAAGTAGTTTGTTACGACGAGCAGTTTCTTGTCGTTTTAGTCTTGTATGTGGATCAAAATAAATAAATAACATTGAAAGAAAAGAAAAGAACAAAACAGATAACGGAAAATATTTTTGGTACGTGTTTCTGGAAAGTGAAGTTTTCTCCCGGATGGGGGAAAATGCTGGGAAGGGGCTACTTACACAGTAACCATAGGGAACCTGCCGGCAGGGGCCAAAGCAAAGTGACAATCACCTTTTTTACAGGGGCAGAGAAAGTACCACTTTACCATAACAAGTGGGCTCACCCGTCGGCTGGAAAAGCGTGTAAACTATGCAATATGGTGATGTTTGAATAGCCTAGTGAGCAGGCCAACTGGAGCGGAAAGGAAATGGCATATTTATCCCGTATCGAGATGCCACTTTCTGTTGTAATCTTGTCAAAACCAATATATTAATAGACTTTTACCGTACAAAATGGAAGCTTCCAAGCCTAGAGAAATGCGATACATCAATAATAATATTAATGTTAATACAGTGGAATCTCGCTTATCCGGACTAAATGTTGCTAGAAGGTTTTTTTTAAAATAAAGAAGAAGAAAATGAACTTTATTCTGGGACAACTTATCCCCTAAGAATAACATGTGATTACAATACATAGGACAATCCTCTGGCTATGATTAATAATAAAATTATGAGTTACAGTATAAATGAGAAATCTTGTAATTGGATACATCTTATGTATACTATTATAATGTATATTACATAAATATTCATAATTTACATTTGCTCAGAAGATTGAAAATTCAGGAGGTAAAAAAATAGATGAAGTTTAAAGGAAGTGAGATTAATGCTTTTTTCGAATTGAGATGAGCAATGAATTCCATGAAGGATGCAGTTCGATGCGCAGGAATGTACATGTTGATGGGTTGGGTTCTAGTGTTTAAGAGGTGGATGGAGAAGTGCAGAGTAAGGAGGTCATGTGTATAGATGGCTTTTTTGGTTTTCAAGAATTGAAATATGAGTGCACCTAGGTATTGACATCGGAAACTAGTGTAAAGCCACCCAATTTCAGAATACCTGTGAGATATGTGACAACGTCTGGAGATCCCGAAAATAAAGGTGTTAGGATTAGAGAAAAATTCGGATTATATAGGTTAAAGAAAACACAAAATCAACATCATCAGAATAAACGTAGATTTTAATATATGCAATACATAAAATATATGAATAAAATATATTAAAATATTTAACAAGTCCAAATATATATTATAATACATTCATACATATGCGAGTATATACAAAAAAATCAATCTTCAAAACAATGCATTTTTAAAATGAAACGTTTTTAAAGTTGTTTTTTTTAAAAAAAAGCTTAATATAGTTGTTTTGTTTTAATTTATTTAATTTTATATTACTTTTTATTCATTTGAGAAAATATTTTAAAAAAATTATAAGTAAATATGTAATACTAGCTGAAAGTACCCTGCTCCGCTACGGTTTAATATCATTAGGATTAGGGACAACTTAAATTAATAAAAGTCAAGCTTAACGTTGATAATTATTATTACTTAAATAAACCTAAAGAATTCCATTCTTAGTATAATTTCAATAAGTAAATTCTACAATTTGCAAAAGTTAATTTTATGTTATTTTGATAGTCCTCCAGTGAAGCTTCGAGGCAGCACTACCATCTTACCCAGCTCTGATACCAGACCATCAGCTCTTTTTATGTCATATTTATATTAAATATATTTATAAATAGTTGAGTTCTATTTAATAGAAGCCATAGACTCATCTGAACTGAGAAAAAGTTTATATTCTAGGTTCAACGAATGAAATTCAGAAATGCTAAGTACTTGTTATTTAATACTAGTACTTGCTAAGTAACTTGTAAAATGCAACTTGGGCCTGGTTGAGAAAAGCCGATTATTTTGTGATCGAAAAAACTGAAAGAAGGGTAGTTGAGAACGAAACTACTGGTAAAGCAATGTTGGTGGATTGCTCGTAAGGAATATGTACATCGAACTGGCCTTACATGTCACCACCAGAGAACATAAGTCTTTTAACCTCCTCTTTAACATAAGTCTTTTAATAGCTTCTCGTCACGAAACAACTCAAACTTGTAAGGGTTCACCTCTGCAGCCACCATGAGTTCACAGAAAGTACCATATTATAAGGTTTCGACATCGATCGTATTTTTGTTTGTTTACAATTATAAGGAACTTAATTAGTGGTCAAAGTGCGCGGCTTAAACATCTAACCTATTTTTTAACTTAGCTTATCTCCAAATACCATATGACAATTAATCTATTATCATTCACCCAATAAAAATTGTAATAGCATTTTTCGCGAATTAGCCGCGATCCAGGCCGATTTTTTAAAACTTCCTTTCTTAGCGAGCACCTACGACCCTAGAGGAAGCTACATATCGAATTTCATTCCAATCCGTTCGGTGGTTTCTGAGATTTCGTGTTAAATGAGTGAGTGGTATTTGACAAATATATAGTAGATTAAAAAAAAAGTTCTGCTTACTCGTTAGTTCGGATTACCGGTGTTCGGATTATCGAGATTGCACTGTAATATCTTCTATTCTCAAATACTTGGAACAGAGAAATACAAAATATAGAATATTACCAGATTAATCCTAGAGTAAAAACCAATTTTTACGACCACAACAAATATAACAAGTTGAGGCCCGCGGGCCATGGGCGGCCCTTTGGGCTAGTCTATCCGGCCCGCGACATCGCCACACACAATTATACATAAGACAAAATTTATTTTCTGCAAAGCTAGAATAGAATTATTTTCTTCTCGTTGCGTTCCGGATCTTCTAGCGATGTACCATATAAGTTGGGTGTAATGAGATAAAGTCAAAAATAAAGTTTATTAGTTGTAAAACTTTGTTTTGTCTAATTTTTTCGGTCCGCCTAGATGTTTTTCTATCTCATCCGGCCCTCCTGTTAAAAAGTTTGCCCATTTCTGTACTAAGGTAAACATGACTCATCGACACCTCCTCTTCAGTACCTACACCATTTGCAAAGGATAGTTGTGGTGTTTTCTGTTTAAATTTAAGTGTGTGTTTCTTGGAATCAGAACACTACTCATTCAGACTCGCAATTTTTACAAACATTTGTGAAATTTTTACACGATCAATGTACTCGAACAAATTCTTTTATTGTTTATAAATAAAAATATTTATCTCAAGGCCAACTACTTCCGAAATTCCTCAGATATCTGAACCAACTAGTTTCAAAAAGTCAAAAGAAAATATAAATTTTTTTTTGATATTGGAAAGGAAACGATAGTTCACTTGATTGTATTTGAAAAACTTGTATATAAAAATATATTGTTGCGATGATTCTTCACACTCTTCCTTACGATAGTAGGTGGAAGTGATAGAAAGTTTTAGAGTTGGTACCATCATGGATCAGATAGTAATAGTCCAAGATAGATGATAGTCCAAGCGCCCGACTGGCTTCGAAATAGCAGAATAATGACACCCAATTTTACGGGGCGGTCGCTCCAGTAGAGTTCGTCATTAGCTGCTTCTTTATTGGAAACTGAACTCTCTAAAAACCTATCATATTCTACTTACAGCCATTGTCACTAATCAATATCAAATATTTTTAATATCATTATAGAAAATTTATAAAGAATTAATCTATATATATAAAAATGAATATGTGTATGTCTGTACTCGATTATTCTAATGTTTCAGGTTTATTTAATAAATTGTACCATTGGTTGTGTGAAAGAGCAGTAATATTACCAACAAATACTATAGCAGAGAATATATAGCAGAGAATATTAACAACATTATTATTGAAAAAGTAAATTGTAAAAGTAACCCTATCTCTATTGATAGGGTTGTAAGCACTGATAATGCAGTCCATTATCCGCCAGAGTTTCTTCCTAAAATGTCTCTGTCCATCTAAATTACTAACTCATAGCTTAGATTTAAGGATTGAATATCCAATAACGCTTTTGAGTAAATCATTGCAATAATACCAGGTTACAGCTTTGAGTGAAAATATCTAGAACTGTTGTGAGAAAATAATTCTCAACTGCACAATAAGATTTTTATTGTTAAAAAATAAAACTTCTGTTATTAGTTAAACCTATCTAAGTTCGTTACTTATAAGAGCGGGCGAAGCCGTGACTGGGGATGCTAGTTCACTATATAACTATCTGAGAAATTTTTAATGAGCATAATTCCCGTTTGAATATTAAAACAAAAAAAATTATTTTGTTACTTAATGACATTTGCCTCCAAGCATAAGATATGAATTATTTTCTGTTACATTAATTTATTTTTAAATCTAGATATCGGTATCGAGAATAAAAAAAATATTTGAGATTTGAATCTAGACTCACATAATTGAAAAGTGACGTCACAGACCATATGTTTTTTTTTCCTATAGTTTTTAACAAATGACGACAATATCATAAATTGAACAGTTTTTAAATTAATTTAAATAGTACTATAAAATACTAGCATCGCGGCTTTGCCCACTCTCATACGTAAAGAAGTTAGATAATAATGTAACTGACGATAATAAAATTAACTAATAATTAATGTTCTATTTGCTAATCGATAAAAATATTGTATTGAACAATATATTTGAGCATTATTTCATCAATAATATTTTCACGCATAGCAATAATTTTAACCTGGTTAGAGTAGCAATGATTAGGAGTTTGAATATTAGGTAAAGGTGTAATTAGACATCCAATTTTAAATTTTAATTTATGGGCTGGTAATCCTGACGAACAGAGGCTTTTAAAAAACTATTACGGATAATGGACTGCATAATCAGTGTTTACAACTAAAGGGCCACGAATTATATTTTTACACACAGTATCAAAAAGCAAAGGATCACCATTTTGATTAAGTAATAATTTTTATTAGGCAGAAACAATTTTATTGATTTCATTTGTGTGGCAAACAAACCTCGTATCATGTAATCAAGATTGTAGATTTAATTTTATTTTTATTAACTGACATCCCAACTCATCCTACCACTGTCCTCACCACTTACGCTGATGACACATGCGTGTCATCAGTAAACAATGATCCCTTCATTGTCTCTCAAACACTCCAATCCCATATCATAAATCTTCAAGAATGGTGTCAAAAATGGAGAATCAAAATAAATCCAAACAAATCCCACCAAAGAACTAGGGTAAACGTTCGTAAACCTACGACCTCCTGTCCTACAGTATCCTTTAATGACATTCCACTAATCCGTGTTGAACAAATCCGCTACCTAGGACTCCACTTGGACAAACGACTGACTTGGAATCCACATACAAGAACGACATACGAATAAAACGACAAGAAACTGCCCGTCGTTTCAGACTACTTCAAAATTTACTAGACAAACGTTCAAAGCTCCCAATTAATTACAAAATACTCATATACATGACTGTGATTAGACCTATTCGGACGTACGGAGTTGAGCTTTGGGGCTCCACTAAACCATCCAATTCACCTCGTATTCAATCCTTACAGTTCAAAATCCTTCGTAAAATCCTCAATGCTCCTTACTTTGTCACCAATAAACTTATCCATAAAGATCTTAATGTTCCATATGTTGCTGATTTAGCCCACACCAGATACCTATCCTTTCATAGTAAGCTCCATAACCACTCAAATCCCCTGATTTCTCAACTTGCTTCTCACACCATTCCTGATAATCCTCCGAGGCGTCTGAAACGAAGATGGCTGAGAGACCTTGTAGTGTGGAAGTTTTAATAAAGTGCCACTGATGAGTAGTTCTTTTCAAGTTTTGCAATGTTATTGTAAACATTTTGAACACATTTACTTAGTGTATATTTGTGCAGTTTTAAATTTCAATAAATTGTAATAAAAAAAAAAATGTATGGGTTGGTAATCCTGATGAACAGAGACTGTTAAGAAACTATTGCGAATAATGGACTGCATAATCAGTGTTTACGACTAAAGGGCTATGAATTATATTTTAATTATCAAAAAGCAAGGGATCAACATTTTGATTAAGTAATAATTTTTATTTGGCAGAATTAATTTTATTGATTTCATCTGTGTGGCAAACAAACATCGTTTCTGTTAATCAGCATTGTAGATTTAAATTTTTATTATTGTAAGTTATTGCTAAGCCTTCCTAGATCTATGAAAGTGATTTATACAGTTTGAATTTGTTTACGGATTGGTTTTACTAATTTGAACTAAATTGTAAGTGGCGCTAATCACATATTGCTTGATTTTCAAATTTCAATGGGATTAACAAATCGCAGCATTAAATTAAATGTAAGTAAATTTTATTACTAATGTCAAGCTCTATATAAGACTGTACCTTTGTAACCTCTCATGTGGAATGGCTATCACTACCTATCGGTCAATTTTCAAATTTCACTTTAATCCACTTACTATCGTTTTTTTAATGGCAAAGTAACGGTAAATCAGTAGATTTTATAATTGCTAAACCATCTTGGAACTATAAAGATGATGTGGTCAAAATTTGGTAGAGATTGGTTCAGTAGTTTTTGTTGTTAGTGATCACAAACGAAAAATGGCTTGTCCTTTTATATAATAGTATAGATAATAAATAATACTTTCTGATTACTAGTATATTTTGTGAATGATTATTATTAATAGATTTGATTTCATGCGTTACATGAACTTATTTTTAAATCTAAGTATCGATTTTTGAGAATCGAGATTAAATCGAGAATCGATTTTATGCTACCGGTATCAAGAGTCGAAAAAAATTGAAATATGAATCCAGACTCACTTAATTAGACGGCATGACGTCATAACCATATGGTTTTTTGGCTATTGTTTTTAACAAATGACGAAAATAACATAAACTGAACATAATTAATCATTTTTATTGAGCAAATTAATCTAAATACTATTAGTAAAAATAAAAATTATAAATATTTCTTTTAAATGTGGAAAATGGGAAAACAAAATTACTCTTTGGATAATCCTAAATTAATTTAAACAGTTAATAACAACAAGTGTGATATTCTTTTGTTTTTTTCCATGAAAAAAAAAGGCAATGTTGTTATCAATTTGATCGAATTAATTTACTAAATAATTCTATAATCCATGCCTAAATAGTGATGATATTATATATATATATATATATATATATATATATATATATATATATATATATATATATATATATATATATATATATGCTGCATAAATATCCGATATAATTAAAATGTATTTTTATGAATACTTTTTCCTGAATGAACAAAAAACATAAA
Source organism: Euschistus heros (assembly GCA_003667255.2). NCBI lineage: Eukaryota > Metazoa > Arthropoda > Insecta > Hemiptera > Pentatomidae > Euschistus > Euschistus heros. The sequence goes on along the minus strand of RCWM02000470.1, from coordinate 841,844 downwards.
TAAATAAGCATTAATTATAATGGAAGCGTTGCAGAGCTCCTTTGCTGACTTTAATTGCTGTACGTGCCAAAGCCTAAACATTCGCCATTCCTCGGGTGCAGCGGAGCTCATATGTGACTGGGCGTGCCCTGCTATCTGCCGGCTGGATCACGACCTTCGGTAGGGGTGGTCCAAGGTAGTTCGAAGGTGGTCCAAGGCAAAGCGTTACAGCCTCGAGGGAAAGCGATACGGGAAAAATACTGACTTTCCCATTCTATTCTTTGTCGTGTTTTTCTTCTTTTTCTTTTTTTGATCATATAACAATTTACTAACGGTATAGATTGGAAACCGTGTACGAGTCTAGGGAACTAAGGCTCTATAGAGAAAAAAATAGAAAGGGAACTATTCTCTTGGAACCAATAAGCTCCATAAAGAAAAAAAAAAAATTAAAAATCGTCAAAATTATTATTTGGTTTTTAAAATGATTTGAAGTAGAGATATGTGGATTATCGGTCCAATCGGTTCTAGAAAATGAATAGCTATCAAGAATCGATGATACAAAGTCGATTCCTAAGAATCGATCGATACCGCTGATGTTGGCAATACTTATGTGAGATGTAATATTATTGTTATACAGGGTGACTAGAAAATAGATGCGGTGCCGGTAGAGGGAGATAGTCCAGGCTAATCTGGGTCGATTTTACTATAAGAACTACTGTCCGAAAATTAGCCGTTTAAGAGTTTTACTAATTTTTAAGATTTTATAAAATGTTAAACAAGTCATATTAAACATTTAAAAAAATGTTATTTAGAGTGGCATGAAAACTTTAGAATCTGATCAAAATTCTGTACCCACAATAGACTTCAGAAACAGGATAATACATGCAGTACAAGAAATTCAAGCCTCTCTCAGGAATTCGGTGGTTGTAAAATCAGCTGTAATAAGAAGAGCAAGTATGTGCATTAGAAATAGAGGGCGCCACATAGATTTTTTTTTTTTAACATAACTTTATTCACAACTGTACAACCAGTGAATGTGAAGTTACATTGAAACAACAGACATGATCAGACATGAGGGAGTCAGCACCCAGTGGTACAATCTGTAGGCGTGATACTAAATTAATAGGGATTAGACTAGGAGATCCCTCATCCACTTTCTTTTTAACCTCCGTTGAGTTATGTTAGGAATTTGTACTGTTGCCATATTATGTATCAGTTTGTTAGTGTGCCCACTTAGTTTTTCATGAAATTGTAGATAAAGTTTATGAATATGGGTCTTAACTGTCGGAATACGTAAGTCTGTATGTAGCGTATTGTTTAACTTTCTTCCAGATACAGTCCAGTAAAATAAGGCTCCAAAAGGCCGTTTTAAAGAAAAAAATGCGGAACTTTTGTTCTCAACGGATCTTTATGTTTTTTGGGGTGCTGAATCCGAATCTGAAGTTTGCTACCACGGCAACCATCGGCTTCATATTCAAAATCGCCAAAAAAAAAACCCCGTTATTTTGGGTTTTTTTATCTATAACAAGATAACGAAGCTTTTTTCGAAGAAAGTCTTCAAATATTAACTGTAGCTGGAACCAGTACCTACATGATGAAAAAAAGAAATCCGAAATCGAACAATTTTTCGCGAAGTTACGTTATTGGGAAAAAATGAAGAAATTGGCCAACTTGCCGTCAGTCCCACAGCTCCGAGAAAACACGTATGTCGTACTCTTTTGGCTATAACTCTGAAACTATTTGTCCGATACGACATTACTTTAAAAGGTGGTTAAATTTACTATTAGATCCTATATATGTAACTTATATTTAACATCGTGAAATACCTACACCAGTCTACTGAACATGTCATAATTTACATATTTTGCCAAAACATACACATTTAGCGTACTAGCTTGGATGGTTTATAGGATTTAATATAATTTACATATATAGCTTCTGATAGCGAATTTAATCAGCTTTGAGAAAGAAAAATGAAATTTGGGATCGAACAAATATTTGAGGAGTTAGAGCGACAAATGTGCCAAAAAACATTTGGATTTTACAACAGTACGTTTTTATTAGCGGGCTGGCATGTACATTTTCGGGGTTTGATTAAAACTTCATTTATAGATTCTTATAGTAAATTAATTCAGCTTTAAGATGAAAAAAAGTAATGTATCGGACAAATAGTTTCAGGGCTATAGCTAAAAGAGAACGACAAACGAGTTGGCCAATTTCTCTATTTTTTCCCAATAACGTAACTTCGCGAAAAATGGTCCGATTTATGATTGCTTTTTTTCATTATGTAGGTACTGGTTCCAGCTACAATTAATATTTGAATACCTTCTTCGAAAAAAAAGCTTCGCTATCGTGTTATAGATAAAAAACAAAAATAACGGTGTTTTTTTTTTTTTTGGCGGTTTTAGCGATTTTGAATATGAAGCCGATGGTTGCCGTGGTAGCAAACTTCAGAATCGGATTCAGCACCCCAAAAAACATAAACATCCGTTGAGAACAAAAGTTCCGCAATTTTTTCTTGAAAACGGCATTTTGGAGCCTTATTTTACTGGACTAATAGGTCTCAGACTGCACTTTGCTGCTGTCGCTGGCGACGCTCATATGTTTTCTTTTGTTTTTTATAACAGCTGTCGTAATTTACCTAATACGTAACTTGATACACATAATATACATAACTTGAACCATTATTTATATAAACTAACTAACCAGAAATATTTAGAGCTATTTACAGTGTTGTGTTTATTAATAAATTATAACATAATTTATTTTTCACTATGGGAGATAAAGCAAGGAAAAATTATTAAAAAAAAATCAAACCATCAGGCTTTAACTATCTCTATTCAAACAAAATTCGTTTATAAGTATTTTCATTCAACTAATAGGATTAGGAAGACCGCCTCCTCTGATCCGTGCAGTGGGGCGTCAATCAATTACCTGGAGACCTTATAACGGTCCAATCAACTCCCACCTTCCAAACGCCAATCAGTTAGATAATTGTCAGATCGTTTTCGAATGATGAATGCACCTTCTTGAACTAAGTGCCGATATATTAAGATCTGCCTCCGAAAGGGAGGTTGTCGGATATCGAGTAGAACACTCGATAATTTTAAGGCTAGTTAACGAGTGCGTCATCAATTGCGAATCGTAGTAGGTGGTTAGCCTGCCAACTGTCGGTTCAAAACAGAAAAGAATTATACTGAATGCACACTAAATTGAAATTCCATTCTTATGTGCTATTTAAAAACTATCTTTAAGAGTCTACAACGAGGAAGAAAATATACACAGCACAATCTCAATAATCCTTCAAGTTTTCAGAATATAGAAACGATCTTTTTCTTCTGAGCAGAGTTGGGTAAAATTTCATCATAGCTATTTGACAACTGATTTTCTAGAACAATCACCAAATTTAATTGCGATTAAATCTCACAGATTATTTTTAGTGATATAGTGATTATTTTACGTAGATTTAATCATTATTAAATTAGATAATAGATTCTAGAATTTAGTTGTCAAAAGTATAAATTTTGATTAAATTTCAGCTAAGACTAAAGCGACAAGAAACTGCTCGTCGTTACAAACTACTTCAAATTTACTAGACAAACGATCAAAGCTCCCAATTCATTAAAAAAGACTTATTTACATGACTGTTAGACCTATTTGGACGTACGGAGTTGAGATTTAGGGCTCTACTAAACCATCCAATTTATCCCGTATCTAATCCTTAATACCCAAAATCCATCGAAAAATCCTAACCGCCCCTTACTATGTCACCAAGATACCACCTATCCTTCCATAGCCACTCAAATCCATTAGTTTTTCAAATTGCTTCCCACTCCATTCCCGATAATCCTTCGAGGCGTCTGAAAAGAAGATGCCCTAGAGATCTTCTATTGTAGAATTTTTATCGAAATGCAATTGATGATTAGTTCTTTTCAAGTTTTGACATGGTATTGTAATCGTTATCAGCTCATTTACTTGATGTATATTATATATTTTTACAGTTGTAAATTTCTATAAATTGATATTAAAAAAAAAAATCAGCTAAATTTTGCCCAAGTCTGCTTCTGAGTAATTTTTAAGTATATGTTATTAACTATTTATTACGTAATAAAATAATATGCAAACAAAATTAAACAATTTTTCATTTTTGTTTACATCCCGTAATCCACCATTTTCAGTAATCCAGCAACCCTTTGTTTTTTTCAAGAAATAAGTATATATGAGAAGGTAACTTTCAAAACGTGTTTTGTCACTGTAGTCCCACTTTTCAGCAATAACATATAACGTATATTATGAGATGTAATTACCCTTCAGAAACAAAAAATTCCTAATTAAACATATAGAATCTAAAAAAACACATTACAACAAGGATTAGAAATATTCTTTATTTCAAAACTTGGCATTTTTAATATTAAATATGGACAAAACACGTTTTAGAAGGAACACAGTGGACAAAACACGGTTTGATGAAATAACAAAGGGACAAAAAACTGTTTGAAGTGGCTACGTTTTATTTTACAGAAGTCACTGTTAGCTCAAAAGTACACAAAATAAAAATTATAATTACACAATAGATGATGTATGTTAATGACACTCATAATTTTCGGGGAATATTTTCATTTTCTTAACAGTCACTAGTTTTTAAATATGCAGAGCACATCTTTCATTTTCAAAACAGTCAGAAGTTTCATCCTCTTCCACAACATTTTCAACGCTTGGAGAGTCAAAAAGTACAACCCTGTACCAGTGTAAGCGATTATTGTCAATGTTGTCATTATTGTCAATAATGCAGCGTTCCCATTGGCTTAGTGGACAAAGCATAGTTTGAACTAAAAACAAGCTATGGACAAAAGACTCTTTGCTTAAAACCCTGATTTTGTTTACTAATTTTGGATGGGAAAAATCTCGTTTTGATAGCTAATACTCATCACATGTATGGTTCTGAATATCAAATCTAGCGATAGCAAAAACTCAAAAAAACATTTTTTGAGACAAAACACGTGTTGAAAGTTACCTCCTCATATATGAAAAGCTTCATATAAAATATTCATTTAGTCTGGAAAACTCAAAAACTCCTTCCCATCATTATTCAAAAAAGAGATCCAGGTAACGCGGTTTCAAAATTCAAAGAACAAAAAAGGAATAAGAAATGCCTGACTGAAATAGGCTCCGGGGTCAGGATGATGAGAAAGGTTATGATGAAATTTGAATAGTCGCAGTTCAAGAACATGGTGGCTTACAGAGGTCAGGATGTCGTGTGCTGTCGGTTAGGCTGTAAGAATATATTGTAAATTAATTATAAATTTTTGTTCACCTCATCAGAAGTTTTCATGTCTTGTACAGTAAATAAATTCAGTCCAAAATCTCAGAATTTCGCAACCGGAAAACCTGATTAAAACCATCTTCCATACCATGTTGTTATAGTTTTTTTTTTTTTTTTTTTTTTTTAAGATAGAACAGATTCATTAAATTAATATAACAAACGTCCACTCTTTAGGGCAGTAAGTAATGTGGATGACAAGAAATTCATGCACACAATATGTAAAATGAAGAAAAATTAAATTAAACTAAAATAAATAAATAAAATAAAATAACTATAATAAACAATAATTAAATATACCTGAATCTATACTAATGGATTTTTTTTTTTTTTTTTTTTTTTTTTTTCGGTTGGCACTACAGTCCTTGCAGATCCTTGGCCGCCTTATTCAGCCTGCTTCACCTCTGCTTATCTTGGGCTGTCGCTTTAACTTACAAAGCTTGTAGTTCTTCTGGTATCCTTGTACAAAGCCGGGGTCGTTAGTGATGCTGATTCAAGGTTCCGTAATAGGCAGGATATTACAGAATAGAGTTATTAGCTCTATGCCAAACCCCCAACCTAGAGGACCAGGAGCTATGACAGACACAGGGGTCGCTCACCTCCCTGTGACTCCCAGAGTGAGGACAGTGTACTGCCCCCATGTGGGAATCGAACCCCCGCCGTATTAGCCTGGACTCTGTGGTCTTACTTGGAAGGCGGTCACCCATCCAAGTGCTGACCACGCTCGACAGTGCTTAACTTCTAATATCTATTGCACATGATACTAATGGGATTAGTCAGAAAAAATGACCGTTTTCTTTGTGTTTGAACTTTGCATCGTAATTCCTCTCATATATACATTGGGGAGCTAAGAGTTGTGATAAGAAGTTCATGTTTGATCCTGTCTAAATCATTTGGTAAACAGCATGCCCTCTATCCGCTCAGTACTTCCTTAGCTTTCCTTTGTTCACAGTGATAGTAAAGTAAGAAATTCTAGTAATGTTGCTTCATTATTGGAAACGGAAGTTTTCAGCAACTGAAGCCACTCGTTTAGTGGTTGAATTTGAGGATGAAGACTCTTTGAATGGAAGGACGGTGAGAAGGTGGTTCCAAAAATTTAATGAAGATGATTTGAGCCTTGAAAGGTAATCAGGATCAGGGCGTGTTTCAGTAGTCAAACAGGACGCTCTGCGCATCAGAGCTCTATTCAGAGCAACTGCAGAGCATGTAAGATGTTTTGGTTCAGCAGTAACCAGGTTTAGTCAACAGGAAGCAAGGTTTAGGCCAACAAAATAATGCCAGACCCCACACCTCTCACCTTACAAAAGAAAAAATAGCTAATTTGGATGTAATCGAGCTTACCTTACCCGACATACAGTCCAGACCACCATCAGACTACCACCTGTTCAGATCAATGGCTCATTTCCTTCGTGGAAAACCATTCAACAACTTAAATGAAGTTGAAAATGGGGTTCGTGAGTTCTTCGATTCAAAACCCAAAGAGTGGTACAATCAAGGAATTCTACAGATGGCGTCAAACCATAGAGCACAATGGTTTATTATATTGTGATTATTAAAAACTTTTTAAGTAGAAGAAAAATAAATTCTGATTTTTACCTATAAAACGGTCATTTTTTCTGACTGATCCCATTATTATATAAAAGAAAAAGACGTTTTTCGTTTGTGATCACTAAAGACCGGATTTTCGTGAAATTGCATCTTTTTTTTGCAAACTTCAAATTCATTAAAACTTGGATAGAAATTCGAATCATGAAACTCACGTTATTTCCATACTAGTTTTATATTGCACGAAATTGCACGTTTGGACGTTAATGCACGAAATTGCACGTTTTAAGGTTTTATTATTAAATTTGTCTGTTACTAAAAAAAAATCATTCAACAAAGCGGATAAAACATTAAAATTAATTACTTTAATATAAACAAACACTATTTATAGAAGCTGCCCTTTTTTATTCCAAAAATGTGGATAGATAAGCTATTAGAACGTTTGGAAGAACATGCTCTTGTTATCACCAAATTAAAAAGCATTGTAAAAAACAATTCAGTTATGTCCGAATTGGCATTCATAAGGTCCCATTTTAGCCCAATAACTGTTGCAATAAAACGTTTAGAGGCAAAAAACCTATCGTTAGATGAACTATTCAACATCATACAAAGTATTGAAGAGACACTCAATAAAGTTAATAACGACAAAGGAAAATTAATTTATGAAAAAATTCAAACCTTATTTTAAAAAAATATTGGCTTTAAAATTTAACGACGTTTTAAATGGCAAACGTTCAGATTTAGATGTGGCTCCTAACATTTTAAGTTCCTATAAAAAATGCCCAATTAAGTATTGATGTAGAAAGAGTTTTTTCTCTTTTAAAACATATCCTCGTTGACAGGAGGTATAATTTGACGGAAAAAAATTTAGAAATTTATATTGTAGTCAATTTTAACGAAAAAAATGATTTCTTTATTTTGTTTTTGTCTTTGAATTGTTTATATCGACTATTTAATTGATTTTTATCATATAGAATGTTCCTATTGTTTTCGTATTTTATAGTTTAAAAGATAGATTTACAATATATTCTTTTAAAACATAATGTTATGTATCTACTTGATGGTAATTAATAGAATTTTGTGTCATGTTTTGTCTTACTATGGCTTATAATTATTGTTCCTAAGAGTGTTTTTTATTTAATTTTATTACTACAAAATATAGTTCAAATTTAATTTTATTGTATTCAATAGTTTACTTTATTTTATGCCTACTTGGTGCTAATAAAAAATAAAAACAAAAATATTTTTATTTGGTACATCTTTTTGCACGTTTTGATTTTATTATTGCACGTTTTTGCACGTTTTGAAGCTTTTGTTGCACGTTTCAATGATTTATACTGCACGAAAATCCGGTCTTTAGTGATCATTAACCGCAAAAACTACTGAACCGATCTGTACCCAAGTTTAACCACATCATCTTCATAGTTCAAGCAAGATTTAGCAAAAATAAAATTTAAATTTTTCAATTATATTGCCAGAAAAAAGCGATAAATGTATGGTGCGAAGTGAAGTTTGATAATCGACCGATAGGTGGTGAAGCATCATTCGAGAGAGGTTAAAAAGGTACGGTGTTATATAGAGCTAGAAATTTATAATAAAATTAAATTATTTTCAATTCAATTGTAATGAAAAAAGCTTTGTATAATAAGGGACTTGCGGATCCCAGTGCAGTTTCATAGCCGACCGATATGTGGCCATTCTGCAACAGGTTTCGCAATGGTATAACTATTAGACCCAACTGTACTAAATTTTAACTGCATCATCATAGTTCTTAGGTTTATAATAATAAATTTTACTATAATAATAATTAAAATTCTCGAGTGGCAGGAACGAGGTTTGCTTCGGATTCTTCTACTAAACAATTAGTAATTAGTTCCTAGGGTTCAGCAACTACAAGATGGTTGACGAACTGTTCGCTGGGAATCAAACGGTAATAAGTAACTGTTCAACTTTGAGAAGCGTTTCTCAGAAAATCATTAATTTGGTCATGCGCGGATAATTGGAAGAGTTATAAAAATATTTCATGCAAATGAGCCAAGGCAACTGACTTAACCAATTCGTTTTCAGTAATCAACGTTCCAGCAATTAACTGCCGTTTTTACGGCTAAGCTATAAAGCTATCAACAATGGTTATGTTCCGTGTAGGTATTACAAAATTAAAAGTTCTAACACAAGATGCAGGTTAACGTTATAATAAATATAATTTTTACTATGACTCATACAAGTGTCTTAACTTAAGCCATAAGCCAAAAGAGGCAAAAAATATTTCGTAAATTTATTCTTGTATAATCGCTATTTGAATGTATAAAGGAATTGATCAGGCCCATTCATTTTATATGATTTATTAAAATATACATAACTTATTTATTTTTGCTTAACGAAATTAATGCATTTAGGGATTATGTATTTCAAAGTGTTTTGTATAATTTTTAAAAAAAAAAAAATTGTTATTATGTTTTATTTATTATGGGTGACTTGAATATCAGTGTATTTTGAGTTTAATTTCGATTTTCTTTTTCGTTTTAACTGATTGTGTTTTGCTTTGATGTCAGACCACCTATAATTGTATTTCTTTTTTCCTTTTTTTTTTAATACAAAATACAGTATATATTTATTCATTCATATTAGTAATGATGTCTTGATTTCCTGCAAAAAAAAAAAAATAAATAATAAAGGCTTAGCGAACCCGAAGGTTCGATGCCGACACCACCAACCGTCGACCGCACACTTCCCTCCAATCCACTACTCCAAAACCTAAATCCCCCAGGTCGGCCCTGACGCAATCCTCCCATCTTCGTCTCGGTCTAACCCTCTGTCGTTTACCCGACGGCTCATAACTGATTACTTTTATCGGGATTTGATCATTATTAAACCCAACGACTTTACATCCCCATTTTTAGCGTCGCGTTTCTATTACTTGAACTATATTTACGGGATATAATTCGCGCAGTTCTGCATTGTGAAGCCTTCTAAATTCTCCGGTTTCTTCATCCTTTTTTGGGCCAAATATTCTACGCAGTACTTTATTTTTGAAAACTTTAAGGCGCTGTTCCTCCCTTGCGCACAAAAAAAAAAAAAAAAAAAAAAAAAAAAAAAAAAAAAAAAAAAAAAAAAAAAAAAAAAAAAAATGTTAACAATATTTTGTACATATATTCTTTAATAATCACTCTTTGAATCATTGAAGGAATTTCCATTCATTTTATGTGATTTAAAAAAATATCTATTTATTTTTATTACTATTATTATTGTCAATATATGAAGAAACTTTATTTTAGCTGTAGAAGACGTTTTTGAAATCCCATAATAAAATTATTATAATTATCAATATTTAACAATAAATTACAATAAAAAAGAAATCAGAAAAAAAATTATTTGCAAACAAAGACCGAATTTTGGAGTAATGGCTGGTTGAACACCAATATTTACAACTGTATGGTACATACATCCCTAGTAGATGTGTGGGCAAATGAATACAGTATCATGACAATAACTTGTAAAACAACCACCCATTGGTGGAACTTTAATAAAAGTTCGATATTAGAAGGTCTCGAGACCATCTTCTTTTTAGAAACCTCGAGGGATATCAATAATAGAAAACCAAGCAAGTTAAGAGACTAGTGGATTTGTGAAGTTAGGGAGTTTACTATGAAAGGATATGTATCTGATTTAGGATAAATTAACTATAACTTAATATGGAACATTAAGATTTGTATGCATAAGTTTAGTTGTTACGAATAAGGGAGCATAAAGATTTTTCGAAGGGGTTTGGATTGGAAAGTTTAGATAAGAAACGAATTGGATGGTTTAGCGTATTCCCTGAGCTCAACTCCGAGCTTGTAATTGATCTGAAGGTTTAAACGTTTGTCTAGTAAATGCTGAAGAAGTCGAAAACCATTGAAAAATATATGAATGAAATAATACCCAAATGAAAATTTTAATATCGAATAAATGTCATACAATGTATACTGCTGATTGTGAATGAATTAGAAGACAATATAAAATATCATCAACAAATATATAAGATATATTTATTTATACCTATATATGACCTCCTTACTCTGCGCTCCTCCATCCACCTCTTAAATACCAGAACCCAACCCATTAACCTGTACACTCCGGCGCATCGAACTGCATCCTTCGAGAAATTCTTTATTATCCGTGCTTCCTCGTTATGGAATTCATTGCCCATCTCAATTCGAAAAAGCTCCACTTTTACTTCCTTTAAACACCATTTATTTCTTTACCTCCTTAATTTTCAATCTTCCGAGCAAATGTAAAACCTGAATATTTATGTAACATACGAGTACATCATAATAGTATACATAAGATTTCTCAGTTATTTTGTAACTCATAATTTAATTTTTAATCAATTTTTATTATTATCTATTATTTTGGGGTAAGCATAGCAACCTACTAAACCCAAGATCGCGGGTTCGCAGCCCGGCAGATGACCTTAGGATTTTTTAAAGGGAGTAAAATATCCTCAGCTATGCCTTCGGAAGGGACGTAAAATGGGGGTCCCGAGCCTGTGCGATGTCAGGTACTCGTTAAAGATCCCTATCCTAATTATACCTGGATAGGCAAAATTTAGGACTCCCACCGTAGCATCGTCCGATTAGCCATAGCAGCATAAAGTGACGTTAAACGAAACAAACAAACAAAACAATTTATTATAATTAATTATCAAAGCCAGACGATTGTCCAATGTACTCTAATCATATGTTATTCTTAGGGGACAAGTAGTCCCACAATAAAAGTTCATTTTCTACTATATTATATTTAATACTTTTAATGAGATCTAGAAAGCACTGCGCAACAGCTGCATTAGAACAGCTGGTCTTAGACTAATACAAATTGCAGAGATAATTAAGAAGGCAGAGAGGGCCGGTAGAGAGGCCTATGGAGTACAGTTAGCTCTATCTTCCCTATCTGTTTGTTAATGCTTCGTTTGAGAACCGGACTCTAGCCGCCATGTCTACTCCATCCAATGCCTTACCAATATATGTCCTATGTTCACTTACTGTCAACTCAAACCATCACCAACTTCAACTAAATTCTCTGTATTCAAGCATGAACACAAACAAGGGGAGGACACAGTCACTCACAGATCTTGTTGGCAATTTTTTTAAGGTTTCTGATAAAAAAATATTAGACACGTGTCTTGCTGTTCCTACTAGTTGAGACTAGAAGCCGAGAAAATAAATGAAATAGCTTTCAACTAATTAATTTTATATCTCGAGTTTAAAAATGATATCGACAAGATTCTTACACTAAAATATTTTATTTTTGAGAGCATATTGAAGAAAAAATGCAACAGCTTCATATATTTTGGTTTAGGTCAATCAAATTCTAAAATAAAAAAATGATTACATCTTTAAGCAAACTTCCTTTATAGACTTTTTTACACAAAAAATACGTCAGGTTCTAATTCAGCATTCAAAAGCATCCTAAAATAAGAAATATCATCCAAATAGAAAAATAAAAATCGTAACGTAAAAAATTTGCCTGACCAAATGGTTAGCAACATTTTTTTTTTTTTTCAGATTTACAAATATTTGAATTACATCTAGACGGCTAAACATATCAATTTAATATTTTTACCAAAAAATAAAGGGTGGTAATACGCTTGAAATGTCTTTGGTTTTATATTGATATCTCGTTTCAAACTTAAGTTAAAATATCAAAATGGATTTCGGATTTTCCAACTTTTCAAATGAGTTTTCGTTCATCGAATTTTGTATTTATATACATAAAAAAAGCCTATGCTCTCCTCTTTCCAGCGATACCAATAAACATGAATTTGGGCGGAGTGTAACCACCCTTTGAAGAGGGTAAAAAAATTATATATATTTTTTTAATTGAACAAACGTTTTTCAATGTTTTTTTAGGGAGTTAAATTAGTATCAGATGCCATTTTTTGTGTAAAAAAAAAAAAAATCTATAAAGGTATTTAACTTGAAGATCTAATCATTTTTAAAAAATTTGATTAACTTTTTTTTTATTTTTTTTATTTATTGATATTCACAGCTGTACAAAATAATATGCAACAAGTAAATGTGTTGGCAGTGAATACAATGGCATGTAAATAACTTGTGAAGAACTGCTCACTCGTAGCACTTCAATAAAATCTACACTAAAAGGTCTCTAGCCCATCTTCTTTTCAGACGCCTCGGAGGATTATTAGGGATTGAGGAGGAAGCAAGTTGGGAGACTAGTGGACTGGAGTGGTTATGGAGCTTACTATGGAAGGATAGATATCTGGTTTGGGCTAAATCAGCAACATATGGAACATTAAGATCTTTATGGATAAGTTTGTTGGTCACAAAGTAAGGAGGATTGAGGATTTTTCGAAGGATTTTGGATTGTAAGGATTGGATACGAAATGAATTGGATGGTTTAGTAGAGCCCCAAAGCTCAACTCCGTATGTCGAAATAGGTCTAATCACAGTCATGTAAATGAGTCTTTTGTAATTAATTGGGAGCTTTGATCGTTTGTGTAGTAAATGTTGAAGTAGTATGTAACGACGGGCAGTTTCTTGTCGTTTTAGTCTTTTGATTAACTTAAAACCAAATCTATGAAGAGGCCAAAGCCATCGAATTCATCTCGTAACCAAACCTTATAATCTAAAATCCGTTGAAAAATCCTAAATGCTTACTTTGTCAAAAACCTATCCATAAAGATCTTAATGTACCGCATATTACTGATTTAGCCCAAACCAGATACCTATCATTTCATAGTAAACTCCATAACCACTCGAATCCACTAGTCTTCCAACTCCCAACTCCATAACCAATTAAATTTATAAATATCTCAACTCGCTTTCAATTCTATTCTAAATATATCTTTGAGGCGTTTGAAAAGAAGATGGCCAAGTGACCTAAAATAGAAATTTTATTGAAGTGCTATAGGTAGTTACAATTATCATGCTATTATGAGCATTATTTTCACATTTACCAGATATAAATTTTATTTTATTGTATACAGTTAGTCCAGTCAATGAGCGCTGAAATGAGGGACGTAGAGTGCATGGAATATGCGATAATTTTTGACTTCATAGCTTCGTTAGGAATAGTTAGAAGGTAAACATACTAAAAGTCCCCGCCCCTGGGGGGTGAGGAGTGATGTTCAATTTTTATGTTTTTTTCGATAATAACTCTAAAACGGTTGACTCTAGAAAAATATGTTTCAGATGAACATAAAAGCTAATTAAATTTCCTATAAAATTAACCTTATACATATTCGTCGAAATTACAACAGTTTTCGAGATATACGTTATTAAAAATCGATAATTTTAGAAATAAACAAAATGTTTACCTCACTTTTTGCTAAACACTTGCTTCAAATACCAGAAATGTATATATGAAATTAAATTAAATTTAATACTCTACAATTTTGATTCTAAAATTTTTTCTGTGAAACGATTGTGGAAAGTACTAGAAACAAATGTTTGACAAAAAGTGAGGTGACATTTGTTTTTTCCCGAAAGTCACCGATTTTCAATAACGTATATCCCGTAAACGATTTGAATTACGACAAATTTATATATTATCAATTTTATAGGAAATTTAATTAGCTTTTATGTTTATTTGAAACATATTTGTCTAGAGTGAATCATTTTTAAGTTATTATCGAAAAAACAAAAAAATTGAATTTCTCCCCTCCTCCCCACCGTTAGCTCACCGCCCAGGGGCGGGGACTTTTAGTATGTTTACCTTCTAACTATTCCTAACGATGCTATGAGGTCAAAAATTATCGCATATTCCATGCACTCTACAATTTGTTTATTGACTGGACTAAGTTATAAATTTTCATTAAAGGCAAAAAAAAAAAAAAAATTATGTATGCATATACATACCTAAAAAAAAAAATCAATTAGATGGAAATAATTTACTTGCCACTTTAATCAACAATTCATTGTAATCAATCCATAAGTCATAAATATTATTATAGGATAACTTAAATAAATCGTATCTCGAAAGATCTCTTACACATCGATACATCGAGTAATGCAGGCGATGATTATTAAATAACCACCATTAGCTAACTAACTAGAGATGAGATAGGTTTGATTGATGGAACTGTGGCGATTCATTACCCACCGCCGAGCTGATACCGATCAGACCGATACAGACAGTCATTACCATTCAAAGGGGTATATAATACAGCCGTTACAGGAGACGTCACAGCATGGACAGGAGGACAAGAGGAAGAAGAAGAAGAAGTAAACAGGAGAGAGATGCTAATTCCGGCGTAGAGCGAGTTCCGTTACTAACGGTCAAGGGGACAATTAACTCACTCCATCAATGGCCGTCTAGTTTGGAAGTTTTTTTTTTCTTTTTCCTTCTACGCATCTGGGTCAGTCGTATCAAGTCCCATCTCATATCTTCGGCAGGTTATCTTCCCCTCAGAACTGCTTCTGGAGGGTCGTAAAAGTGGTTTTTATTGATCGTAACCAAACTAAAACGGTCGAAAAAATATATAAAAATCAAATCGGGTCGCGTTATGTAAGAGCCACCAAAACTACATGTTAGGTATAAATTTATAATTTATTTTTAAATAAATATATATATATATATATATATATATATATATATATATATATATATATATATATATTTACATGGATATGTCTTTTAGGGTCTATAGTTTTCTTTAGTAACACTTTTTTCAGCCACAACATGCGTAACATTATTCACACTCAAAAATGCTACATTTTTACACACTCTACCTCCATTGGTCCTCGGATCGAAAATTAATTGATAGTTTTCTTATAGCCCAGCCAATAAACATATTTAGAGTGCATGAAATATTAATTTTTTTTATTTATATCAATTTATTGAAATTTACAACTGTACAATTATATACATTAAGTAAATGGGCTGACAACGACTACAATAACATGCCAAAGCATGAAAAGAACTATCTCATCAGTAGCACTTTAATAAAAATTCTACACTAGAAGATCTCTAGGCCATCTTCTTTTCAGACGCCTCAGAGGATTATCGGGAATGGAGTGGGAAAGTTGAGAAACTAACGGATTTGAGTGGTTATGGAGCTTAATATGAAAGGATAGGATAACTCTAACCATCAACATATGGAACATTAAGGTCTTTATGGATAACTTTATTTGTGACAAAGTAAGGAGCATTGAGGATGTTTCGAAAGATTTTGGATTGTAAGGATTAGATACGAGATAAATTGGATGGCTTAGTTGAGCCCCAAAGCTCAACTCCATATGTCCAAATAGGTCTGATAACTGTCATGTAAATGAGTCTTTTGTAGTAAAGCGGAAGGTTTGAGCGTTTGTCTAGTAAATGTTGAAGAAGTCGAAAACGACGAGCTGCTTCCTGTCGTTTTAATCTTGTATGTGGATTCCAAGTTAAACGTTTGACCAAGCGGAGTCCTGGGTAGCGTATCTGTTTAACAGAGATTAGTGGAATATCATTAAAGGATACTGTAGGGCAGGAGGTCGTAGGTTTACGACGAAGGGTAAAGGTTATTTGGTGGGATTTGTTTGGATTTATTTTGACACCATTCTTGAAGGTTTAGGATATGGGATTGGAGTGTTTGAAAGGCAATGACTGGATCATTGTTCACTGATAAAACACATGTGTCATTAGCGCAAGTGGTGAGGACAGTGGTAGGATGAGTTGGGATATCAGCTGTATACACCGTGTAGAGGATGGGATGAATGAAATATTTTTACCTAAGGGCTTCGTTAGGAGTAATTAGAAGATAAACATACGAAAAGGGGATGAGCTAACATTTTTGGGTTTTTCGATTATATCTCGAAAACGGTGGACTCAGGAGAAACGTATATATGAAATTAAAGTAAACTTAAAGTTCTAAAACTTTGATTCCGTCATGTTTTCCGAGAAACGATTGTGGAAGGCACTAAAAGCAAATGATTAACAAAAAGTGAGGTCAAAATTATTTTTTTGGAAAAATTATCGATTTTCAATAACGCATATCGCGATACCGTTAGAAGTTCGACAAATACGAATTGAATCAATTTTATAGAAAATTTAATTAGCTTTAATTTATATTTGTAATATATTTTTCATAATAATTAATCTGTTTATCTAAATTATTGGATTTCTTAATTCATAAAAATATATTTTTTTTACTTCTGTTATACCTCCCTTACAACCTATGATATACTAGATTACCCGAAGTGCTTTCCTAAACAAAACTAAATCTGCCGTCACAGAGTGTAATTATATTCATTGAGGAAAAAGGCTGTTGATCTTCTTTTTTTTAGCCTTTTTCTTCGACACTGTTTTACAGGTCTGCCAGGATCTGACGTTTTTTCAAGGCCGAAGGACATCCTTGGCCACTCTCTCCATCCACAATTAGAATTAGCTTTTTCGTCCTTAAGGATTGCTGTTTTAACTGTTTTTATGGACACTGTTTTACAGGTCTGCCAGGATCTGACGATTTTTTGAGGCCGAAGGACATCCTTGGCCACTCTCTCCTTCCACAATTAGAATTAGCTTTTTCGTCCTTGAAGATTGCTGTTTTAACGGTTTTTAAGGACACTGTTTTACAGGTCTGCCAGGATCTGACGATTTTTTGAGGCCGAAGGACATCCTTGGCCACTCTCTCCATCCACAATTAGAATTAGCTTTTTCGTCCTTAAGGATTGCTGTTTTAACTGTTTTTATGGACACTGTTTTACAGGTCTGCCAGGATCTGACGATTTTTTGAGGCCGAAGGACATCCTTGGCCACTCTCTCCATCCACAATTAGAATTAGCTTTTTCGTCCTTAAGGATTGCTGTTTTAACTGTTTTTATGGACACTGTTTTACAGGTCTGCCAGGATCTGACGATTTTTTGAGGCCGAAGGACATCCTTGGCCACTCTCTCCATCCACAATTAGAATTAGCTTTTTCGTCCTTAAGGATTGCTGTTTTAACTGTTTTTATGGACACTGTTTTACAGGTCTGCCAGGATCTGACGATTTTTTGAGGCCGAAGGACATCCTTGGCCACTCTCTCCATCCACAATTAGAATTAGCTTTTTCGTCCTTAAGGATTGCTGTTTTAACTGTTTTTATGGACACTGTTTTACAGGTCTGCCAGGATCTGACGATTTTTTGAGGCCGAAGGACATCCTTGGCCACTCTCTCCTTCCACAATTAGAATTAGCTTTTTCGTCCTTAAGGATTTCTGTTTTAACAGTTTTTTAAGTTATCCGAAGGATAACTTTTGCCATTGTTGTTCTCCAGGATACTGTTTTAAAATGTTTAACGGTTTAAGATGGGGGCTTAAAAGGACACTTTTTTTTTAAAATATTAGACTATTTAACTGTTTTAAGATGGCGGAAGGATATTAATTCGTTGTTAACGCATTCTACGGGAGGCATAACATAAGTAAAAAAAATATATTTTTATGAATTAAGAAATCCAATAATTTAAATAAACAGATTAATTATTTTGTAGGACAGATGGGAGTTATCTACAATTGCTTGTTTATAGCGGAGCACTTTTGTTTTCAGGTCCATGAACATCATGAACAGCTGAGATGAGATACACTAAATCAAGGAACAAACTAACCGTGTCTAAACGAAAACATAATCCCCGAGCATCTAAACATATTTCATCCTAATTTACTCATGAAAATCCTAGCAACAAGACCTTTAAGTTACTTAATCAGGCGTACTCTGAAGTGGAATTTTCTATTAATTCTTTCATTAATTAATAATTTCATGTTTTTATTATTATAAAAGCAGAAAAAAAAGAAGGCATTTAGTAATGGAAAACCTTTAAATAAATTAGTTAAAGTTCGTGGATCTAAAGGTATTAGCCAGCTATAAAGAGGAAAGAGCGTACCGTTAGCCGCGTGTCATTAAATACATTTTATGAGGTATTATAACTCCAAAGCGAAATCTGCTATCAAACCGTTAAACAACCAACTAATCTGATTTTAAGTTAGTGCCGAAACCGAATCGCGGATTATATAGGTCAAATATAAATCAGGAACAATATTTTTCTTGTTAGGACAACAAAGATTGTTTTTGTTTTTTATAGAAGAAAGACGTTTGAATCTAGGAACTTGCAAATGCTATAAATGTTATAACAGCTGTTTAGGGGTCTATCTACTATATATTTGTCAAATACCACACACTCATTTAACACGAAATCTCACAAACCACCGGACGGATTGAAATGAAATTCGATATGTAGATTCCTCTATGGCCATAGGTGCTCGCTAAGAAAGGAATTTAAAAAAATCGGCCTGGATCGCGGCTAATTCGCGAAAAATGCGATTACAATTTTTATTGGGTGAATAATAATAGATTAATTGTCATATGGTATTTGGAGATAAGCTAAGTTACAAAATAGGTTAGATGTTTAAGCCGCACACTTTGACCACAAATTAAGTTCCTTATAGTTGTAAACAAACAGAAAGATCTACAAGATTTCCAGATGGTTATCAGTGCTGACAAGAAGCCTTCAAATGTTCACTGAGGACGTTACAATACTCCTACCACTAACGAAGTTGCTGTCTTGATTGTTGGCCAGTTGTTTGAAAAGCGAGGCATTGTTCTCCACAGCAGGGGCTAAAAACTGATAGGAATCAGTGAGTTCTATCAAGTTTATGATTCTCTTCAGTATCGTCTCATGTTCTACCATGGAGAAGATGGGTACAGAATTAACAACCCTCAGCGTGACCCAAACACCAATACACTAGTTAAGAAAACTGTGTCGGCAGATGATTTTTACGCCTAAATGTTAGTGGAGCGAGGAGGTGAAGAACCTTATTTACTTTAATTTCGTAATCTCCTCAACCAATTTATGTTGATATGTACGCAAAAATAGAAACAGAAAGACTAAACTTTATTCGAAAAAATCAAAAAAGTTGAGAAGTTGAGACTATATTCACTTAAAGTATGTCATAAGAAAAGCTGATGGTCTGGTATCAGAGCTGGGTAAGATGGTAGTTAGCTACCTCGAAGCTTCACTGGAGGACTATCAAAATAACATAAAATTACCTTTTGCAATTTGTCAAATTTACTTATTGAAATTATTCTAAGAATGGAATTCTTTTTGGTTTATTTAAGTAATAATAATTATCAACGTTAAGCTTGACTGTTACAGATTTAAGTTGCCCTTAATTCTAATGATATTAAACCGTAGCGGAGCAGGGTACTTTCAGCTAGTTTTTTATAAATACTGCTTCAGTGCAGGTGTTTGTAAACAATTAGCAATAAAACATATGTTCTAAATTAATCTATATCTATACCATTATATAAAAGGACAAGCCATTTTTCGTTGGTTATAACGGTACAATGTTATATAGAGCTAGAAATTGATAATAAAATTAGCTTAATTCGAATGAATTGTTATAAAAAAAAAAAATATGAATATTTAGTGTGACGTGTGGATCCCAGTGATATTTAATAATTGAACGATATGTGGTTAGCGCCATTCTGCAACGGAGTTTGCAATGGTAAAACTATTAAACCCCTCTGTACCAGATTTTAACTACAGCATCTTCATAGCTCTAAGAAGGTTTAAAATAGTATAGTTTACTATAATAGGTTTGCCACACTGTAACTTTTATAGTAAGGAATAAAAATCCAACCAGACGGAATCGATAAAATTATATCCTGTCTCTCTGGGTAACCAACTCATATATGAAAACTAAAAAAATGGGCGTCCAATAATAGTTTCAATTACAGCTATGTGTGAAAATATCATTGAAGCAATAATGCTCGATCGCATACTTGAATACAAAATTTCTATCAATGAACAAATAAAACTTCAACTATTAGTTAAAATTAACTGAATCCTTTACTTATGAGAGCGGAAGAAGCCGCGACGGGATATGCTAATATAATATAATTTTTGAATAATCATAACAATATTTTTTAGGTCTAGTTCAATGCTTACAGTTAACACTTGAGGTACGCATGATGATATAGAAGGATCAATACAATTAAGATTGATGAATTAATTGCCACTTCTATTGAGATTATTATTATTATTTTTATTGATTAAGGAAACCCACACACACAGATGTAGTTATAGACAGGGGCGGATCGGGAATTTTCGGCCCACCGGGCAAATGCTCTTGACCGGCCCTCAGGGGCCAAACCCTCCCCCTCCCCCCATCACATCCACAAAAGATAACCTTGTTCACAATATGAACTTCAATTCTAAACGTACTCGCTCTTTCATTTTATAATGGCGTCGAAAGGTTGTAAAAAATGCTAAAGCATACAATTTTATATAAATTATAATTCAAACAACAATTTTACTGAAATGATGGAATGATTTTAAGAAACTTTCTATATTCTAAAAAACTTGATACGAAGCAGTGTTTACTTAGACCAGTGATGGGCAAACTACGGCCCCCGGGCCAAGTGCGGCCCTTCGGGCTAGTCAAACCGGCCCGCGGCATGGTCACACACAATTATACATAAGACAAAGTTTATTTTCTGCAAAGCTAGAATAGAATTATTGTTTTCTTCTCGTTGCGTTCTGGATTTTCTACCGTTGCACCATATAAGTTTTCCTATAACCGATAAAAGTAAATATTTACTTTTTCCCTTTCTTTCCCGGCCCCACTGGCCCTTTTCCTGTCCGGCCCACCGGCCGATTTCCCGGTATCCCGGTGGCCCGATCCGCCCCTGGTTATAGACAACAATGCCAGGAGACCACTAACACACAAACTCGCAGCATTTCATAGCATGATATACCGCCTTTTAAATATACCGCTAAATAAACGAAATTATAACATACAAACAATTCACACTATAGCTAATAACAACGGATACAGTAAAACCACAATCAATAATATTTTAAGAAAACAAATACATAAAAAAACTATGAATAATATATACAAAACACCCCCAGAGGATAAAGCTACCCCTAAAAAATATTTTTTGATACCATACTACGGCCCAATATCCGCTAAAGTCGGGAAAGAATTTAAAAATTAGGTTTAAACCCTGCATTTAAAATAGATAAACCATTGTCATCATACTTCCCTTCACCGAAAGACAAAATAGACCCTTTCCAAAAAAGCGGCGTATACGAATTAAAATGTAATGACTGTGAAGCAAAATACACGGGAAAACTGGAATATCGGTAAATCAAAGAGTAAATGAACATATAAGAGCATCAGTGCTGACAAGAAGCCTTCAAATGTTCACTGAGGACATTACAATACTCCTACCACTAACGAAGTTGCTGTCTTGATTGTTGGCCAGTTGTTTGAAAAGCGAGACATTGTTCTCCACAGCAGGGGCAAAAAACTGATAAGAATCAGTGAGTTCTATTAAGTGTATGATTCTCTTCAGTATTGATCATGTTCTACCATGGAGAAGATGGGTACAGAATTAACATCCCTCAGCGTGACCCAAACACCAATACACTACTAAAGAAAATTGTGTCGGCAGCTGATTTTTACGCCTAAATGTTGATGGAACGAGGAGGTGAAGAACCTTATTTACTTTAATTTTGTAATCTCCTCAACCAATTTATGCTTGATATGTACGCAAAAATAGAAACAGAAAGACAGATGGTCTGGTATCAGAGCCTGGTAAGATGGTAGTGCTGCCTCGAAGCTTCACTGGAGGACTATCAAAATAATATAAAATTAACTTTTGCAAATTGTCAAATTTACTCATTGAAATTGTTCTAAGAATGAAATTGTTCAGGTTTATTTAAATAATATTTTAAATTATTTTAAATTATGGGTCTAACAAGACCCAAAATTCCAATTTCGCTATCCATCTAAATGAAAATAACTACAAATTTAATAAAGACTCGGGCGTAAAAATATTACATCAAGTAGAAAATAGCCTAAAATTAAATACTTTTGAATCACTAGAAATAATAAAAATGATCGTTTTTTTTTTTTTTAAAATAGTTCGATCCAGACTTTTTAATTTTAAATGATCAGATCAGATTAACATATCCAATAGCCCCATTTTAAATTTGTATCCCATAGGAACGGAAAAACCCAATGAGTCCTAAGGGAAACCCCATTGTAAATCTAAAACTTAACCTACCTGCCTCCCCCTTTTACTTCTCACAAATTCAGTGTTTTAGTTACATCTAAGGTGAGTGCCTATGCTTGATTTCTTGTATTACCTTTTTAAAAAACTTTAGTATATATAATCTATGTAACATAGTACTGATGTGATGAAAAAATTTTGTATGTTTTAGAACTGAAGATGAATGTTTAGCTTTCGAAACTAGTTTTCAAATAAAATAATCTCAATAGAAGTGGCACTTAATTCATCAATCCTAATTGCTTACAGTTAACGTTAAATTAAGAATTACAGCCATCTTGCAGGATATGATACTCCCTAGATCCTGCCGCCTCGACTCCCTCATCGCATAAAGATACCATCCATCTTACTAGACAACCCGGCTCTATGAGGACACCATTTAGGAAGGAATGGGACCGGAGTTGATTAATCATCCCGTTCTGTAAGAGAACAGGTTGTTGTGGATGCAGCTCGTTATAAGAGACACCCTCAAGCGATTAGCGCTTTAGGGCGAGGTATCAATCTACTGGCCGGCTCTCTAACTATCCTCAAACCGCATTCAACGATCTTTGACCCTCCCCTCAGAGTCAACTCCTTTTGCTCACGGCATTCATGGCGTCCGGGCCAGCCGTCATTTATACCCTTTCATCATTCCTCCCCCCTACCCCCGGGTGTCTTATGGTTTCAAATCCTCTTGGCAGGAAAATTATAAAACTCTCTTCATCTCTGTTGGTTGAGAACAACCATTAGTTCTTCCATTGTAAATACTTCATGGTAATCACAGTCCAGAGGGGAATTAATGATGTAGATAGAGATGGAACACGTTGTTGTTGCTTTGAAAGGTAAATTCAGAATGAGAATTCGGTAGCATTTTACGTGCGGCTAATCTTTTTATTGATATTCACAAATGTATAGGACATATCAACGTTCTTGAACAGATCCGCTGCGTTGAACAACCACCTGAACAAACATCTTACTTGGAATCTGCACACTACTTCAACATTTACTAGACAACCACTTACGCTCATTAATTACAAAACACTCATCTACATCTCAGCAACATAAATAAACCTATAAAAATAACAAAAAAAAAAAAAAAAAAAAAAAAAAAAAAAAAAAAAAAAAAAAAAAAAAAAACTGATCCATAATATTCTTAAATATTTCTAATGTTTGGCCCGAGCGAGATATCAAACATTTCAACACAAACTTCATAACCACTTCTTTCTAATTTCTTCTTATTCGATCCCGCCGAATAGAAAAAAAGATGGCTTCATACATTTTAATTTAAAACATATACATTTATTTTGTGTATTTTTTTTTATACAGTTAATATCAAAATATGAATTAGAAAAAAAAAATTGGCCTAAAAGCAACTCAATAACAATCAGCCCCTTTTTTTCTTCTTTGCCAAACAACAAAAAATTTAAATTAAAATTTTTTCATATACCATATTAAAACGACAAGAAACTGCTCGTCGTTTTCGACTTCAACATTTACTAGACAAGCGTTTAAAGATTCCGATCAATTACAAAAGACTCATATATCAGGTTTTGATTTAAACATGAAATCTTCGTCGTAAACCTACGACATCCTGTCCTACAGTATCTTTTAATGATATTCCACTAATCCCTGTTGAACAGATCAGCTACCTAGGACTCCACTTGGACAGACGTCTTACTTGGAATCCACATACAAGACTAAAACGACAAGAAACTGCCCGTCGTTACAGACTACTTCAACATTTATTAGACAAACGTTCAAAGCTCCCAATGAATTACAAAATACTAATATACATGACTGTGATTAGACCTATTTGGACGTACAGAGTTGACTTTGGGACTCCACTAAACCATCCAGTTCTTCTGGAATCCAATCCTTACAATCCAAAATCCTTAGAAAAATCCTTAATGCTCCTTACTTTGTCGCGAACAAACTTATCAATGAAGACCTCAATGTTCCATATGTTGCTGATTTAGCCCATACCAGATACCAATCATTTCATAGTAAACTGCACTCCCTCACGAATCTCCTAACTTGCTTCACACTGGATTCCTGATAACCCACCAAGGCGACAGAATAGAAGATGGCCAAGAGACCTTCTAGTTTAGAACTTTTATTGAAGTGCTACTAATGGGTAGTTTTTTACAAGTAATTTATTACTTATTATAACCATTTCCTCAAATTTACTTTATGTATATTGTATATAATTGTAAATATCAATAAAAAGTTATTAAAAAAAATTCGCATGATATATGTGAAAACTCCACAGATGAATAGCTCCCGATTTACTGATGTTTTCGACTGCAGATGTCTCTTGCGGACGAAAGACGTCATCTTGCAAACAAGTTTGAGTTTTGTAAACAATTATAACCTTAAAAAAAAATGTCAGATACGAGTTTCCACATCTCGGACGTCGATAAATGACAGTAACTTTTAAAGCAACCTATAGGTGGCACTTTAATAAACGTTGCATAATAGTAGATCTAGAGTCCATCTACTTTTCAGACTATTTTTCTTCAAAGGATTGTTGGGAATAGAATTGAAAGCAAGTTGAGATACCAGTGGATTTGAATAGCTATGGAGGTTACTATGAAAGGATAGATATCTGATTTAGGTTATTGTTTGTTTATTTCGTTTAACGTCACTTTATGCTGCTATGGCTAATCGGACGATGCTACGGTGGGAGTCATAAATTTTGCCTATCCAGGTATAATTAGGATAGGGATCTTTAACGAGTACCTGACATCGCACAGGCTCGGAACCCCCATTTTACGTCCCTTCCGAAGGACGTCATAGCTAAGGATTTTTTACTCCTGATTTAGGTTATATCAGCAACATATGGTACATTAAGATCTTTATGGATAAGTTTGTATTTGACAAAGTAAAGTGCATTTTACGAAAGATTTTGGATTGTAAGGATTGGATACGAGACGATTTGGATTGTTTAGTAGAGAACCAAAGCTCAACTCCGTATGTTCAAATAGGTCTAATTACTGTTATGTAAATTACTGTAATTATTTGGAAGGTTTAAACGCTGGTCTAATTAATGTTAAAGAAGTCGAAAACGACGGACAGTTTCTTGTCGTTTTAGTCTAGTATATCAAAACAATTTTAATTTAAATTTGTTTTTGTTTGGCTAAGAAAGAAAAAAAGTGCCGATGGTTATTGAGTAACTTTTAGGCCAAATTTATTTTTTCTATTTTATATTAAGATATTAACTGTTTAAAGTAATACATAAAATAAATGTTAATGTTCTAAATTAAAATGCCTGAAACCATCTTCTTTTCTATCACCGGGATCGAATAAGAAGCCATTAGAAACATTAAGAACGTTATAGAAATTTTTTTTTTTTTGTTTTTAAAAAAATCGATAGTTTAGTGTTCCAAAATTAGACTATCGAAAAAAATGTTAAGCCTAAATAGGTTTAATTATATTTTAGTAGCGTAGATGAGTGTTTTGTAATTTATAAGCATGAGTGGTTGTAAATGTTGAAGTAGTATGCAGATTCCAAGTAAGATGTTTGTTCAGGTGGTGTTTTACGAAGCGGATCTGTTCAAGAACTAAAAAAAAAAGTTGAGGAACTAAGGAACTTTTTCATGGCTCTCCTTCCATGGCCATGTCACTCTGCTAGTGTCGTACTTAGGAAAACAATCAACAATTCACTTCCTACGACGGTGGCATGTGGAATACCTTGGGTGTTGACAATATGATCGGTTGGAGTTCCAGGTAGGTGTGGAAGGAATGATATCAAACGGTGGCATAAATGAAGAATAGTACGTATGGAATATGAGAGTAGATGGTGAAGAAAGAACAGACGTGACATGAATAAACAATACGCACAGAGCAATATACTCTAGACCAGTGCCATATGTATTTCCCTGTTAGGAGCGGCCTCTATATTATGCCTATATCACTATCACAGCTTGGATATTTATTCAGCGTCAACTGTAGTCCATAATATTAATCTTAAGGAATTATTATAGTTGTATTCAAGATTAATTTTGTGTTAGGTAATATAAGTTGATCCAAATTTTAGTATGCTATTTAAGATTCTCAAATAAATTTTTAAAACGCTATTAATGTAAAATATGTGTTTGATTAATGCGTGTCAATTTAATTTTAAATTCATTCAATAAAAGGGTATAACAGTTGACACAGGCAACTCAGATTAATGATAATTAATAATTTTTTTTTTTTTTAATAACAATTTATTGATATTTACAACTGTACAAAATTTATACATGTTCACGTAAATGTGCTTTTAACTATTACAATAACGTGACAAAACTTGAAAAGAACTACTCTTCAGTAGCTCTTTAATAAAAATTCTACATAAGAAGGTCTCTAGGCCATCTTCTTTTCAGACGCCTCGGAGGATTATCAGAAATGGTGTGGGAAGCAAGTTGAGAAATTAGTGGATTTGAGTGGTTAAGGAGCTTACTATGAAAGGATAGATATCTGGTTTGGGCTAAATCTGCAACATATGTAACATTAAGATCTTTATGGATAAGTTTGTTGGTGACAAAGTGAGGTGCATTGAGGATTTTTCGAAGGATTTTAGATTGGATAGTGATGAATTGGATGGTTTAGTGGAGCCCCAAAGCTCAACTCCGTACGTCCAGATAGGTCTAATCACAGTCATGTATATTAGTCTTTTGTAATTAATTGGGAGCTTTGAACATTTGTCTAGTAAATGTTGAAGTAATCTGTAACGACGGGCAGTTTCTTGTTTTTTTAGTTAGCAAATTTGAGTGGTTAAGGAGCTTACTATGAAAGAATAGATATCTGGTTTGTATAAATAAATTAAATTGAAATTTTAAAAGTTTTGACTTGTAACTCAAAGATCAGAAAAAAAAAAACTCTATATACTACACTAAGGGATCTAACACTTACAGCAAAACTGATAGAGAGGAAAATATTTGGTTGTCCGGAAATTAATACAGGATTTCATGTTTAAATCAAAACCTGATATTAGTTTTAGTTTATATTTGTTTGGATGTATAATCTTTCTAATATTAATGTCAGGTTTTGATTTAAACATGAAATTCTGCATTGATTTCCGGACAACCAAATATTTTACCCTCGATCAGTTTTGCTATTAGTGTTGGATGCCTTAGTGTAGTACAGTGATTCTCAAAGTGGTCTATATCGACCCCTAGGGGTCTATGACAACCTGCAAGGGGTCTACGTCAGCGAAAAAAAATTTGGGGTCCACGATAATGGATCTCAACACATACACTGATAGTACCTATTTACTTACATCATACTATCTTATAATATCAAAACATATACATTAGGTCAAGAGGAACTGACTGAAGTAAGTACAAACGAAGAACTTAAGGTTCAATTTATCCCGTATTATGGAATATAGCGAGGAAATTTTTAATTTCCTTTCCATCGTCATACCTAGTGGAAAGGGGGTTCAGCGCTGTTACCAATCTCCCAACGAAAAAAAGAAACAGATTGGACATCATTAGCCGAGGAGATTTAAGATTAACCCTTACAAAACTGACGCCAAATGTTGATAATTTATTATTAAAGCATCAGGTTCATCCTTCTCACTAAAAATATTGACTTATTGCTTATGTTATTTTATTTATAGTTTATTTAATGTTACGTATATTTTACATAACAGATACGAAATTTTATTTTGAATAGTTTTAATTTAAATTCAATTAATAAATTTATAAATTAACATGTGTTTTTACTTTAAGTTTTTAACACTAAACTTCACTACAGTTAGAAATTTACAGGAAATCAATATCAGGTAAGTAGGGGGTCTACCCAACACGGAAAAACATGGCAAGGGGTCTACGACACAAAAAAGTTTGGGGAACTCTGGTGTAGTATATAGCGGT
This sequence comes from Euschistus heros, assembly GCA_003667255.2. Lineage (NCBI taxonomy): Eukaryota > Metazoa > Arthropoda > Insecta > Hemiptera > Pentatomidae > Euschistus > Euschistus heros. The sequence goes on along the minus strand of RCWM02000470.1, from coordinate 813,138 downwards.
TTTTCTAAACAGAAACCTGATAGTACGTTTAGGTTATTCATTTGAAGAAAAATGTATACAGAGAGTCTGGTAAAATAAAAAATTAATCGTTTCTTATTTCAGAAATATAGGTGAGCAAAATTGTTTAAACACTGATTTAATTTTAAGATTCCTTATTTAAAAAAAAAATAAAAAAAATTTAGAAACTAAATTTGGTCGAAATCAAAAACTAAAAATTGTTTACCCCCAAGATTTTGTAGGATTTTACCAGGCAAGTGGCTGTCAATTTGTTGAGAAAACGTAAATAATTTGAACTGTCACACATATTCCGTCACCGATTGAAACCAAATTTTAAACCTAGAAGCCGTAAAACTGCATAGTTTAGTCCAAATGCAAAGGTCACAGGATTTCCCCTTATTAAGATATCTAAAGTTATAGTTGACTACGGAATTTTTTTTCCTAATCAGTTGTTTTTCAGTAAAATCTAGAGTAAACCCACTGTTATTGATTTATTGATAGAACACGCTGGTTCTAGGGATCACATTACTATTTTAATTGGATGAACTCAGCAAATGTTATGGCCGTTAAAAGTTGTTGAGAAAATCTCAACTTCAAAAATTGACCTCAAATCTCGACTCAAAGCACACACACAAAAAAACCCTTATATGCAAAATTTTATCAAAATAAAAAACGTCCAACCCTTTCAAGGACATAAAATATATATATATATATTTTCATGTATATATATATATACATATATATATATATATATATATATATATATATATATATATATATATATATTATTTTATATATATATATATATATATATATATATATATATATATATATTAAACTATGAAATAATTCTTGATTATTAAATATTTTTTAAAAATATTTTTTATTTTTGAAGAGAAAAGATTTGACCCCGGTTGGGACTCGAACCCAAGTCTCCACCTCTCTAGCGTGGTGCCTTATCCACTAGGCCACCGAGCTCGTATCCGAACCAGGGAAATCTTCTCTCTTCACTGATCCATACCCCCGGGCACTCGCAATTGCGATGTACAATTCGGGGATGAATGTTCAATTTGAACATTACTTTAAAAACGGATCTATTGACGAGCTGTCATATATATATTAAACTATGAAATAATTCTTGATTATTAAATATTTTTTAAATATATTTTTTATTTTTGAAAAGAAAAGATTTGACCCCGGTTGGGACTCTATATATATATATATATATATATATATATATATATATATATATATATTATTTGCGTAATTGGTTTCTGATTTAAGAAGAAGAAAATGAACTTTATTCTGGGACTACTTGTCCCCTAAGAATAACATATGATTACAGTACATAGGACAATCCTCTGGCTTTGATAATTAATTAAATTATGAGTTGCAAAATAACTGAGACATCTTGTAAAAGGATACATTTTATGTATACTATTATAATGTATATTACATAAATATTCATATTTTACATTAGCTCGGAAGATTGAAAATGAAGGAGGTAAAGGAATAAGTGATGTTTAAAGGAAGTAAGAGTGGATCTTTTTCGAATTGTGATGGGCAATGATTTCCATAACGAGGAAGCACGGATAATAAAGGATTTCTCGAAGGATGCAGTTCGATGCGCCGGAGTGTATAGGTTGATGGGTTGGGTTCTAGTATTTAAGAGGTGAATGGAGGAGCGCAGAGTAAGGAGGTCATGGATATAGGTGGGTTTTTTGGTTTTCAAGGTCTGAAATATGAGAGCACCCAGGAAGTATTGACGTCGAAAACCGGGGTAAAGCCACCCAATTTCAGAATACCTGTGAGATATGTGAGAACGTCTGGAGATCCCGAAAATAAATCTAATAAAACAGTTCATTACTCTTTTACATCTCATCTCGAGCTCATCAGACAGTCCTCCATATACTACGCATCCGTAGTCAAAGTTAGGAAAAATGAGTGATGATACTTAAAGTTTTCGAGTACTTAATGGTATTGAATCACGGTAATGTGAAAGTTGCTTAAGAATAAAAATATATTTCCTCGTGATTTGAGAGATATGGCTATTCCATGCAAGATATTGATCGAAAGTTATTCCCAGATTTTTAACGGAATTTTGGAAATGAATTGGACGGTTTTTTTAGGAAAAGCAGTGTTAAATATTGTTTTGTTAATGTATATTGCCTCTAATAAACAAATTAAAAAATATAATTTGAATTAAAGCAAAATTTAAAAGAATTAAATATCAAAAAATGAATTTTATTAACAATACAAAAGAAATAGAAATTATTGATTGGTTAATATAATCACTGAATTAAAAAGTTTAGTTGATAAGTAAAAACAAATTTAGTAAACAAATGTTGCACATTGTTTAGAAGACTAGGTGTGTTGTATTGAGGTAAATAAGGAACTGAATTGAGAATTTGAAAACTAATTAATTTAATTATTTAAATTAATGTGGTTGGAAAATATTTTGAAGCCTGAAAATGGGACTAGAGTCCTGAAACATGTAGCAACGTATTTAATAAATAAACTAAGAGTTATGCGAAAAAGAATTATACAAATGTGGTAAGTAATGTTGGATTGCCAGTGAAGCCTGATTGATGTCTGAATGTCGAATCATAATCGCAGGATCTTCTGCCTGTGTTGATATTATTGTGTTAAGGTATTGCGATAGTGCATGAATCAACCCTTGCTAGTACCGTACAGATTCAAACATAATGAAAATGTATTAATTTGTTTCTAAAATCATTCAAGGTCGATAAAAAACAAATTCGATATATTGAGAAAACTCGATACACAGTTATACGTATTAAACTCGCAGCAGATAATCCCGGGACGCTAACTGCAGCAATGAGGGCGACGCCAGCTGGTAGCTTGTAGCGAACGCAGGAACCAGAACTACCTCGTCCCGATTAATGTTCAAGCCAGGAGATAAATCTTGCATCTTGCTGAGAGGTAGAGGTAGTAAAGATAAGTGGGCATACTGTTTGAATAAGGTTCAGTAGTTAGCTCTTTAATTACCGCTAGCCAGTAGTCAGGTCAAAGCTCCCCTATCTGCTGGCTTATCGTGTCGGTTGAATTAACATCTGCTCAATAAGGGAAAATATTATTTTTGCTATAGGTTCTTCGTTGAAAAAACAAAAGAAAGGTGGAAGAAAAAAAAAAGATCCTAACCAAGTACAGTAGACCCTCGGTATAACGCGGCTCGTTATACCGCGGATTCGGATATAACGCGGGTCAAGCTCCGATCCCGATCCTGATTCAATTAAAATTAGTAAAAATAAGGTTACATGTAAATAAGGTTACATCGTATTATGGTTTTAAAACCAACAGTAGAAAACTTGAAAACAATTCATTAGAAAATTGAGTCATAAAACGAATAGAAAAAACTAAAAGGTTCCAAAGTTAAATAAGTTCTGGGAAAAAGTGAACTCTGCAAATTAAGTTACATTTGTTAAAAATTTTTTTTTTAAACATTTCTAATTTTACTGAACATTAAAAGGAATTTGTAAAGGAAAAAAATTATAACTGGTTGTTAACGTAGGAAGTAAAACTAAATAGGACGTTTAGAATTAATTATGATTGTCTAACCAAGTTTCATTGTTTTTGTTTCAATATTAGAACTTTTTAAAGTATGATTTTTATTAGAATTTTAAAAAAACTTTAGGGAAGAGTGGGTACATCGCTTGAATCGTCCTGGAAATAAGCCGAAATGTGTTGCTTAGACAATGTCGATTGAATATCTTCCCGGTAACCTACCTAGATGACGTACGGAGAAGTTGTCTCTATTCCTGCCTTCTTGGTTCACAGAATCCCCTTCACTTCCTTTTTAAAAACTGTGTATTATTCCTTTAGTTGTTGCCCGAGTTTATATCAAAGTGCATTTTCATTATTTTTTGATCGCCAATAATTCATACTTCCGCCCTCGTTATACCGCGGGTACGTCTATAACGCGGGAGGTTTCATTTCCCCTTAACCCGCGTTATAACGAGGGTCCACTGTAAAATGGAAAGTAAATTATCGAAACGACAAGAAACTGCACGTCGTTTCAGACTGCTTCAACATTTACTAGACAAACGTTCAAAGCTCCCAATTAATTACAAAACACTCATATACATGACTGTGATTAGACCTGTTTGGACGTACGGAGTTGAGCTTTGGGGCTCCACTAAACCATCCAATTCATCTCGTATTCAATCCTTACAATCCAAAATCCTTCGTAAAATCCTCAATACTCCTTAATTTGTCACCAATAAACTTATCCATAAAGATCTTAATGTTCCTTATGTAGCTAATTTAGCCCACACCAGATAACTATCCTTTCATAGTAAGCTCCATAATTACTCAAATCCGTTAGTTTGTCAACTTCCTTCCCACTCCATTCCTGATAATCCTCCAAGGCGTCTGAAACGAAGATGGCCTAGAGACCTTCTAGTGTAGAAGTTTTAATAAAGTGCAACTGATGAGTAGTTCTTTTCAAGTTTTAACATGTTATTATAATCGTTGTCAATACATTTACTTGTACAGTTGTAAATTTCAATAAATGGATATATAAAAAAAAAAAAAAAAATTATCCATTGTTTTTGCACATACCAACACCTTAAAGTTTTTGAAAATAAAGTACTACGTAGAATATTTGGCCTATAAAAGGATGGAGAAACCGGAAAATTTAGAAGGCTTTACAATGCAGAACTGCGTGAGTTATATCCGGTAAATATAGTTCAGGCAATAGCAACGCGACGGTTAAAATGGGCATTTAAAGTCGTCGAGTTTGGTAATGATCTAATTCCGAAAAAAGCCGTCGGAAAAACAACCGAGGAGTAGACCAAGATGTGGATGGGAGGATTGCGTCAGGGCCGACCTGGGAGATTTGGGTTTTGCGAGGGTGGATTGGAGGAAGGTGTGTGGACAATGGTTGATGGTGTCGGCATCGAACCTTTTATTACTTTTACTACCACTTTTTTATTACTTCATTCGAAGCCTTTATATACTATCATTTATTATTATTTTGCACATACCAGACTTACAAAGAAGAGAAACTGCTCGTCGTTTTCGATTACTCCAACATATACTAAACAAGCGTTCAAAGCTCCCAATAAAATAACAAAATACTTATTTACATGATAATAATCGGACCCATTTTGATATACGGAGTTGAGCTTAGGGGCTCCACTAAACCTTCCAAATCTTCTCGTATCCAACTCCTTACAATCCAAAATAATGATTTAAATGTCCCATACGTTACAGAACTTAACTATAAAGATCTTAATGTTCTATATGTTGCTGATTTAACCAAATACCTATCCTTTCAGAGTAAACTTTATATCCACTCGAATCCACTAGTCTCCCAACTTGCCTAACAAACAATTCCCGATAATCCTACGAGGCGTCTGAAATAGCCAAGAGACCTTCTTATATTTAACTTTTATTGAAGTGTTAAAGAGAGTAGTCTTAACATATCGTTGCCACTATGTAAAACTAACGAATGTGAAAAAAAACAACATTGCCGACCAGATTTGAAATTTTTCAATAAGACCTTTTAGAAAACAACAGTAATCGAATTAAATAAAAAAAACGATTTTTCAAATTCGTTAGCTTTACTCATTACAGACATGCTATTGTAAACATTTTCCTCAAATTTACTTATATATGTATAATGAATACAGATATAAATATCAATAAATACTTTACCCTTTATTTGAACTAATAAAGAGCCGCATTGCGTAACAGATTCTTTTAGTATTGTAATTCGAACGCAGAATATTAAACTTCCGGGAATAACCTAACAATAATAAATAATAAAATAAAGGTGAAATTGAAAAAAGAAATTTTAGAACGCAATTTTAGTTTAACTTACGCAAGCTAAATTTATTTTCGCTAACAGCCACTTAGAATTTAGGACTTCTGGGTTTTCCTAATTTTATCTCTTACCGGAACATGGATATGGCTTTCACTCCTTTTAGGGAAACAATAAAAGCGAAACCAATTTTTATACACATAATTCAAATTTTTATTTTCTGGAAGTGATTAATTTTAAAACATACGCAGGGAACTCTTACCTAGACAAAACTAATTCATATATGTAAGGTTGAGCAACCTTCAATCATCTGTTAATTATTTATCATCTGTGTTTATTACTTTATCATAACCTTCATTAACCTATTTTAATTGCTGTTTGCTGTAACTTACTGCTGTATTTACGTGTAATTTAATTCTTTACTTTCATTGAATAAATCACGTTTTAACGATCTTAAAAATTAAATTACAAGATCTCAATAAGTAAGAAAATGGCCCAACTATTTGTTCAAATTGTAAAAAGAAGTGACCAAGACTTTGTGATTCAGTGCATTTCCATCGACAAGAAAAATTGGTACTTATTACCTGAAGAATCCAAAGACTTAGACTTCCACTCCTTTCTATCAGGTAAGAAACCAATAATAAATGCTATGAATGCTATCAAAAACATTAATGGTTACAGAACCGTAGCTGTTAAGATGGATGATGATATTCAAAGAGAATATTTTGATGAATTTTCTAATATTTGTTTTCGGGAGTTACCATTAGATTCAAACCGATACAGCTCCTAAACAGTAGGTCCTAAACGCTAGGTTCTGGAGACAAATGTTATAGAACAAAAAATATTCTACATTAAATTTCTAACCAGAAAACTCTTGTCAAATTTTTGATCCGTCCTAGCGACAAATGTTATACAACAAAAAGTATTCTTCATTGAATTTCTGATCAGGTAACTGCCGTCAAACTTTCGATCAGAGCAACACAAACAGAGCTAGGGCGTGTCAAATTGTTACATTTTTGATATGAAAAAAAACGACACAGGAAAAAAGTATAGACTCGTAGCCATATTCGTGTCAGAACAAAAAAAAAAAAAAACTAGATGATGCAATGCAACAACATAGCTCCAACGATTAATCACTATGTCAAAGGTTTCACTAATTATTCAGTGTAAAGAACAATTTTTTTTTTTTTGAGATCTGGCATAATAACATATATATAAACGTAATCTTAAACGGCCTAAACTAAAATATCGATTCCATTCTTTTATCGATATTATTTTTTACATAATTTAAATGGCGATAGGACGTAACAAGATGTCGCCTACTCCTTCAAGATCTACATAATCGTCCTCCGCATAGCCTTATAAGGCCACTGAGAGCACATTGACCTCCCACCATATCATCTATATCACTTTTACCGGCCAATACCTTCATGTTAATTGCAAATATGATGGCAGGAAGAATAAAGGTAAATTAAATCGATAAAAATACAATATAGGCATAAATTAAAAAAAAAATAAATAAAAAATTGAAAATTAAATCTATACTGCTACATAAAAGGACAAGCCATTTTTCGTTAGTGAGCACTAACCACGAAACCTACTGAAATAATATTTACCTTATTTTAAACACATCATATTTTTAGTTCCAGATAAGTTTAGCAATAATAAAATCTACTGATTTTCAACTAAGTTGTTATTAAAAAAACTATAATATGTGAATAACAGTTGGGTTTAAAATTGACAGATAGGTGGCGAGCGCCGTTCTACTTGAGAGGTTACAAATGTTATATAAAGCTTAAAATTGATAATTATAACTTTTTTTCTTTTTTTTCTTTATTCTTTTTTAATTGAAATTTACAACTGTATTAGAAAATACATCTAGTAAATATGCGGTGTATATAAGATATAATGACATGAATAAAACTTGTAGAGGAACTACCCATTGGTATGGTACTCTAATGAATATTTACAAAAGAAGATCCCGAGGCCATCTTCTTTTCAGGCGCCTCAGAGGATTGCCAGGAATGGAATGGGAAGCAAGTTGTGCAACAAGTGGATTTGGATGAGGAGTGAGTTTATTATGAAAGGAGAGGTATCTGGTTCGTGCCAAATCAGCGACGTGTGGGATATTAAGGTCTTTGTGGATGATTTCATTTGTGACAAAGTAAGGAGCATTAAGGATTTTTCTAAGGATTTTGGATTGGAGTGATTGGATGCGGGAAGAATTCGATGGTTTGGTGGATCCCCATAACTCTATAACGTAAGTCCAAATAGGTCTGATAATCGTCATATAGATGAGTTTTTTGTAGTGAATCGGGAGATTTGAACGTTTGTCAAGTAAGTGTTGTAACAGTCGAAATCGACGTGCAGCTTCTTGTCTTTTCAATCTTGTATGAGGGATCCAGGTAAGTCTCTTGTCCAGATAAAATCCCAGGTATCGTATTTGTTCCACATTATTTAGCGGTACACCATTAAAGGAAACAGGAGGACAGGATGAGCTAGGTTTTCGACGGAGAGTAAAGGTTATTTGCTGGGACTTGCTAGGATCTATCTTAACTCTCCAGTTATGACACCATTCTTCAAGAGAAGTGATATGTGACTGGAGTGTCTGGGATGCTGCAAATGAATCTTCATTGACTGATAACACGCTGGTGTCATTAGCATAGGTTGTGAGGATAGTATTAGGATGGGTTGGGATATCAGCTGTATACACTGTATAAAGGATGGGACCCAGGATACTACCTTGGGGAATACCAGCGGTCTGGGGAAAGATAGATGAGTATTTAGAATTGTGATTAACTTTAAATACTCTATCAGAAAGGTAGGAACGGAGGATGAGGAAATATGTAGATGGAAGGAATTGGCGAAGTTTATAAAGCAGTCCTGAATGCCATACCCGATCAAAGGCCTGTTCAACATCTAGAAAGGCACCCGTGCAATACATCTTGCGCTCCAATGCAGATGAGATAACATCCACCACACGATGGCACTGCTGGGTAGTGGAGTGAAACTGACGAAATCCGAACTGGTGGTCAGGAATAATGTGATTGGAATCGAGGAAGGGATAAAGGCGTTTCAAAAGGAGCTTTTAAAGGATTTTGCCCATGATAGGTAGGAGAGAGATAGGTCTGTATGAGGAAGGATTTTCTGGCGGTTTTTTAGGTTTTGGGATCATTTTAATAATTGATAATTTCCAGGAATTAGGAAAATATGTAGTACGGAGGATAGCGTTATAAATATAATTTAGGAGTAGTACTGCTTTCTTTGGAAGACATTTGAGGATTCTTGAGGTTATAAGGTCATGTCCAGGAGCTTTGTTGGAGGGCAATCTACGGATTATGGATATTATATCTGACAAGTGGAAGGCTTTAGGAGGAAGGGTCATGATAATAAAACTTAAATCCAATAAATAAAATCGACTAATATGTGGTTTGCACTTTTCCGCAATTGAGTTTATAATGGTAAAACTACTGAGCCCATCTGTATCAAATCTTAACTAATTCATTTTGATAGAAAGTTTAGCAGTAATAAAGTTTAGCAGTAATAAAGTTTAGCAGTAATAAAGTTTAGCAGTAATAAAGTTTAGCAGTAATAAAGTTTAGCAGTAATAAAGTTTAGCAGTAATAAAGTTTAGCAGTAATAAAGTTTAGCAGTAATAAAGTTTAGCAGTAATAAAGTTTAGCAGTAATAAAGTTTAGCAGTAATAAAGTTTAGCAGTAATAAAGTTTAGCAGTAATAAAGTTTAGCAGTAATAAAGTTTAGCAGTAATAAAGTTTAGCAGTAATAAAGTTTAGCAGTAATAAAGTTTAGCAGTAATAAAGTTTAGCAGTAATAAAGTTTAGCAGTAATAAAGTTTAGCAGTAATAAAGTTTAGCAGTAATAAAGTTTAGCAGTAATAAAGTTTAGCAGTAATAAAGTTTAGCAGTAATAAAGTTTAGCAGTAATAAAGTTTAGCAGTAATAAAGTTTAGCAGTAATAAAGTTTAGCAGTAATAAAGTTTAGCAGTAATAAAGTTTAGCAGTAATAAAGTTTAGCAGTAATAAAGTTTAGCAGTAATAAAGTTTAGCAGTAATAAAGTTTAGCAGTAATAAAGTTTAGCAGTAATAAAGTTTAGCAGTAATAAAGTTTAGCAGTAATAAAGTTTAGCAGTAATAAAGTTTAGCAGTAATAAAGTTTAGCAGTAATAAAGTTTAGCAGTAATAAAGTTTAGCAGTAATAAAGTTTAGCAGTAATAAAGTTTAGCAGTAATAAAGTTTAGCAGTAATAAAGTTTAGCAGTAATAAAGTTTAGCAGTAATAAAGTTTAGCAGTAATAAAGTTTAGCAGTAATAAAGTTTAGCAGTAATAAAGTTTAGCAGTAATAAAGTTTAGCAGTAATAAAGTTTAGCAGTAATAAAGTTTAGCAGTAATAAAGTTTAGCAGTAATAAAGTTTAGCAGTAATAAAGTTTAGCAGTAATAAAATTTACAGTAATAAAGTTTAGCAGTAATAAAGTTTAGCAGTAATAAAATTTACAGTAATAAAAATATTAATGCACTGTGTTGAGTGGTAGAAACGAGGTTTACCTCACTGTCATAAGCTTTTCATGGGTAAAAATTTAAATCCAACTAGATGAAATAATTAAAATAAAATCATTTCGTTATAATAAAAATTATTACTAGATCAAAATGTCAAGTTTTTATTACTTCTTGATATTACTTGTAAAAATATGATTTATATTTGTATATTGTTTATATTGACAATGCAGTTCTATTTCATTAAGAGTTTCTAAATAGTCTCTATCCATCTGGATTACCAACTCATACATTAAAATTAAATACAGTGGACCCTCGTTATAACGCGGGTTAAGGGGAAATGAAACCTCCCGCGTTATAGACGTACCCGCGGTATAACGAGGGCGGAAGTATGAATTATTGGCGGTCAAAAAATAATGAAAATGCACTCTGATATAAACTCGGGCAACAACTAAAGGAATAATACACAGTTTTTAAAAAGGAAGTGATGGGGATTCTATGAACCAAAAAGGCAGGAATAGAGACAACTTGTCGGTACGTCATCTAGGTAGGTTACCGGGAAGATATTCAACCGACATTGTCTAAGCAACACATTTCGGCTTATTTCCAGGACGATACAAGCGATGTACCCACTCTTCCCTAAAGTTTTTTTTAAAATTCTAATAAAAATAAAACTTAAAAAAGTTCTAATATTGAAACAAAAACAATGAAACTTGGTTAGACAATCGTAATTCATTCTAAACGTCCTATTTAGTTTTATTTCCTACATTAACAACCAGTTATAATTTTTTTCCTTTACAAATTCCTTTTAATGTTCAGTAAAATTAGAAATGTGTTAAAAAAAAAAAACATTTTAACAAATGTAACAATTTGCAGAGTTCACTTTTTCCCAGAACTTATTTAACTTTGGAACCTTTTCGTATTTTTTTTGTATTGGTTTTATGACTCAATTTTCTAATGAATTGTTTTCAAGTTTTCTACTGTTGGTTTTAAAACCATAATACGATGTAACCTTATTTTTTATTAATTTTAATTGAATCAGGATCGGGAGCGGAGCTTGACCCGCGTTATATCCGAATCCGCGGTATAACGAGCCGCGTTATACCGAAGGTCTACTGTATTAGATGCGTAACTATGCTTTTAAGTAATCTTCAAACACTTAATCGAAGGAATTTTAATGGGGATTCTATAGTTTATATACAAGATAACCAGCATTATTTTAATGAATTGGATGAATTTTTCCATAACTTCCTTTAAAAATAATTTATTCCTTCAACAATCAATCTTCCGCAAATATGTCAATAATCAAATGAATACTTAAAATTACTTTTTTTTCTCTCTCTTTCTTTCTTGTATATGTTCATATATATAAGATTGTATTTTATGTTATAATTATTATTTCGTACATTTATTTATTTTTATTTTTTTTAATTTAATTTAATTTTTTTTCCTGTAAAAAATGTATGCTGCAATTACTGAAGCATATAATTTGTAAATAATAGGCCAGACAATTGTACTTGTAACTGTGCATTATTTTTATTCTTAGGGGGCAGTAAGTCCCAGAATAAAGATTATTTTTTCATTTCATTTCATTTTAAGATTGGGAATTTTTTTTTTTTTAGTAATTAAATCTAAAATAATATTACAAACCTGTGAAAAATCAGAAAACTAAAGTTATTTTCGAAGCTGGCCAATTCTTGAGACAAAAATCGGTATCGAGAATCGATGATCCACAATCGATACCTAGGAACCGATCAGTACTGCTAATGTTATTAATATATTTGTGATACCTAACTGTGCATTTATTGTATGTATTACCCATCATATAAAAACAAAAAATCCATATATGTAGTAGATCAGCACTGCTTGGTTATAAAAAAAAAAAAAAATCAAACTACAGAAACTAACACCTTTTTTTCTTTATTTTTCTTCATTCCAAGTTTATTTTGGTTTTCCCAGCCCCAATAAACTGAAAAATATCAGTGTATCCTCTCATATACAATGATTCGTGAAAAGCTTCAGCAAAATGATTATAATGCTTATTGTTGTTTATTAACTCATTTCAATAATAATCATAGTTTTTAATTAGATTCAGTTTCTTTTTTTAGCTTCCGTACAGATTATGTTTGTTATTTCAATTTATTTATAAAACGAGGTATAGGCATCCAGAATCAAGAATCAATATTTTGGTGAATGTATCGAAAATCGAAAATTTCTTAAGGACTATTGCTTTTTATTTAAACATCCCAATATAATGGGCTAAAAAAACATTTGTATATCTAGTTACCTATCGAAAACTGCTGAGACAGGAGAAATTCATTAGACTTCTAAAAATTTACAACGTTTTATGCCTCAGTAACACAATGCCAGTCCTAAGATGTATTTTTAGACAAAGATAGTAGTGCTTCTTTGATTAAGAATGTGTGATATGTCAGTTTCGTTTGCCAGTCGGCATGCATGAGAAGTGACAAGGAACCAGAGAAGTATCTAAGATGCAGGAGGCCACGCTAAGGACGTGACTTCCTGGCGGCGAAGTAAACACTTTTGGATACCACTGCTCAATAACGTAGCATTTTTGTTTACTTGTCCTGTCAGTGATGTTATACCCTATTGCCGTCGCGAGTGGTCTTTTTATAAACTTAAAAAGTTATCGCACCTTACATAAATTAACAGTCACATTTGTAATTGTTCAATAAAACACATATGTAGGTAGTTATTATTTTTCCTACTGTTAAATATTGCATTTCAATTTATATCCATTATAGATAAACTCACTATGTAGCGCAAATATTTTTATTAACAAAACATGTATTATATAAATATGTTACAATTATTAATTGTTAAATTTCATTTGAATAAAACGTTTATTATATACAGTAGTGTGAAAAAATAGATGCAACAGTTTAAAAACCTGTATTTACTTAAATATACGTAGCCATGGGCTCGCAATGTCCCATCGAGAATAGTTCAGGTACCTACACCTTTAATAGAAATTCCATCCATGTAAGGCTTACCAGGCCGATCTGGAAATAAAATAAATAAATTAAAAAAAAAATAATAGAAATACAACTCCAGACCATAACATTCACTGGAAACTTTACTGTCGATTTTAAACATTGAGTTGTTAGGGCCTCACCGTTTCTTCATACTGAATTCCATCTATGCCATTGATATTAAACTTCGATTCATCAGAAAATATGACAGAATTCCAGTCTTCTTGCGTCCAGTTTTGATGTTTTCGAGCCCAACAAAGACGAGCCTTTTTTGTTAAGAGTGTTTTTTTCTGCGGCCGGCGTGCATTCAGTCCTGCTTTTATTAATCTTAGACGAACAGTTGATGCACAGAAGTTAAAACCTGTAACTGTATTCCATTCTACAGCTAAATATGAAGATGTTACGGTCCTGTTTTTCAAACAAAGCCATTGCAATATGCGATCTTCCCTTTCATTTGTCTTTTTCTTGCGACCACACTAATGTTTAAATCCTAAAGAGCCGGAAGAGCGATATTATTTTAAAAACCTACTCACAGCTGATGGAACACAACCTACATTATTACTAATATATCGGCAAGAAAAATTCTCTTCACTTAAAGAGAGAATTATTGCTATTTTTTTTTTTTTTCAGTGCTTAGTTCACTGTAATGTCGACTATAAAATGCAAACTATTTTTTTTCAAACTAAATTATGGATTACCATTAATATACAATTCCTCTAAAATAAGAGATAAGAGCCCAAAGTCCAATCCGACAAGATCTAATGAGTAAATAAACAGCATAAATATAATTTAAATGAACATTATTTGAATTTTAAAAAGTGTTGCGTTTATTTTTCACACTACTGTATATAAATATAACAAAATACATAGTTGAAACATTATATATGTCTGTATTTTCAATTCAATAGTAAATTTAATTATCGGGATTTTTGGTTATCCGGATCAATTTCGGCCCCATTTAATCCGGATAATCGGAGTTTCACCTGGTAACATAGCCTACGCAGAATGAAGCTTCTTTTCTTAATTATAATATGAGGGGATAAGGGAGCGCCTGGTGTATAAAATGCAAACTATTTTTTTAATATACTAAGGGTCATTGCTATTTTCCCATAGCAAAGGAAACACGGCCTCCTAGATCTGAGCTCAGCGAGCGGGCTTCGAATTTTCATGACCAAGGGATCAGATGACCCTCCCACACCGCGAATATTTCTCCACATCAGCTGGCAGCCAGTCACGCAGTCACGGACTCGATACAGTTCGATATACACCTCGGTCGGTATACTCCATCCCAGCTCTCGGTGTAACATGATAGCTATACCACAGTGGGATAATTCCATGAACCCATTGGATAAGGCTGGAAGCTTAAAATCACAAAAGCCAATTATAGTAGAGGATATTCAGCAATTTATACAAAATAGTAGATACATGTGATTGCAAAATCCCAACATCGAAAATATAATATCAGAAAATCTCTATTTAGTCCAGTCAATAAACACATTGTAGAGTGCATGGGATATGCGATAATTTTTGACTGCATAGCTTCGTTAGGGGTAATCAAAATTCCAGATGTTATGGGTTTTTTATTTATTATTTAAGAAATCGCAAATGTTACTAAAACCTTGTTTTGGAAAGATACACTAATATTTTGTTTATATACATTATACATATAATATTTATTTTAGGTGTGTATTTGGGCTCGAAAGCCAGTATTATCTTATAAGAAATGAAAGACAATCTTTATTCTGCAGTTACGAAAAACCTCTAAGAATAACAAAAATGTGTAAAAAGAAATGGCGCAACCTTCAGTAATTTATGTTAATGTAAATCAATTATAAAAATTAACTATTGACAATGATGACAGCCCTATGATATAATTACCTTTTATTTCATAGCTCACAGCTGTTTATTGTGAGTTCTGATAGGGATGATAAATAATAACTTCTACAATATTAACTTCTATGGTAAAATAACTTCTATTAGGGATTATGGGTAATTATGGGGTTTTCTTAAATTCCTAATAAAACAAACATGAAACCTCCACAAATTTAAAGAAACCTCCACGTTCTCCGATTTATTATTATTCCTATCTTATCTATTCTAAACAAAAGCCTGTATTATAGTTTAATTGCTAACGTAAACCGAATCATAACAATACCAGCCATAAATTAAAAATTCAATTTCTCCAAACAGACTATATAGTGACCTCAGAATCAATAAGGAGCTCCATAAAACCACACGCGATCTCAAACAAGAGAGTAAAGAAAGTGAATGAGTTAGATAGGAGGCTAAGGTCAGCATCACAATTCACTACTACACTTTTTCCAATCTGCGGCGTACATATTGAGCAGCCACGGCTAACTAAATACACCTCATAAATATGGAAAAGAAAGGTCACTTTTCTCTTTCGATTAGCTAAACGTTCCCTAAGGCGGCGTTCCATTGATCAATGCCTCTGTGATCGCATGAACATGAAGGAGCTAATTACTTGTATTAATACCTACTTCCAAGCAATAATAAAATTAATTCCGCTTGGTTGAAAATACTTTTTGTTTATTTTTTTTTTATATATACATATATATTGAATCCGGTTTTCGTATATTATTAAGGGATATTTAAATTAATTTGTATGCAGGTATTACAAACCATTAAAATTCTGACAAACATCTATTACCGCACCAATGGGGTATCAGAATTTTAATGGCAGAATAATTGAAAAGAAGAATCTTTTTTCAATTTTATCTGGAACCTTATTGGATAATGTAAAATGGTGTTATATGTGAACTCTGAATAAATAAGTACCAGCCCAATACAACTAATCGTAAGAACAACGGACGTACTTGCGATTCTAAGTAAAAACAAAAGTTTTATTAACAATAAATAATTACAACTATTAAACAATGACATAATATCTTGATACAAGAGATTCACTCCCATGTAAAAAAAAAAATAAATAAATAAACTACATTTTTTTTTTCCTTTCATTTATTGATATTTACAACTGTACAAAAACATATACATTAAGTAAATGTGTTGATAGTGAATACAATGACATGAAAATAACTTGTGAAGAACTATTCACTAGTAACACTTCAATAAAATCTACACTAAAAGGTCTCTTGACCATCTTCTTTTCAGACCCCTCGGAGGATTATCGGGAATGGAATGGGAAGCAAGTTGGGTGAGTACTGGATTGGAGTGGTTATGGAGCTTACTATGGAAGGATAGGTATCTGGTTTGGGCTAAATCAGTAACATAAGGGACATTAAGGTCTTTTAGGATAAGTTTATTTAGGTCTTTAAGGATTCAGGATTGCAAGGATTGGATACGAGATGAATTGGATGGTTTAGTGGAGCCCCAAAGCTCAACTCCGTACGTCCAAATAGGTCTAATCACAGTCATGTAAATGAGTCTTTTATAATTAATTGGAAGCTTTGATCGTTTGTCTAGTAAATGTTGAAGTAGTCTGTAACGACGAGCAGTTTCTTGTCGTTTTAGTCTTGTATGTGGATTCCAAGTAAGACATTTGTCCAAGTGGAGTCCTAGGTATCGGATCTGTTCAACAGGGATTAGTGGAATATCATTAAAACTACATTTAAAACCCTTATTTCAATTTTCTAACCCTTATTTCAATAAACTAACGATGAAAAAATATCAACAAGATTATACAGAGTGTTCAATTGAAAGAATCTATAATTTAAACTAAATGTGACCTGTCGAGTTAGATACTAATTACATCCATGTTTTTACTTACAAGGGGACGTTCGCAGTTGTAACTCACAGATTTGAATGCCGATTTTTGTGTGGGTAGTAGGGACCTATAGTAGTGTAAAACTAGAGTTAAAGCCGTCAATGGGCATTAGGAACCGAGAAAAAAACTAAAATATGAAAATCACGTTTTATTATTTTTTTTCAGCTTACAGTCAAGATAGAGTTCTTTCACGTTTAATTGCAGTTATGTATGCTATTAGATATAAAAATACTTTTGTTATGCTCAAGACACTATCCGGATTTAGGGAGCTCAAAAATGACAAAGCAATGACAAAATTCCAAGGAAATCCGCTGTAGATCAGTGGAAACTTTTTTTCACGAACAATTGACCTCAAATCTCGATTTAACGCACCATAAAATTCTTATATGTAAAATTTTATCAAAATCAAAAAATATTGATTTTTTACCCCTATCGAGGAGGTTAAAATTTTGAAGTTGAGATTTCACCAACATTTTCTACCGGTCATTACAACTGCTGTGTTCAACCGATTACAACAGTAACAGCATCACTAGAATCAGCATACATTCTGCTTTTTATCAATGCGTATAACATTGGATTTACTCCCGATTTTAGTGGACAAAAAACTGATGTGAATGAAAAAATCCGAGGTCAGCTATAACTTGAGATATTTCAATAAGGGGAAATCCTGCGACCTCCGGATTTGGGCTAAACTATGAAGTTTTAGGGCTTCCAGATGACGTTAAAATTTGGTCTTAATCGGTGGCGAAATATGTGAGATAGAGCAAATTATTTAAAGGTAAAAAAAAAAATTATTTTTGATTTCAACAAAATTTAGTTTCTACATGTTTTTTGAGATGAGGAATCTGAAAATTATATCAGTTTTTAGTTTAAAAAATTTTCTCACCTATGTTATAAGAATAAGACATTTTAAAATGACCTATTTCTATTATTATTTTAATTTTTACACAATAAATTTCAAATAATACCATTTAAAAGAAATATACATATTTTATAACCAAAACCTGATATTAATTTTAGATTATTCATCAATCTTAGAATTTCAATGCAATTTGAAATAAAAATATATACGTCTTATTTTTCTATATCTATTCACATAGTTGAGAAAAAAATTTAAACTAAAAAATGATATTATTTTCAGATTCCTCATCTCAAAAAACACGTAGAAACTAAATTTGAAATTGGAAATAATATTTTTTTACTTTTAAAATTTTGTAGGATTTTACAAGGCAAGGAAGGAAGGGGCAGTCAATTTCTGAAAAAATGTAAATTCTTTGCTGTATCTCACATATTTCGCCACCGATTAAGTCCAAATTTTAACGTCATCTGGAAGCCCTAAAACTTCATAGTTTAGCCTAAATCCGGAGGTCGCAGGATTTACCCTTATTGAAATATTTCAAGTTATAGCTGACCTCGGATTTTTTCATTCACATCAGTTTTTGTCCACTAAAATCTAGAGTAAATCCAATGTTATATGCACGGATAAAAAGCAGAATGTATGCTGATTCTTGTGATGCTATTACTATTGTAATCGGTTGAACACAACAGTTGTTATGGCCTTTAGAAATTGTTGATGAAATCTCAATTTCAAAATTTTAACCTCCTCGAAAGTGGTAAAAAATCAATATTTTTTTATTTTGATAAAATTTCACATATACGGGTTTTATGGTTCGTTACATCGAGATTTGAGGTCAGTTGTTCATGAAAAAAAGGTTTCCACTGATTTACAGCGGATTTCATTGGAATTTTATCATTTTTTTGGAGTTTTTGAGCACTCTAAAGCCGGGTAATGTTTTTAGCATAACGAAAGTATTTTTATTTGAAATAGCATACATAACTGCAATTAAACTTGAAAGAATAATTTCTCTATCTTGACTTAGAGCTGAGAAAAAAAATAAAACGTGCTTTTCATTTTTCATTTTTTTACTCGGCTCCTAACGCTCATTGGCGGCTATAACTCTAGTTTTGCACTATTATAGGTCCCTACTACCCACACGAAAATCGGCATTCAAATCTGTGAGTTACAACTGCAAACGTCCCCTTGTTAGTAATCCCACAGCTAAAACAAAAA
The DNA here is from genome assembly GCA_003667255.2 of Euschistus heros. Lineage (NCBI taxonomy): Eukaryota > Metazoa > Arthropoda > Insecta > Hemiptera > Pentatomidae > Euschistus > Euschistus heros. The sequence continues at coordinate 794,032 of RCWM02000470.1, read as the reverse complement.
AAAAAACAACTCCAATACTGCTCTATAAACAACTTCCGTTTACAGCAATTAAAACAGTTTCATTAATATCGATTACACATTTTTTCTCCTTAGTAAAAAACAAACTAACATAACTGAATTTTTAGCTAAATGAAAATTCAATACATACAGTAAAAACATGCATATATACATCCATTCTTATGTATTGTAACTTTAAAACGTATGGGATAACGATCGTCTATATTCACTAATTATAAAAGAATAATGAAAAAATTTAGATTGATACACAAATTTAGATTGAAAGAATCAATAGTTTTAACAAAATTTGACCTGTCAAGTTAGGTACTACTTTCATCGTTGTTTTTACCTTGAAATCCACCTCCAAAAAACAGAAGAACCTTTGATAATGTTCCATAAACTACTTAACTATACACCTATCACAATAGTTTTATTAATTTTCATTATGACTTTTTTCCTCCTAGATAGGCTACTTTGCGATGGGACGACTAATATCACTCAGGATATTGTTTTAATAATTATAAGTTGTTTATAAATAAGTAAAATAAAATAGCGCTTTTATTTGGCTGTACTTAGTTCATTAGGAAAACAAAACAAAAAAAAAAAAAGAATGCCGAATGTAGGACAAAAGCACCTAAATCCACCGCACGATTAGAGAGGCCAATGAGAATTAACGGTGACCACGGGTTACGACCAATCAAAATCTACGGCAGTTTCAGGGTAAAGGTTCCAGACCACATGAAGTGTTCCGTTGCAGGTAACAGGAGTGTAATAGGAATTCCAATAGAGCCATGAAATTGCAACGCAATTCCAAACAATGAAAGAATACGGCAGATTGAAGCTTTTATTAACATACATTCAGCTATCATAACAAAACGTAATGGAAAATAGTAAATGGGACGTTTATGGATTTTGGAATATTGTTTGTGCGATTCCATCTCCATGCACTTACTGCATACAATCTGAATAGGAAATTTCTTATTTTTTTTTTAACTTTGCAGTAGAATTTAAATGTACGTAGATCAATATTTCATAGAAAGATTACCGGAGACTATGACTACTAATGTAATATAAATTTTATTTAGCAGCTATAAATATCAGAATTTTTTTATGGGCTTAAAGTAATAACTGCAACCAAATGATACTGCAACCTTCTATTAAGAATAATGCCTCATTGAGCGACTTTGCTCATTTTAATTTGTTTCAAATATCAATGTTTACCCAATTATTGGTTCGGTTAGAATTCGGTTGACATCTACAATGTCCGATGCACTTCGTTTATAGCCTTATAGCAGTCATTACATGTAGCTACAGGTTTTGGTTTATCTTAATATTTTTTTTTTATTTTTTTACAAAAATAAAGTAATTTTCTTCATTTACCCTTAATGGTTAATTGTTAATTCAATCATGCCTAAAAACATATCGTGTTTATGGGTTTATATATGTAACACTAAAATATAGTCCAGTCAATAAACACATTGTAGAGTGCATGGAATATGCAATAATTTTTGACTTCATAGCTTCGTTAGGAATAGTCAGAATGTAAACATACTAAAAGTCCCCGCCGCTGGGGGGTGAGCTAACGGAGGGGGGGAGGGGAGAAGTTCCATTTTTTTGGTTTTTCCATATTATCTAGAAAACTATTGACTCTAGAAAAATATGTTTCAAATAAACATAAAAGCTTATTAAATTCACTATAAAATTTGTTATATATAAATTTGTCGTAATTCTAACCGTTTACAAGATATACGTTATTGAAAATAGGTGATTTTAGGGAAAAAACAAATGTCACCTCACTTTTTGTCAAACTTTTGCTTCTATTACGTTCCACAATCGTTTCTCAGAAAAAACGTCAGAATCAAAATTGTAGAGCATTAAATTTACTTTAAATTCGTGAATACGTTTCTGGTATTTGTTTTAAATGTTTAACAAAAAGTGAGGTAAACATTTTTTTTATTTCTAAAGTTGTCAATTTTTAATAACGTATATCTCGAAAACCGTTGGAATTTCTATGAATACGTAAATAATTAATTTTATAGGAAATTTTATGAGCTTTAATTTTGATCTGCTACATATTTTTCTGGAGTCCACCGTTTTCGAGATATAATCGAAAAACAAAATTGGGACCTTCTCCCACCTTTAGATCATCCCCCAGGGGCGGGGACTTTTAATATGTTTACCTTCTTACTAATTCTAACAAAGCGATGAAGTCAAAAATTATCGCATATTTCATGGACTCTACTCCCCTCATTTCGGCACTCATTATCTGGGGTCGCACTTCTCTTAAAAGACAGGTTTATTGATTCTCATTCTGAAACTGATTGTTCGATTCAAAATTTCTATTTTTTATCTCATTGCTCCTTAAATTTACTATAAGAACCTATATACAAAATTTTAAATATTTCAATTTGGAATTAATATTTTTTAATCATGACGCAAAACTAAAAAAGAAATAATACTTGAGGTACGCATGATGGTATAGAGGATGAATTAATTTTCACTTCTATTAAAATTATTTTATAAGAAAACTTGTTCCGAATGCTAAACATTCATTCATCTTCAGTTCTAAAACATTCAAAATTTTCAACACATCAGCACTATGTTACATGGATTATATATCCCAAAGTTTTCACAAATGTAAGACTAGAACTCAAACATTGGAACAACAGCGGAAGGGGGTAGGTTTGTTAATTTTTTTTTTTAATTTAACCTTCCTGCACCCTTCCCCTTTCCACGATGGATATATTTCGTATATCTGTCAAATTTCCTCAGGAGAGTATCAATGTTTGATTTCTTGTCTTACATTTTTAAAAACTTTATTATATATAATCCATGTAAAGTAGTCCTGATGTGTTGAAGATTTTGTATGTTTTAGAACGGACGATGAATGTTTAGCATTCGAAACTAGTATTCTAATAAAATAATCCCAAAAGAAGTGGCAATTAATTCATCAATTCTAAAGAAATTATAGGTTAGGTAAGTTCAATTTTCAGTATTTTAGAACTTATTGAATTTATTTTTTGTTAATATCTAGATTTTTTTTATAACAAAGTGAAGATTTTTCAGATTTTTTTTATAAAGTTCGATAATTGATTACAAAAATAAAAAAAGTGTTTCTATTTCTAGAATAAATAACAAAATGAAAAGATGAATTAATAAAAATTATTTTAAAAAAATTATAATCAATTAAGGCCATGTTTTCATTTCAACCTAATTTTAAGCGTAGAAATATAAATGATTCTCGACTAGTTAGAGTTTTTTGCCGACTAATCGTCAACTAGTCGCCGACTAAAAAAGCAGCCGACAAGTCGGCACATCTCTACTTTACATGTTAACCTCTGGGTCTAGTTGGCCGAGCGCGTTCAAGATGAGGTTTCAGCGCTCGGTTTAAAAGGTTGTGATTTCGAATCTCATATGGATTGGTTAATACTCATTAAGTGTTGAACCCGTTGACAATCCCAAACTGTTCAGACTGGGCGGCAAAACCTTGGTATATATGGAGATTTAGAAAAACAAAAAATTAATAACCAGTTCAGGGACTAGTTTCGCACCATCACTTTTACGACATTACACCCACTTAGCCCGTAGTCCAAATTTGAATAAAATAATTATATCCTCAAATGAACCAAACTGCACATTTTTTTTTAATATATAAATGTGAAAGTTGCACTACCGGATTTATGCGGAACTAATGGAAAGTAGATAAGGAAATTACTTGACTAGAAGGTATTTAATGGCCTATACTGTCGATGAATATTTAATATCTGATTAGGACGACAAATTTATAAGGAAATAATTATGTGCTCTGAAATGAATTGATCCACAGATAACAGAAAAGCGGATGGACGACCATGAAAAAAAAATTATATAAAACCTTTTATAGGAAACTCCATACCCACTCGAATCCACTAGTCTCCCAACTTGCCTCACACTCAATTCCCGATAATCCTCCGAGGCATCTTAAAAGAAGATGGCCAAGAGACTATCTAATGTTGAACTTTTATTGAATTAGTACTTTTATTGTACTAATCATTAGTTCTTTACATGTTATTGTAATATTTTCCTCCAAACATACTTATTGTATATAACAAATACAGTTGTAAATATCAACAAATAGTTAAAAAATCAGTATTTTTTTTTTTATGCAGTGAAATAAACCATGACACGTAATAGATCTGCATCTTATCAAGTGAAGTTCCATTCGCCGCATAAACCAAACAAAAGAAAAACAAAAAAAAAGAAATTGAATTCCTGGCGGTTAACTCAACGGAATTGGATGACCAGGCAGGGAAATAAATAGGGCGAGGAAATAACTATAGACCAACAGCATTACTGATCTGTATCGTCCCTCAGGTGTAAAATAATATTACAATCATAATTAAATAAATAAATAAAAAAATAGAAAAATCTAATGATATTAAGCAATAAGAGATGTGGCGGCACGAAAAAATTTCCAATCTCGATTCCGGGAACGATACCCAAAAATCGATTATCGATATATAACTAAAAAGATTAAATGTTAACTAGTATCCTTAGGACAAAAATTTAAAGGACAACGATGGTGAAATATCCTTAGGCTTTCTAAAACACCGTTAAATTCTGGCAGATCTCAAAATAGTACCCTTAAAGGATGAAAACTAATATATATGTGGCCAAGGATGTCCTTCCACCATCTAAGGAGGAAAACTAATAAAATCGTTAAATCACAGGAGATTACAAAAATAATAGTATCCTTAAGGACGAAACTTAATTTGTTGGGAACGAGAGCGGCCAGGGATGCCCTCCGGCAGCCAATCGTCATATACTGGTAGATGTGAAAACAGTACCCTTTTGGGCGTAATAGCAGGAGCACAGGACAATAACGGTGGAATATCCTTCCGCCATCTTAAAATCGTTAAATCCAGGAATATTTCAAAATAATATCCTTAAGGACAAAAACTAAAAGGAAAACAAGGACAACATTGGCGGAATATCCTTCGGCTCTCTGATAAACCGTTAAATCCTAGCAGATCTCAAAACAGTGTCTTTAAGAATGAAAACTTATATATATATATATATATATATATATATATATATATATATATATATATATATATATGTGTGGCAAAGAATGTCATATGCTTAAATAATATTTAAATAATGAATGTAATGATATTCCACTAATCCCTGTTGAACAAATCCGCTACCTAGGACTCCACTTGGACAAACGTCTTACTTGGAATCCACATACAAGACTAAAACGACAAGAAGCTGCCCGTCGTTACAGACTACTTCAACATTCACTAGACAAACGTTCAAAGCTCCCAATTAATTGCAAAAGACTAATTTACATGACTGTGATTAGACCTATCTGGACGTACGGACTTGAGCTTTGGGGCTCTACTAAGCCATCCAATTCATCTCGTATCCAATCCTTACAATCCAAAATCCTTCGAAAAATCCTCAATGCACCTTACTTTGTCACCAAAAAACTTATCCATAAAGATCTTAATGTTCCATATGTTGCAGATTTAGCCCAAACCAGATATGCATCCTTCCACAGTAAGCTCCATAACCTCTCAAATCCCCTAATTTCTCAACTTGCTTCCCACACCATTCCTGATAATCCTCTGAGGCCTCTGAAAAGAAGAAGGCCCAGAGACCTTCTAGTGTAGAATTGTTATTAAAGTGCTACTGATGAGTAGTTCTTTTCAAGTTTTGTCACGTTATTGTAATAGTTAACAGCACATTTACTTGATGTATAAATTTTGTACAGTTGTAAATTTCAATAAATTGTAATTTAAAAAAAAAATATATATATATATAATGAAATCATTAGACAAAATATATACACACTTATTTTATCAAACATCAATATCGACATAAAATGGGTTAAGGGGCATTCTGGCATTGACGGAAATGAAATGGCTGACACCTTAGCAAAAGAGGCAGCCAAAAGTCAACTATTTCCGTCATATAAGAAAACACCACTATCATTTCTCAAACATGATATTAAACAAAACATAATATCAATTTGGAATGATCGCTGGTTTAAATCTGAAAAATCCCCAAGCCTGCATAAATTTGTAGGGTATCAAATCACATTAATAATTATATAAAAATATCGATTGATATTTAAAGTCATAATGTATTTTAAATCATATGTTAAAAATAAGAAGGTTACATATTGTAAAAAAATGTGTGAAATAAAAAGTATAAGTGAAGTTATATTTATTTCGATAAAAAGTTCTAAAAGTCTCTGAAGATAAGACAGCAACAATTTGGTGACCCCGACGTTAACAATTTGGTGACCCCGACGTGAACAATTTGGTGACCCCGACGTTAACAATTTGGTGACACCGACGTTAACAATTTGGTGACCCCGACGTTCACGATGCCGCAAGACGGGAGTGATGATGGCGAAACAGATGAAAAACAAAGAAACAGATATAAATAAGGAAGAAGTAAAAGTAGAATCTAAACCAGAATTGGAAATTAAAAAAATCACTGAGTATTCCAAAAGGAAAGCTAAAATAAAGAAACCAGAACCAAAGATAAGGAAAAATGAAGATGTGGCTAAAATAAAACCAGAAGCTTTAAAAAAAAAAATCAGCCAAAAGAAAATATACTCTGGATACAGAAAGTACGTTCAGAAATAGATAAAATAAAATTATATGAAGGAAAGTGAAACGAAAAAGAAAATAGTGTTAGAAGAAAATAAAGTTAAGACAGTCAAAGAGAATCAAGAAAAATATTAGAAGGTGATGAAGTTAAAAACAAAAAAGAAGCCGCAGAGAGGCTAAGACAGAAAACAAAAAGCTGAAGAAGCAAATATAACAAAAGCTGAAGTAGCAAATAAAACAAAAAGCTGAAGAAGCAAATATAACAAAAGCTGAAGTAGCAAATAAAACAAATAGCTGAAGAAGCAAATAAAACAATAGCTGAAGAAGCAAATAAAACCAAAGCTGAAGAAGCAAATAAAATAGAAAGCTAAAGAAGCAATCAAACAAAAAGCTGAAGGAGCAAATAAAACAAAAAGCTGAAGAAGCAAATAAAACCAAAAGCTGAAGAAGCAAATAAAACAAAAAGCTGAAGAAGCAAATATAACAAAAGCTGAAGAAGCAAATAAAACAAAAAGCTGAAGAAGCAAATATAACAAAAGCTGAAGAAGCAAATAAAACTAAAAGATGAAGAAGCAAATAAAACAAAAGCTGAAGAAGCAAATAAAACAGAAATTAAAGAAAAAATAAGGAAGAATAAGTAATTAAAAAACATATAGACCTAAATAGGAAAAACAAGGAGGAGAAAAGCCATAATAGAAGGTGAATCAAAGAAGATAAAAGAGAAAGGAGAAAAATTAAAATTAGAATCTGAAACAAAAGAAAACGAATAATGAAGAAAAAGTTATAATTGAAATTAAAAAAGATAAAGAAAAGGTGTTACAGAATGCTCATTTAAAAAAAAAATGGAAGAAGGAATATTAACAACACACTCCAAAGCCAAAAAAAAGAAAAAGTGACTTAAAAAAAAAAAAGAAAAGAAAAAGAATCTGTTTAAAACAGGAAAAAGGAAAATGCATAGATACAATAATGAGGTAACAACAAAAATGGGTAGAAGAGTCAGGTTTCCCCAGCATTACCTACAGTGATCAGATGTGAAATATACCACTAGTGATTAATATAGCTAATGAGTGAAGTGGATTATTAACATTTTATTTTTATTTATTTTTTTGAATTTATTATGGTATGATTATTTTTTTTTAGAAAGAGAAAATAATTGTTATGTAAATTATGTTAGGTATAATTATGTTTTGTAAAATTGGTTTTCAGTTTAGAAAAAGTGTTATTTTAGATAGTTTTCTTTATTTTTTTGGCATGACAATGTAATCTCAAAGTCAAAATTGATATCGTAACATACTGATGTTACTGGGAGAGGAGTAATGTAGGGTAGCAAATCACATTAATAATTATATAAAAATATCGATTGATATTTTAAGTCATAATGTATTTTAAATCATATGTTAAAAATAAGAAGGTTACATATTGTAAAAAAATGTGTGAAATAAAAAGTATAAGTGAAGTTATATTTATTTCGATAAAAAGTTCTAAAAGTCTCTGAAGATAAGACAGCAACAAATTCATTCCAAGAATAACAAAAAATAATTTCAACATACTCAAATCCACACATTACAAACTGACACAGGTCTTAACAGAACATGGACAAACTAAAGCATATCTAAAAAGGTTTAATTTAATAAATAGTAACATATGTAGTTATGACGGACGAGAACATACATTTAAACACATAATTTACGACTGCTTATTATATGACAGACAAAGATCCAAACTAATTATGACGCTGTTTTTCAAAGGTGAAAATTGGCCTGTGACAGAATATGACTTGTACAACAAATACAGAGCTGAATTTACAAAATTTATCTACAGCTTGGACTTTGACCAACTGACCAAGGACTGAGAAGGTGGAAGGACATTTCATGAAAAATCCTTTAAATAGTTAAAATTATGGGCTAAAATCAGCCATGGACCATATTTTTTTTATTTCTAATTTTCGTATTCAATTTGTAATGTTTTATTTGTTTCTTTTATATTATGTTCAATTGTTCAATGATCTGAATTATTTTAATAAGATTATTGTAAAAGTTTCAATGTAAATGTAATTATGACAATTAAGGTACGTAGTATACATTTGTATGGAACGTACAACCTAAATAAACGGTCCTTTCAAAGGGTTACTTTGAAAGGGAAAAAAAAAAAAAAAAAAAAAATATATATATATATATATATATATATATATATATATATATATATATATATATATATATATATGTTTAGTAAGGTTGTTGAGGTTCAGTTATGAAATATATATTATATATATATATATATATATATATATATATATATATATATATATATATATATATATATATATATATATAATAATGAATTAGGCCTTGGAAATGTGTGTGAATATGCACAAAAAATAATATTTAATTTGTGTTAACAAATATAATCTCCAGTGCTCTGGCTTTGACATCTTAAAATATTAATTATACTCCATTTTCCAATAGCAAATACATATCAGAAGTTTGGCTTAAATTAAGCATTGCTAATTTTAAAAGAGAATTGTTTTTAAATTAGCAACAAGTAGTGTTAATCTATTATATGAAAAATAGAACCGTTTTTAACAAAAGAATAACATACTTTCTAATAGTTTTTTATTATTATTAGAGAGAAGAATCGATGTATCGATCGGTGCCTAACAATCGATTCAATATCATCCATTTTTTTCTTTAGAATCAGCGGAATCGGGAATCGATACACCCCTAATATTGAGTTATCATTTGAAAGTAACCTTATTTTTTCCACTTTTTTTTTTTTTAACTTTGTTCATTAATTAAAGTAGAAAAGAAGAAGATAGAGAGAGCCATTGGATTAAAATTTCAAGTCACCCTTGAGCTAGGCAAGAGCAATCAATTACTGGCAAACCGAAATAGCCCGGAAGAGAGAGCTCTCTACCTCACAAGGATGAGATTCCTAATTATCCATTTGTCATTACGGATTTTCACTTCGGTTCATTTCGTTTGGAAGGAGCAATTTTTTTTTTTTTTTTTTTTTTTTTTTATTTAAAGAAATTATTTTTTCTATTTGCGACATTGAATTGAGATTGTGCCCAGGTGATCTTAATTTGTTAAACGCTGAACAGTTATTCGTTTACTAATGTTCCAGACAAAGAAATAACACTGCTATAATTATTAATAATAACTTCTGAAATTAAGATTACTATGAGGATTTACTATACAAAAGAGTGTAAATCCACTTTTTATCATGTTTTACTTTCTTAAAAGTTTTTTTCACAAAGTTAGCGTCCTCTATAAAGTGGTAAATCGTTGACCCTTCAAAACATGCTAAATCCAATCTAATTTTACCTTAAAAGTTTAGGTTGAGTTTCAGAAGCGGGATAATCCTTGTTTCTCAAAATAGCCGCTTGGAGCACCACTTACGCTTGTAATGAAAGTTTTTTTTTTTTTTTTTTTAACATAATAACATTATTCACAACTGTGAACAACAAGTGAATGTTAAGTTACATTGAAAGAACAGAAATGATCAGGCCTGTGGGAGTCAGCACCCAGTGGTACGATCTCCAGGTGTGAAACTAAATTATTAGCGATTAGACTAGGAGATCCCTCATCCACCTCCTTTTCAACCTCCGTTGAGTTATGTCAGGAATTTGTACTGTTGCCATATTATGTATCTGTTTGTTAGTGTGTCCACGTAGTTTTTCATGAAATTGCCTATAAAGTGGATATGGGTCTTAACTGTCGGAATATATATGTCTGTATGTAGGGTATCGTTTGACAGATAAGGAGGGGAGTTTGTTATCAGTCTTAGGAATTTTGATTGAAATGTTTGAATTTTCTGAATATTTGTTCTTTTGGCCGGTCCATAAATTTGAGATGCATACGTCCAGATGGGTTTTAGCAAATAAATGTAAATATTAAGTTTCTGTTTTAAAGGTAGTTTTGAGAGTCTGTGAAGTACTGAGTACAGAAGTCGCAGTCTTAAATATAACGTCTGTTTTTTTTGTCTTGACGTGTGGGCCCCATGTCAGTCTTCTATCAAGCGTAAGTCCTAAGTATGTCACTTTTTCAGTTTGATGTAAAAGTTTGTTGTCAATGTAAACAGGCGGGCAGGTCTTGCGTCGTAGTGTAAATGTAATATGAAGGGATTTGTCATAATTAAGTTTTATTTTCCATTTCTTACACCAAGTTTTAATCTCGTTGAGGTTGTCTTAAAGTGTTAAGGTCGCTTGTGTAGGGTCCGCGTCTCTAGTCATGATTGCAGTGTCATCTGCGTAAGTAGCAGTTAATATCTTCGTCGATATGTCATAGGTATATACTAAATATAGAAAAGGTGCTAGAATTGAGCCTTGAGGGACTCCTGCTAAAATAGGTTTGATGGATTGCAATGAAAGTGAATGAACATTTGAAAAGGCTTTAGTTGTCGATATATTTTTGCAGGTGTGATAATCAATTTATTGTGTTGTGGTAAATATAGAGAGATATCCTGAAATAAATATAACAGCATCAAGAAGAAAATCTGGGAATGAAGCTAATTGGAAGCGGACTTTGTCAAAACATCAGAGGTTTGTACAATCTTCATTTACCATTTTACACTTGCCGATTCCAATCTATTTAATAAAATTCAACTTCAATAGATATGCTGTGTTGAATGTAAACAGTTCAAGCACAAACTATAAAAATGCTCAATTATTGGCCGCCGTGATATAAGATATTTAACTTGTTCTACTCCACTACGGATAAGGTTTGAACCCCTTCAATATCTTTTAATTTGACTTCAATGACTGCCTCAAATTCATGACTAGTGTTCGATTTAAAAAAAAAAAAAAAATTATGAAAAATTTAAAGAAATCTCGAGAAAATCGCTTGAATCAAGTTTGTTTGTTTATTAATTATTTTTTTCATCAAAGTTTGTTCAATGTAAAATTAACAAAACAACAGAATTGTCATGAATTTTTTTCTTATTTATTGCCTTTTTTTTTAATTTTCCCTCGCAGATTGGGATAAATCCAATTTATTTAAATTGTTTAAAAATTTTAGAAAATTTAGAAAAGCTGAACAATATTTTACAGATATGTTTCTGATGTTTAAAAACTCATGGTCCAATAATAATTGTTTCAAAAAAAGAAACAACTGAATTATGCATATTTTTGGGTTTACTGAAATATTTTCAATTTTGGATTTACTCCCTTTTGTGTCTCCATGCCTCATATACATTATATATATCTAGGAATTATAGTAACATAAACTAAACAAATGACGTCAGGATGACGGATACATGTTTATGAATGAATACATCAGCTGAGACCATGTCTCAAGTGTAGATTTAAAAAAAAAATTAAGTTTTACCATTCTAAAAATAAACTTAAAACCTTCCTCGTTTAGCAATATCGGTTAGCCAGTAAAATATAAAAACCCTAAAACGAAACATATTTTAATTAAAAAATCGTTTTTTCTTTAAAAAAACACACATTATTGAAAAACGAAAACTCATACAAATTTAACTGATATTCATGACGGAGTTTCCAATACCGGATACTAATTTAATGAAATAGCTAGTCACTTTTTTTTTTTTACAAGTATTAATCGATCTTATTCAAGGCTGCAACTACTTCAGAAATATTCGAATCCGGGTCTGAATAGCCAGTAATCAGGGATTAAGATAACATGCAAATTAACAAATAAAAAGTATTCAACTATTTTTTTTTATTTTATATATATATACACATATATGCAGCCTTGGCCAAAAGTATTAGGCACCTACATAAAAGTATTAGGGAATAAATATAACTTCAACCATTTAAAACCTATATTTTTTTTAATCATAAAAAACACGTTTTAATACTTCGTCATCAAACCATTTGCTTTGATCACCCCAATTATTCTTTTCAGCATGTAATTAACAAGTTGTGTACAATCTTCTTTAATTATTTTTTCCCACTCTTCTTTTAATAATGTAAACAAATTGTCTTTGTTTGTTGGGTTACGTTTACCAACTTTTATTTTTAATTTAACCCACAAGTGTTCAATGGGATTGAGGTCTAGGGACTGAGGAGGCCAGTCAAGAAAATTGATATTTTTTTTTTTCGAACCATTCTCTACTTTTGCGTAAAACCTGATATGGAGCATTATCCTGTTGAGAATAATGTTGGCACTGTCCTCAGTTCAAATGTTTTTTTCAAATGAAGGCTTTAAAATTTGTTTTAATATTGATATGTAGGTATCGTTATTCCTCCTCCCTTCGCAAAAAAACATCTCCCGAAGCCCTATACAACCCCAAAACATTATGTTTCCCCCACCATGTTTTACAGTAGGGACAACACAATCTGGGTGAAAGGCTTCGTCTTCCCTCCTTCGTACAAAAACTGCTCCAGTAGTACACAAATCTGCACAAAACTAGATATTTTAATGAATTCGTAAAAATAATTATACTCTTGCAGTTGAAACTTATTTTAGGGATTTTTTGACATTTTTAATTTCAATTTGCAATAATTAAATTACCTCAAAGTTGTTTACGTCTGACCCAATTACCTTTGCCCAATTTTCAGCAGTCCAGTTTTGGTGATGTTTTTCCCAGGCAAGCCTCTTCTTGCGATTGGCTTCACTAAGCCACGGTTTCCTCCTGGCTTCAGACCTTTCTCTCCTAGTCTTCGTCTTACTTTCCGAGCAGAAATATCGCCAGAACACAAGGTTTTAATCTCTTCAGTCTTTTGATGTTTTCTTGCAATTTTGAAGAGATGTTCTCACGAAAAATCTCTCCTCACGTGCACCTGTTTTTTTTTTCTTTTTATTCTAGGTAGCAAGGAAAATGTGTTAAAGGTCCGCTGTTACATAAGTGTATATTGAACAGCACATCGGGAGCACTTCATAGTTTTAGCAATCTAAGATTGATTATACCCTTTCGACAACATAAAATCTTTGCACTTTCAATCTCACTCAGTTCTTTGAATTCAAAAAAGCCCAAAATGTAAATAATTAGTAATATTCACAATTAAATATAACAAAAATTTTCTCAAGTTGAAGTAAAGAGAGCAGCGACTGTACTGAGTCCTTTAGTTCATATTACATTATTGTTTCTTCTGGTGTATCGTATGAAGTAGGGGGCAATGGTTGAAAATAATCATTTGAAGGAAGTATTTTTGTCAACAAAACGAGTTTTGGGTGTAACAATGATTGAACAATTACTTATTAAAATTAAAAAGAGAATTTTTCATGGTGCCTAATAGTTTTGGCCAAGGCTGTATATATATATATATATAACATTTGGCACTAAGACCTACCATTTAGGAGTTGTATATATTAGAATGGAAAAATACACGTACCATTCTATTGACGTTGTTTATTTGAAATTTATCATTAAGTTTATTTAATTAAATTATTAATTCAAGTTATTTGATCCTATTAATTCTAAAATATAAATTAGGAATAGCAGCAGATTATAAATAAACATATCAATAATATATTGTTTTCCCCAGTCGGGGAAAAGTTGTTTTTTTTAATGAATTTTTTCTCTAAACAGTTGTTCTATAGAATGCACTAGATTTCATAAAATTTCTTTGGCAAAATTCAGTTTTGTGAAAATTCCCACATTTGCTGTTACCTATTACAATAACGTGAGAAAACTTGAAAAGAACTACTCATCAGTTGCACTTGAATTGGATAAGGAATGAATTGGATGGTTTAGTGGAGCCCCAAAGCTCAACTCTGTACGTCCAGATAGGTCTAATCACAGTAATGTATATGAGTCTTTTGTAATTAAACGGGAGCTTTGAATGTTTGTCTAGTAAATATTTTAGTTTCTTTTCGTTTTAGTCTTGAATTCTAGGATTAAAAAATACAATACACACTTGGAATCCACATGCAAGACTAAAATATCAAGAAACTGCACTCTGCTTTTGAGGATGTATATTAGTCTTTTGTAATTAATTGGGAGCTTTGAACGTTTATCTAGTAAATGTTGAAGTAGTCTGTAATGACGGGCAGCTTCTTGTCGTTTTAGTCTTGTATGTGGATTCCAAGTTAGACGTTTGTCCAAGTGGAGTCCTAGTTAGCGGATCTGTTCAACAGGGATTAGTGGAATATTATTAAAGGATATTGTAGGACAGGAAGTTGTGGGTTTACGACGAAGGGTAAAGGTTATTTGGTGAGATTTTTTTGAATTTATATTGATTCTCCATTTTTGACACCATTTTTGAAGGGTTATGGGATATGGGATTGGAGTGTTTGGGAGGCAATGAAGGGATCATTGTTTACTGATAACACACAGGTGTCATCAGCGGGTCCATGAGGACAGTGGTAAGATGAGTTGGAGCAAAATATCTAAAACTATATTTAACAATAAATATAGGCATGCAATTAATAAATGAGAAACAGTAATTTTTAAATTAAATATGAATAAGGCAAGAATATATCGACAAGAAATAAAACTCATTCGTATAAAAAAGAAATGACAGTATGCAATAATCCAAACGTTACGTGAAGTGAAAATGTATTATGAATGATTATTTCACAATGGATGAGAACCCCTCAACAATAAAATATGTCGTAATATCTTTTTTATGACATAACGTACCCTTAGGGAATAGATGAAGAATAAGTAAATAAACAAAACAACTGTAAGCGAGTCGAAGTGGCTAACGAGACAATAAGTGGGCCAATGCTCTAGCCAGGGCACGAAATTGATCCGTCAGCGATGAAATGGCTTTTCTAAGAGTTTTCGATTGTTACAAGGGAAAAAAATAAATAGTTTTCTATGTAATTGTGAAAGACTTTATCAAGAGAGAGGATAAAGCGATTCCGCATTAATAGATTCGAAACCCGTCATAGTCAGTCGAGCATAAAAAATACCCAAAGTAACAAAAAGAAATGTAAAGTTTATCACTTGAGATTTGATTAACATAAATTTAATCTATACGGCATAGTCTCTGGAAACACATAAAGTTTACTCTTCGAACTGAGACATGTCCTTCAGTTAGCCTTGACAACGAACTGATTTCACAGACAGACATATAAAAAAAAAGAGGAAAACTTTCAATCAAAGGAAAAGATTTTTATACCCACTTTTCTCAAAACAGCCAAAGCTGCTTTGACAGAAAATAAACACATAATCATTTGTTGAAACCTATTTGGACTTGAGCATCACAGGAATACGGAACAGGTAACAAGACACATCTTAACATACTCCTAACGGGGGACTCGATGGAAAACTGAGTTGGGGCGAGGGTTTCAGTGCGCTCGGTACTGAAGGTCGTGGGTTCGAATCCCATCTGAGCGGTTTAAATTTATTTCGTAGCGGGCCCATGGAATTAATCTTGACCTTTCCAACCTGATTAAAATAGATATGGTTATCTGTAGAATAACCCGTCCTTCTTGCCCTAGAGTACATAAGTACTTTAAGCGCAAAAAAACAAATAAACAAACATACTGTGGAAACTCGTTATTTCTTAAATCGATAATTCGTTTTATTCTGTAATTAGTCAGTTGTTTTTTTTTTCTTTGAATTGTCAATTATAAATAAATTAAATAAATGTGTAATTCATTTTTCCCCTTGCTACTTATTTAATCTTTAAACCACCTGATTTGGTTTGTCGCAAAAAAAAAAAAAAAAAAAAAAAAGCCTATATTTATATATATACTTTTTGTAAATCATTTCATAGAAAAAAACAAACAGAACAAGCCCGGAGTCGATCCCTCCATTGATGGTTGTAAGAGATGAAAAGAATTATGAGTGCAGTTGACGAATTCCCAGAATCAGTTAATACTGGAAAGCTCTTCCTACAAAAACATTAGGATCTGGCTCAGCAACTTCTGCTCCAGGAGGGGTCACCTGTGTTGTAGTGGTTAGTATAGCAACCCACTAAACCCAAGATCGAGGGTTCGCAGCCCGGCAGATGACCTTAGGATTTTTTAAAAGGAAGTAAAAAATCCTTAGCTATGCCGTCCTTCGGAGGGGACGTAAAATGGGGGTCCCGAGCCTGTGCGATGTCAGGTACTCGTTAAAGATCCTTATCCTAATTATACCTGGATTGGCAAAATTCAGGACTCCCACCGTAGCATCGTGCGATTAGCCATAGCAGCATAAAGTGACGTTAAACGAAATAAACAAACAAACTTCTGCTCCAGGTTATAAAATGAGAAAAGGTAAGCAGCTGTTAAACATGGATAGTACGGACGTAGGATATGAAATTTTAAATGACAATGGAATTATAGAACAAGTGCTGAGTGCTCAAAATGAAGCTAGTGATGAAAAAGATGATGGCCATCGTCATCAACTTTTTCATCACTAGCTTTCTAATTATTCCACTATTCCATGCAAAGAAGTTGAGGAAATGTCAACTAAGTGCATTGAGTGGTTTGGAGCAACAATGTGAATCAGATATTTCACACCTGATGGGATGCGGCAAGTGCTTAGCTTTTTGTCATTGCCGCTTAAGTCCAATGTGTATAATGTTCATCTGTTCGTTTTTACATTAAATAAATTGCAAAAAAAATTAAAATTCTGTAGTTTAAAATGCTTTTTTGTTACTTTACCAGCAAAATTCTATAATTCGTCATTTCGGTTATTTCGTCACCCCCCCCCCTCCCCCACCCATGACGAATTATCGAGTTTCTACTGTACTCCTAATTTTTCAAGCGAAAACATTCAGTATTATCATGAACGGACCGTGGTAAGTAAGCAATACAACCCTACATACTCATCTTCGTATGTCAACTGTTAATAAAAAAAAAAAACGAACCAATAACTTCAGGAAAAATTACATGGACATCCCAACACACTCATACACATGGCCACAACTCATATTCCAGACAACAGCCAGAGAAGGCTAATAAAGAGATGCTGGATAAGGTATCTTCTAGGACAGGAAGCTAAGTTATAGAATAATAAAATAGTTAAGAAGAGGTGCCACACACTGATTGTTAATAAACTTGAATGACAGGTGTGATAGAGATTCAAAGTAAAATATGTATATATATATATATATATATATATATATATATATATATATATATATATATATATATATATATATATATATATATATATATATCTGTATCTGCTGCCAAACAAATAGCAATCGATAGTTTCCTTATATATATATATATATATATATATATATATATATATATATATATATATATATATATATATATATAAAAATTATGAAATAATTCTTGATTATTAAATATTTTTTAAATATATTTTTTATTTTTGAAGAGAAAATATATAGGACAGCTCGTCAATAGATCCATTTAAAGTAATGTTCAAATTGAACATTCATCCCCGAATTGTACATCGCAATTGCGAGTGCCCGGGGGTATGGATCAGTGAAGAGAAAAGATTCCCCTGGTTCGGATACGAGCTCGGTGGCCTAGTGGATAAAGTACCACGCTAGAGAGGTGGAGACTTGGGTTCGAATCCCAACCGGGGTCAAATCTTTTCTCTTCAAAAATAAAAAAAAAAAAAAAAAAAAATATATATATATATATATATATATATATATATATATATATATATATATATATATAAGGAAACTATCGATTGCTATTTGTTTGGCAGCAGATACTTAATTATTCAATCGGTAGTGGAATCGCTACTTGATGCAAGATTGGGATTGTCGAGTATAATAGGTTTAACTGTTTCGAGCCCAATACATTTTTTAATATCGCTAATTCTACTTCTTTTGATTTCTTTTCCATCTCCGCTACAAAGAAGTACGTCTCTTTTTGGAAACAATAAAAACCTCTGGCTGGATTGTCGTCGTAAACAATAAAACCTTAAGGTTTATTAAGCTCTAAAATTAAGACTACGCCATTTTTGATTATTATTAACAGATTACACAAGAACAATACAATTATTAGATTTTTATTACGCATAATTGGTAGTCATTCTGAAAAGGTTACAGTGGGGTTACAGTTGTTGCAATCAGTCTAGCCATCCCTTAAAAAAAAACGTTTTATGATGACTTAAAGAACGAATGTTAGCTGAGATTCTTCCAGGATATTGGACTGCTATATTAAACATATTAAAAAATCGAATCTTTTTTTATATATACATTTATTGAAATTTACAACTGTACAGAATATATACATCAAGTAAATTTATTGACAACGATTATAATAACATGTTAAAACATAGAAAGATCTACTCATCAGCTGCACTTTATTAAAATTTCTACACTAGAAGGCCATCTTTGTTTCAGATGCCTCGGAGGATTATCAGGAATGGAGTGGGAAGCAAGTTGAGAAACTAACGGATTTGAGTGATAATGAAGCTTACTATGAAAGGAAGGTATCTGGTGTGGGCTACATCAGCAACATATGGAACATTAAGATCTTTATGGATAAGTTTATTGGTGATAAAGTAAGGAGCATTGAGGATTTTACGAAGGATTTTGGAGTTTAAGGATTGAATACGAGATGAATTGGATGGTTTAGTGGAGCCCCAAAGCTCAACTCCGTACGTCCAAATAGGTCTAATCACAGTCATGTATATGAGTCTTTTGTAATTAATTGGGAGATTTGAACGTTTGTCTAGTAAATGTAGTCTGAAATGGAATCTTAAAATAATTTTGGCGTATCACTTCTATTCAGGTTACAACTCGGCTGGAAAGTTCACTATATCGGAACCCAAATAGAGAGGCTATAAAATCACAGAAATGCGTTAGACTTTCCAGACAATTGTTCCAATAGGCGCCATTACAGAGCAGAAACGAGAGAATACTTTGGTTATTGACTTTCCAATACAGACAAATGCTGACTGTTGATCAATATCACACTGGAGATCTTCCCTTAATTCTCTTCTGATGTTCATTTGTCTTTGGTTCTCTAATGAGGCTACGGCGTTGAAGTTTCTCTTTCACTTCCTAATAGCATGTCTGTTTTCACAGAGGTATAAGAAGTAAGAAAGCGAAGAAGAGACTGTCACTCTTGGAAAGTAAAGCAAGGCCTTCCTAATTTAAAGCAGTACTTTGGCTTTATTACGTTCTAGAAATATCACACGCAAATCCTTCATCTTCTTTACCTTTCATCTATTTACTGATATTTACTATTGTACAAAATATATACATCTAGTAAATGTGTGGAAAAATAATAACAAAAACCTGTAAAGAAACCACCCATTGGTGGTTTCAATAAAAGTTCTACGTTAGAGGTCCCTAAGGTAGGATATCGGGAATAGAATGGGAAACAAGTTGAGAGACTAGTGGACTTGAGTGGTTATGGAGTTTACTATGAAAGAATAGGTATCTGGTTTGTGCGAACTCAGCAATATATGGAACACTGAAATGATAATGGATAAGTTTATTAGTGGCATAATGATGAAACATTAAGGATTTTGAATTGTAAGAATTGGAAAGTTTAGTGGCATCCAAAATCTCAACTCCGTATTTACAAATGGGTCTAACTATTGTCATGTAAATAAGTAATTTGAAATTTATTCGGAATTTTGAACGCTTGCCTAGTAAGTGTTGGGAGCAGTCGGAAACGGAAGTTTCTTGTCTTATAAATCTTGGATGTAGGTTATAATTATCAATCAGTTCTTCTCCTTAATGACAATAATAAATAAAAAAAAATATATAGAAAATAAAGAAACAGGATTACAATTTCAAACAAGGTACCGAAGATGAACTACTAACGAAACAACTGCATCCAGAAAAATTCACCATTCCATTATATTCATTTCTCATTTATAGAGGATTTTTTTATTTCAATTCATGTTTAGAGTGGTCTTAGACCACTAATACATAATTAAACAACATTTAGAAAAACAAATGGAACATTTAAATCATTATGGATAAGTTTATTAGTGGCAGATAAGGTACATTGAGGATTTTGGATCGTAAGAGTTGGATACGAGAAGATTTGGAAGGTTTACTTCCAAAGCTTCAAAGCTCAACTCCATAAACACATCCTTAAGAAAACAAAAACAGTTTCAATAAAGTAGAGATAGAAAAGACTGAAATTAGATAAAATTTAATTTTTTCCTTACTATGGTTTTAGTGAACTCAATATGACATATTTATCTTGTTTCAAATGGTTTAACCTCACGTGAACATATCTTAAATAATGCAACTAAACCTCTAAACTAAATAAACATTTTGTCAAATATTGAACATATTCACTTTTTCTATTCTAACATTTTTGTTTTTTAACTTTCAAACTTTTATTTGCACCTGCAATATAATATTACAATCAGCAAATGTAACATGATTCTACAATAATCATGGCATGAGTTTAATTTGTCATAAAATCGATTGTAGTTCTTATAAATGCGGTTCATAGAAGCTAGGATACGTAAGTCTGTATGTAATGTTTCGTCAGAAAAGTAGGGAAGGTAGTCCGTTATTAATCTTATCAATTTAGGTTGAAATTGGATTTTCCGTATATATGTCTTTTAGGAGGGTCCCTAAATCCATAACGATATAGAATCAAAAGTTAAAAGCAGCGCTTTAAGTTCGATACTTCCTCAATTTGTCTAGCGAAATCGACTAGATTTTATGCGTGTCTCATTTTAATATCATTCTTTAGTTTTACAAGTTTAAGCGAAGATAACTTAATGTAATAAGACATTCAATAAATGTATACATTTAATTTCACTAATTTAAAAAAAAAAACTGTCAAAATTATTCGGAAAAAAATTAACTCAAATCAGTCCTGCATTCTTGACAGAATGTGAGTGTTAATTTTCAAAATGAATTAAGTTGTTTGATAGAAGTTTTGATTCACAGTCTGTAAGTAAAGAACTTGAGTCAGGGAATACGAGGTGTGATCAAAAAGTTGCAGGAGTTTTTATATACAATAGGAATGCAATGTCTCACAGCGATGCGGTTGGCAGCATTGTATTGCCTGACTCAACAGGAACACAGCTGTGTTTGCAGATCAATCATAACATCACTGAAAGTAACATTAGCACAGTTTGTTTGAGGTTAGTTTTATAGAGTTTGGCTATTTTATGAAAATGAATGTGAAAGAAGAGCAACGTGTTTGTGTGAAACTGAAAAAAACGTTTTCTGAAACCTTTTTGATGTTACAAGAGGCTTTTGGTGAAGAATGTCTAAGCCGATCATGCTGCCATCAGTGGTTCAAGAGGTTTAAAGATGGCCTTTTTGTGTAAAAAACGCAATGACTGTAATTCCTCAGCCCCCCTACTCACCTGACCTGGCTCCAGCCGACTTTTTTCTTTTCCCGAAGCTCAAGAGACACATGAAAGGACGAAGATTTCAAACAGTTGACGAAATTAAAGAAAAAACAACGGAGCTGCTAAACACCTTTACAAAAGAAGAGTTTTCTGGGGCCTTTGATCAGTGGAAACACCGGTGGGAAAAGTGTGTAGCTTCCCAAAGGAAGTACTTCGAAGGAGACAAATTTGAATAACCTGTATGTTGTATGAATAAATGTATAAAAATTCAGTCCTGGAACTTTTTGATCACACCTCGTACATTAGGTGATAGTGCACAATGATGACTACACTTTCTCCCAATATTCCTCGGAAATTTATGAATTAGACACTAATTCAAGGTATCTCCAACAATTATGTACTCTATGCGCAATTCTTTTTTTTTCAAGATACTTTTGATATCAATTCCGATAAGTTGCGAAGTAATTACTTAAATTCTAGTAAACATGTGACCAGCTGTTTATTCAAGATAAATTGAGAACAGTATTATCAAACCTCAAGAAGAAAGTGATAAAACATTATGAAATATAATTATACACTGAGTACACGTTTGATTGAAAGTTAATTCTCTCACGACTAAGAAGTAGGTAGCTCGAATATTTGGGCTAAACCAGTTAAGTGGTTAGAAAAGTTCAAGGAACCACTCCCTAATTTGGGAAGAATCGGGCAAGTACGTTAATCCACAAAAGTGGAAAGTAGAGAATTTTGGGTATCTCAGCAAAGCAAATATCTGTAGTAATGATGTTTCTGTACCTAACTTTTTCTATTCTTAACATCAGCACGCATGCAGAAGAATCTAATTACGATTTTCGATACTTATACCTATAATTAAAAATAAATTGATATTGCAAAAAATAATCTATATGATAGCTAACAAATTAAACCAAATCTACAAATACAGGAATTATTCATGAAATAAACAATTCAAAAATCCATCGATGTTTTGATAAAAATGAAAAAAATAAATTAAAATAAAAGATTTTACTAGAGCAATATTTATATTATTATATGTATATGTATAATAATAAACAAAAGCTAAACGAAAACAAAAGTTCGAAACCGACACCACCAGCCTTCGACCACACACCTCTTTCCAATTAGAGTTGGGCAAAATTTAATCATAGTTTTAAAAAAATCAAAATTTAATCATAGCTATTTGACAACTAATTTTCTGGAATTAATCACCTAATTGAATGATGATTAAACCTTTCAAACACTTTTTTTAATGAATTAATGATTATTTCACTTAAAGATTTAGTAATCATTAAATTAGGTGATTGATTCCAGGAAATTAAATGTCAAATAGCTATGAATAAAGATTGAATAAATTTTAGCTATGATTAAATTTTGCCCAACTCTGTTTCCAATCCACCCCACCAAAACCCAAATCCACAAGATGAGCCCTGATGCAATCTTCCCATCTACATCTCGGTCTGTCCCTCGGACCTTTAACCGAAGGATTTTGTAATTCGGTCATTATTTAAACCAATGACTCTACGTGACCATGTTAATCATCGCGGAACTAAATTTACCGGATAAAGTTCCAAAAATTCCACATTGTAAATAATATTATATTCTCCCATACGTTCATCCTTTTTCAGGCCTAATATTCTACGCAGTACTTTATGTTCCAAAACTTTAAGGCGTAGCTCCTCCCTTAACGTAAGAGGCCATCTTTCACATCCATAGAGAACTGTTGGTAGTATAAATGTCTTATATATCCTAATTTTCTAGAGAGTAAGCGCGAACTGAGCAGTTCTGCGACCGAGAAATAACAGGCTTCATATTAAAAATGGATCAGTTGAGAATAATTGTAGCACACATATAAAAACCGGGCTAAATGCCAAAACGTTAGCTTTGTGAAAACTAAACAAAACATTGTAAATCATCTTCTTGTAAATCCATCTTGTGGATTTCTTTAGAACTACTTCTGAGTTGTGGAGTTATTCCACTTTATACAACTTGGGCTAGGCACATAGCACGCTTTTAAGCACAAAAAAAAAAAATTATCGATTTTTGGCACATAGATCGGTTTACACTTATGTACAATAATTTAGAACAGCTTAGAAGTACTATATTATCGATAACCAATAGGTGAACTTATAGCAATAATGGAAGACAGTAGAGTCAGTATTGTGTTTCATAAACCAAAATAATCTTCTAACTAAGCTATTCACTCCAGGGTTCAGTAGAACATAGTTTCTAACCTTTGTAAACCTAAGATTTCGGTAAACAAACACGTAACCCACTGTTATGGGTTTATGTTTCCCAGACGAAATACAATGAGTCATCAGAGATGTGTGAAACAGAAAATGAGAACGAGGCAAGATAAATGTTGCTCAACTCTATCAAAAGTGGTTTCTCTTTCTAATTACACTGGCAGCCATTATGGATTCTATTATTTTCTGGAAAACTTCCATTCCCAAAGCTACGAAAGTTCCTAGTTGGAGCCTTGTTAAAATATAAACTGCTTCTAAATTACTCGGCTAGATCTATTAAATTAGATATTAATCTAGGGTCGGAAATTATAGGTCATCTTCTCATAAAAGAGATAGTAGGTGTTTAATGTTGTAGGGTATATTCGAAATCATTAGGTGATATAATATCGTAGAAATACATTTATGCATGAAGAAAATAATAGAAAGAAATCAATGCCCAAAAAAAAAAAAACATTACATTGCAGAAAGTAAATTCATATCTGGCCTAGAGAGTTTAAGAATATAACAGAGCAAATAAAAGTAAATATAGATTCACATTATAGGATAACAACAAGAACAAGTGAAAAGCACGTTACAACTAAGTTGCCATGACGACGCTTAACGTAACATAAGGAAACCATAAACAAAAGACATACGTATGTCAAAAATTATCTATAAGAAAATAAAGAAATTGTTATAAACATAATCGTGAATTCTGGCTATTGTTTTATTTCTGAATGACAATTATGACGAAATAATGGAGATCAAAAGTCAATAATCTGAATTTCAATAAATTACAGCTGATTTAGTAAGATGAAACTAATCGCAATAAAATTTTATAAACATTTAATGTGTTCTTGTTTTTCTAATAACCCTAAAATATATTTAATATATACTTAAGCTTTAAGCTATTTCTTGAAATTTACTATTCTATACAGCAATATGAAAATTCTTCTGAAAAATATGAAGATGACATGTCAATTACTTTTAAAGCAATCAGTATTTGGTTTTTGATTTATTTTGTTCCTGAGCAGGTAAAAAAATAAAATATAAATAAAAGCCGAAAAATAGCTACGTGAACTCCGCCTATTTATTTATTTTATTTATTTTTTTTTTTTTTCACGTATTGAATAAGATGGTGTGTATTTAGTTGCCGATTCTTCCCTTTGGATCGTATTTGCTTCTCTTGGAATTGTTTAATCAGATACATTTCTTGTTCTTCCTCTGCTCAAATACTTGGAATATTACTTCACTTTTATTTTTCTTGAAAATTACTCTAGCAAAGACAAAAAATCTTGTTGGAAAGAATGTAAGTTCTCAATTGAGACTTTTAAGTGCGATGGAGGAGTTTTATATTGTGTTTCTCCTGATAAAGTTGTATCAACTACTGCACATAAAAATAGCAAAGTACTTATAAAACAAAGGCAAGAAATCAAAATTTGAAAAAAAAAACTTTTGTTACACAAATGCAGCTGGATTCAGAAAATTCTGGTTTCGATACTGATTTATGTCCAGCTTAAATACCCTCACATAAGTGCTTTATTTTTTTTACATTCGCCTTTTTTGTTTTTTAATAGTCTCCTTCGATTTTTTTTTAATTTTCAAAACAATTAGACTTGAGTTTGTACTTATACATAAGTATGTACTGCATTTTATTTTTTTGTTTTTCTAAATAGGTAATGTAAATAGTTGCATTTTTTAGGTATTTAATTGCATATTTTACCCAATCTATTTGGATATATTTTCGAGTTTTTATTGCATATAATTCACAGCCCTAGTAATAAAGATAACTTTGAAAGGATTGGTATCTAATTTGGGCTGAATCAGCAACGGGAAAGATTTATAAAATCTTTATAACATTTTAAAAACAACATCAATTCGACATATTTCAATTTTTTTAAAACGGGCTTTTAAAGAAAACTCTCAGTTGATCATTAAAAAAAACAATATATTAAATATCTTTGAATACAAATTAAGTTTTTTTAGACTTACCAAATAATAATTGAAATGAAATGAAATGAAATGAAAATGAAATGAAAAATAATCTTTATTCTGGGACACCTTGTCCCCTAAGAATAACATATAAGAACAATAAAAAGGTATTATTGTCTGACTGCGTACATATCAGGCAGTAACTTATATAGAGTGTAAATTATATACTACAAGTCTTTGGGTTTACATAAAAAAATAAATAAATAAGTAAATAACAAAATTAAAATA
The DNA here is from genome assembly GCA_003667255.2 of Euschistus heros. NCBI lineage: Eukaryota > Metazoa > Arthropoda > Insecta > Hemiptera > Pentatomidae > Euschistus > Euschistus heros. The sequence goes on along the minus strand of RCWM02000470.1, from coordinate 767,865 downwards.
AAAGAAAAGAAAAAGAAATATTCTAGCAATAAAATATTATTACATAATTTCGGAAGATTGATAATTGAGGAGGTAGATGAATAAATTATGTTTAAAGGAAGTGAGAGAAGGAACATTGCGGATCGAAATGGGTATGGAATTCCAGAATAAAGCTGCACGATTAATAAAGGATTTTTCAAAGGAAGCAGTTCGATGAGAAGGGATATACAGATCTATAGGCTGAGATCTGGGGTTCAAAAGATGAATGGAAGAACGAAGGGCAAGGATGTCGTAAATGTACGAAGGTTTTTTGGACTTTAAGGATTGGAATAGAAAGGAACCAAGGAAGTATTGTCGCCGAAAACTTGGATAAAGCCACCACAACTCGGAATACCAGCAAGTGATGTGAGAACGCCTGGGGATCCCATAAATGAATCTTATAAAGGAGTTCATTAATCTTTTCACCTTCATTTCAAGCTCTCCAGACAGTCCTCCGTATACTAAGCATCCATAATCGAGGTGGGGAAGGATGAGGGAAGATACTAACAATTGACGGGTATTGCGAGGGAAAGATTCACGGAATCTTAGGAGCTGTTTGAGGATGGAGATGGTTTTTCGTTAATTAATATCACAACAATAAAATTTATGGTACGATATATGAATTGATTAAAGTACATCTGAAAATTATATTGATTCACTGCTCGTTGACATACTCTCATCAGACGACGTAGGTGAGATTGAAGTGAATCCATAGAATATTCGTCATCGCCCAAAAGATATTTTTTAATGTCTTCTAAATTGTGCTTTGAATTTGAGTGGCTTGCTTTCCTGCTTGCAGATATTAAAGGGTCAAAAGATATTAAATTATTAATATATATACACACATATAAAAAGTTTTTTTTAATTACATCAATGTTTTTCAGGTCTATGTTTTCTGAAATAAATAAACAGAGAACCATTCAAAGCAGTTCAAAGCAGGAATGATTTGTATATTCATGATGTATATTTGTTATTAAATCAAAATATTTTAAAAACTAAGAATGTTTTGGGTCGAAATTGAAATATGTCGATTTGAAGTTGTTTTTTGTTTTTTTTTTAATGTTATAAATATATTAACGAAAAATGTTATTTGAAGATATTAAGGAAAAAATTATTCAAAGTTATTAATGAAAAAATGGTTATCACTCACCTTCTTCGATGCCTGCCATACTAAAACTTCAAGTGACCTTGATGTGTACTTAACATTAAATTAGGGCCAAATAACTTGAAATTGTATCGATGAGACAGATAAGTGATCTGCCAGTTGTTCAAACATGATTTCTATTCTTTGCTTTTGTAATATGGGTTTAAAAGCTACAATGCCATATCATTGAGGTCACTATGAAAGGATTACTAAAGGAAACCAAGTTGGAAAAAATAATCGCATTTTTGACTTTTGTCCATTGGTGGCCGCACTGTGCGACGGAAAGTTTCTTGTCGTTTTAGTCTGTCGGAATAAATTCGAATAAACATCATCGAATGACTTTATCTAAGAATTACTCTAAACAACAAAAGTGGCTGTTTTTTTGGGGGGGGGGGGGGGAGAGGAAGATTCAGATCATTCAGTATGTAGTTTAGTAAAATTGAATAAAGAAAAAAAAACACACGAAAGAAAATAACCGGGACAAAATATTCCGGAATAAGAATTAAAAAAAAATATAACAGATTGCTTTAACAAAAAAAAAAGGGGATGTACATAAAGAGCCGACACGGTAAGAAGATGAACCAAGAAATTAGAAAAAAAAATGGCCTCTCATGTTGAAAGGTAAGTGTGAAACGTAAAAAATGATGATCCGTTATTAGGTTTTTTACCGGCACCGTCTGCTGTTACTGCCGGGGTAGAGCCAAGTGCTACTGTGTCACTCTGCCAATGGGCTAGCAGGCCGTTTAGCTTGTTTACTTCACGGCCAACAGTATATATCATGTGCGTGTGCTTGTATATATATATATATATATATATATATAAATGAATGTGTGTATGTCTGTACTCGATAGATTCAAAAACCGTACATCCAATCGCCGTGAAAATCTGGGAAATTATAAGGTATATCCCCGGGAAGGATTTTGAAAAAAAAAAAAAAATTTAAATCAGAGTTGGGGTTCTAGGTGTATGTAAATATCAAAATAGCATTTATTTTTTTATAAATACTACTTCAGTGCAGGTGTTTGTAAACAATTAGCAATAAAACATATGTTCTAAATTAATCTATATCTATACTATTATATAAAAGGTCAAGCCATTTTTCGTTGGTTATAACGGTACAATGTTATATAGAGCTAGGAATTGATAATAAAATCGGCTTGATTCAAATAAATTTTATAAAAAAAGCTATATTTAGTGTGACATGTGGATCCTAGGGATGTTTAATAATCTAACGATATGTGGTTAACGGCATTCTGCAACGCAGTTTGCAATGGTAAAATTATTAAACCCCTCTGTATCAAATTTCAACTGCAAAATCTTCATAATTCTAGGAAGATTTCAAATAGTATAGTTTACTATAATAATAATTTAAATTCGCAGTGTTAAGTGGCAGAAGTTTGTCACTCTGCCATTAACTTTTATAGTTAGATAGAAATTAAAATCCAACCAAATGAAATCAATAAAATTATTTTTGCTGCACTAAACATTATTGCCTTATCAAAATATCGATTATTTTTTTGATATCGTGTTTGAAAAATGGGCGACCTAACCATAGCTTTTGATGAAGGTTTTAAGAAGACTAATATTTCAATGATTTCAAATTCATTTTAATGTTTCAGGTTTATTTAATAAATTGTACCATTGGTTGTGTGAAACAGCAGTAGTATTACCAACAAATACTATAGCAGAGAAAATCAACAACATTATTATTGAAATAGTAAATTGTGACATAGAGAATATCTCTATTGATAAGGTTGTAAGCACTGATAATGCAGTCCATTATCCGCCAGAGTTTCTTCTTAAAATGTCTCTGTCCATCTAAATTACCAACTTATAGATTAGATTTAAGGATTGAATATCCAATAATGCTTTTGAGTAAATCATTGCAATAATACCGGGTTACAGCTTTGAGTGAAAATATATAGAAATATTGTGAGAAAATAATTCTCAACTGCATTACAAGATTTTTATTGTTAAAATTGAAACTTCTGTTATTAGTTAAACCTATCTAAGTTCGTTACTTACAAGAGCGGGCGAATACTTGAAAGCATAATTGAACTTACAATTTTTAATTTTAATATAAGAGTTGGTAATCCAGATGGACAGAGAAACTATTTAGGATAAATGGGCTGCATTATCAGTGCTCACTGCTATAAGCCCATGAATCTATTAATTATTAGAAACTATTAGAATTAGAAACTATTAAAAAATTAAAAAAAAAAAAAAAAAAAAATCGAAATTTGAGATCTGCTCGAAATAATTTTTATTCGGCAGAAATAATTTTGATTTCATCTGTTTGGAATTCAATTTCTCACCATGAAAGTATATGACAGTATGAAACAACTCGTTTTTGACACTCAACACTGTAAATTACAATTTTCACTAACGTAAATTTAATTTTTGCTAAACCTTCCAAGAATTATGAAAATTATTTACTTAAAATTTTGTACAGAATGGTTTAGTAGTTTTACCATTGTAAATTCTATTGCGGAATGTGCTAACGACATATTTAATTCATTTTCTGTTAATTTTACTATCAATTTCAAGCTTTATATGACATCATATTCTTGGAACCTCACACTTTGAACGGCGCTCGCCACCTATCGGACAATTATCAAACTTCACTGTTATCCGAATATAATTGCTTTTTTTGATAACAAATAAATTGAAAATCACCTGCTAAGGTTACTTTATTCCCTGACTGGAAGACATTCTAAGTTAAACCTGAGGCAAAAACTCAATATTTAAAAAAAAGAAATATTTAAAAATAGTAAAAAAAAGTACCATCCCACGTTGTAGGCCTTCTAATTTCATGGATCGTTTACTTTTCTTTTCTATAAAAATCTAAAAAAAAAAAAAACCTTCCATGGAAAGTTATTTGGCTGTAGGTGTTGGGTTTATGTTTACCATGTTCCACTGACCCGTGGGAACATGAATCTAACACAATATACAAAAACTGCCGTATAATTAGCTATAGAACAGGGTGTGTACTGTTCTCGATCTTTGAAAAAATAACTATTGTTCAGTATGATTACATTTTTTTATAATATAACATAAATAATTAATATGTATTTAAGTCCATAAATCATGTATATATGTGTCACTATGGTTTCTGAGGTTAGGAACGAAAAAATAATCTTTAATCTGGAACATGTTCCTTAAGAATAACACTAATGTGTAGTGAAATGTTACAATAGTATGGCTCCAAAAATAACCGATAAATAAAACAAAAAGAGCTAAAAAAAAAACATAACTAGATGAACTTGTATTAAATAATAATATTTATAATAAACAATATTTTTTTTAAACTACCTATTGATATTTACAACTGTTTACATTATAAACAAGTAAATTTGAGGAAAATGATTACGATGAGATATCAATAACATGTAAAGAACTACTCACTAGCAGCACATCAACAAAAGCTCTACATTAGATCTCTTGGCCACCTTCTTTTCAGACGTCTCGGAGTATTATCAGGAATCGAGTGTGAGGCAAGTTGGAGACTTATGGACTGGATTGGGTATGGAGTTTCCTATGAAATGATAGGTATCTGGTTTGGGCCGAATCAGCAACATATGTAACATTAACATCTTTATGGATTTTTTTTTTTTTATAAATAATAAGAAGCAAACAGGATTTGGAGAAGGATTTTGGACTGTATGGATTGTATACGAGAAGAATTGGAATGTTTAGTGGAGCCCCAAAACACCGTATGTTCAAATGGGTCTAACAACTGTCATGTAAATGAGTCTTTTTCAATTAATCGGAACGTTAGAATGTTTGTCAAGTACAGGACCCCTGGAAAAGTTGCCATAATTTCAAGGACCTCTGAAATATTCGCTATATATATAAAGCTCCCCTTAATACATATTGTGTGTATAATTTCCACCCGTAAGAGGTATATATAATTAAACAAGTGTAAATCGACTTTGAAATGCATTTGCCTATAGTTAATAAACTTAAAATTTGCTAAAACTATTTTCATTCTAAATGATGTGTCTCATTCAAGTTTATTACTGCCTGTTAGTTTTTGTAACCGCAAGTAAACTAATCTGAACCGTTTCTCACGAGTAAATCCTGATAACACTGATTTACTCTTGACTACAAACTCTAAGTCAAATTCGTTATGAAAAATATTAGTCGTAGGTTTACGACTTCATATAACTAACATTCAAGAATGGTGTCGAAATTGGAGAATAAAAATAAATCCAAATAAATGCCAACAAATAACCTTTATACTTCGTCGTAAACCTACGACTTCCTGTCCAATGGTATCCTTTAATGATATTCCATTAATCCCTGTTGAACAGATCCGCTACCTAGGACTCCACTTGGAGAAACGTCTTGCTTGGAATCCTTGTATGTGGATGAAAAAATGATCGATAAATAAATAAAATCTATAACATAAAATATATGTCATTAATTATAATTCAGAAAATTTACAATAATATTCATTCAGTAAATTCAATTTACTAATTCATTAATTAAGATAAACATCCTTATTGATACCACCACATAATATTTTTCTCAGTTACTATGTCTGATCGAGTTACAGAGAATTGCATTTCTGATGGCAATTTACTTAATTCGCAGCAACGTTGAAGGCGGTATCGATTGGTTTCATTTAATTTAAATCGTTCTCATTTATAATTTCCCATAAAGCGGATACGATAAATCAAGTTCTGTAAATTGAGTGGTAGAGAGCGCCCAGTTAGGAGCGAACTCGAAGCCCAGTAGAAACAGAACTACGGGGGGTCCGCTTCTAAGAGCCCCAACAGAAATTGAATGTCGGATATAGCTCATTCATTCTGGATCTTAAACTGATCATTCCTTCTCTTTCAGATTATCTTATCTTTTAAATCTTTAATTAAATATTACAATATTACATTTGTTATGTACAAATAATCTATTTTTTATACTTTGTACATGTTTATGAAATGAAAGTGCTCCAATTTTATATTTAGTTCTTATTTTCATAATTCAGACATTGAGGATTCTTTGTAACTTTTACCCTCCGCCGCAGATCCTGCCCTCTTGTTTATATCAAAAATATTCCGCTAGCCATAGTTGACACAGTACGGTATCTTGGCTTCTACTTAAACAAAAGACTTACTTAGAACCCTCACACTAGACTTAAAAGGCAAGAACTTAATAGACACTTCAGCCAATTGTACAGACTACTAAATAAGACATCTCATCTTTCCATTGGCAACAAACTCATATACAAAACCATCATTAAACTTGTTTGGACCTATGGACTTGAACTGTGGGGGACAGCAAAACAATCGAATTTCAAGCGCACCCAATCCTTCCAATCCAAAGTCCTTCGTACTATTGTAAATGCTTCATATTATGTCTCCAAAAAAACCCTACATAATGATCTCAATATACCTAGTAAATCTTGAAGAAGTCAAAAGCAGAGTGCAGTTTCTTGATATTTTAGTCTTGCATGTGGATTCCAAGTGTGTATTGTATTTTTAAATCCTAGAATTCAAGACTAAAACGACCAGAAACTGCTCGTCGTTACAGACTACTTCAACATTTACTAGACAAACGATCAAAGCTCCCAATTAATTACAAAAGACTCATTTACATGACTGTGATTAGACATATTCGGAAGTGTGGAGTTGAGCTTTGGGGCTCTACTAAACCATCCAATTCATCTCGTATCCAATCCTTACAATCCAAAATCCTTCGAAAAATCCTCAATGCTCCTTACTTTGTCACCAATAAACTTATCGATAAAGATCTTAATGTTCCATATGTTGCAGATTTGGCCCACACCTGATACCTATCCTTTCATAGTAAGCCCCATAACCACTCAAATCCGTTAGTTTCTCAACTTGCTTCCCAATCCATTCCTGATAATCATCCGAGGCGTCTGAAACGGAGATGGCCTAGATACCTTTTAGTGCAGATTTTTATTGAAGTGCTACTGATGGGCAGTACTTTTCATGTTTTGTCATGTTATTGTAATAGTTAACAGCACATTTACTTGATGTATAAATTTTGTACAGTTGTAATAAAAATGTTATTAAAAAAAAAAAAAGTTTAGTACCTCCATTTCAAGTGAGACGTTTGTCCAGATGTAGCACTGGCAGATGTAGCGGATATGACAGGAAGACGTAAGTTTACGACGAAGGTTAAAGGTTATTTGATGAGATTTATTTGGATTTGTTTTAATCCAACAATTTTGACCACCATTCTTCAAGGTTGTGATATGAGATTAAGGTGATTGAGATATAATGAAAGGATCATTATTAACTAATAAAACATATGTGTCATCAGCGTAAGTGGTGAGGGCGTTGTTAGGATGAGTTGGCATTTGTTTATTTGAAATCTAAAAACGCTTACAAATAACGAAAAGAAATTGTCGATGCTTTAAGTTTTATTTCTATCGACCGTTGTTAGTGAAAATTTTTACAAATATTATCCAGGGGTTTTATATAAATAGCATTATTTTAACGATAAATGACGAGTGGATGCTATAATTATAATAAATCTACAAAAATAATACAACAGTAAAAAAATAGATTGGATATGTTAACGTCGGGGTCACCAAATTGTTGCTGTCTTATCTTCAGAGACTTTTAGAACTTTTTATCGAAATAAATATAACTTCACTTATACTTTTTATTTCACACATTTTTTTACAATATGTAACCTTCTTATTTTAACATATGATTTAAAATACATTATGACTTTAAATATCAATCGATATTTTTATATAATTATTAATGTGATTTGATACCCTACATTACTCCTCTCCCAGTAACATCAGTATGTTACGATATCAATTTTGACTTTGAGATTACATTGTCATGCCAAAAAAAAATAAAGAAAACTATTTAAATAAACACTTTTTCTAAACTGAAAATCAATTTTACAAAACATAATTATACCTAACATATTTTACATATTTCTTTCTAAAAAATAATAAGAATACCATAATAATTAAAAAATAAAATGTTAACAATCCACTTCACTCATTACCTATATTAATCACTAGTGGTATATTTCACATCTGATCACTGTAGGTAATGCTGGGGAAACCTGACTCTTCTACCCATTTTTGTTGTTACCTCATTATTGTATCTTTGCATTTTCCTTTTTCCTGTTTTAAACAGATTCTTTTTCTTTTTTTTTTTTTTAAGTCACTTTTTCTTTTTTGGCTTTGGAGTGTGTTGTTAATATTCATTCTTCCATTTTTTTTAATGAGCATTCTGTAACACCTTTTCTTCATCTTTTTTAATTTCAATTATAACATTTTCTTCATTAATCGTTTTCTTTTGTTTCAGATTCTAATTTTAATTTTTCTCCTTTCTCTTTTATCTTCTTTGATTCACCTTCTATTATGGCCTTTCTCCTCCTTGTTTTTCCTATTTAGGTCTATATGTTTTTTTTAATTACTTATTCTTCCTTATTTTTTCTTTAATTTCTGTTTTATTTGCTTCTTCAGCTTTTGTTTTATTTGCTTCTTCATCTTTTTGTTTTATTTGCTTCTTCAGCTTTTGTTATATTTGCTTCTTCAGCTTTTTGTTTTATTTGCTTCTTCAGCTTTTGTTATATTTGCTTCTTCAGCTTTTTGTTTTATTTGCTTCTTCAGCTTTTGGTTTTATTTGCTTCTTCAGCTTTTTGTTTTATTTGCTTCTTCAGCTTTTTGTTTTATTTGCTCCTTCAGCTTTTTGTTTGATTGCTTCTTTAGCTTTCTATTTTATTTGCTTCTTCAGCTTTGGTTTTATTTGCTTCTTCAGCTATTTGTTTTCTGTCGTAGCCTCTCTGCGGCTTCTTTTTTGTTTTTAACTTCATCACCTTCTAATATTTTTCTTGATTCTCTTTGACTGCCTTAACTTTATTTTCTTCTAACACTATTTTCTTTTTCGTTTCACTTTCCTTCATATAATTTTATTTTATCTATTTCTGAACGTACTTTCTGTATCCAGAGTATATTTTCTTTTGGCTGATTTTTTTTTTTAAAGCTTCTGGTTTTATTTCAGCCACATCTTCATTTTTCTTATCTTTGGTTCTGGTTTCTTTATTTTAGCTTTCCTTTTGAAATATTCAGTGATTTTTTAAATTTCCAATTCTGGTTTAGATTCTACTTTTACTTCTTCCTTATTTATATCTGTTTCTTTGTTTTTCATCTGTTTCGCCATCATCACTCCCGTCTTGCGGCATCGTGAACGTCGGGGTCACCAAATTGTTAAAGTCGGGGTCACCAAATTGTTGCTGTCTTATCTTCAGAGACTTTTAGAACTTTTTATCGAAATAAATATAACTTCACTTATACTTTTTATTTCACACATTTTTTTACAATATGTAACCTTCTTATTTTAACATATGATTTAAAATACATTATGACTTTAAATATCAATCGATATTTTTATATAATTATTAATGTGATTTGATACCCTACAGATATAAAAATAGAGCGTGATGAAAAAAAAAAAGGCTGTTAATTTTCGGTACTTTACGCAACGTAGCAGTGGGCGAGGTTGAGAAATGTTATCCCGTAAGGTTATCCTATAGATTAGTGTTATTAAAATAATTACTCCAGTAGACTTCCTCACTAAAACGATCTTCAACACAAGAACCCATAAAGGGATTGGTTTTAGAGCTTGATTGATTGAAGGAAATACAGTTTATAGAGGTCAGGATTCACTTATCTCAATGCCAACATGGTTTTTTTTTTTTTTTTTAATAGACCCTAATTTTTTATTTCTGACAATATAATATAAATTTTAATAAATAATTGTATTATACAAAGCATTTACTCCTCTTTATTAATAGTAAAAACATGTGACATGTTTCGGGAAACAAGGTCCCATCATCAGACTTTTCTCTGTTTCCATTTGGTTAAGTGGTTATTCATTATGCCATCCACTATTTATAATATATTCTTCAATGAAGGAGTTACATATATTGATAAATAATTGTATTATACAAAGCATTTACTCCTCTTTATAAATAGGAAAAACATGTTACATGTTTCGGGAAACAAGGAGTAAATGCTTTGTATAATACAATTATTTATCAATATATGTAACTCCTTCATTGAAGAATATATTATAAATTTTAATGTTTTTCTCTATCAGCTACATAGGAACGTAGCACGTTCCAACGTTTTACTTGGAATCCATATACAAGACTAAAACGACAATACAACAACTCGCCGTTTTCGACTTCATCGACATTTACTTTAAAAACGTTCTAACCATCCGATTAATTACAAAAGACTCATTTACATGACAGTTATTAGACCTATTTGGACATACGGAGTCGAACTTTGGTGCTTCACTAAATCTCCCAATTCGTCTCGTATCTTTACAATCGAAAATCCTCAATGCTCCTCACTTTGTCACAAAAAACTTATGTTATAAGCATATGTTGCCGATTTAAGGGCTACCTTAGGGTAATTGCTTCACATAAAAATTCCAAAAGACTTTGAAAAGCTGCTAATATCCATGGCCATGGGAATGACGGAAACTAATGATCTCCAGAGTAATGACGAAACGACATTAACAAATTTCTCTTTTAAAAAAGATTTAACGTTTAACTTGGAATCCACATACAAGATTAAAACGTCAGGAAACTACTCGTCGTTTTCGACTTCTTCAACATTTACTAGACAAACGTTCAAAACTTCCGATTTTCAACAAAAGACTCATTTACATGACAGTTATCAGACCTATTTGGACATATGGAAATGAGCTTTGGGGCTCCACCAAACCATCTAACTCATCTCTTATCCAATCCTTGCAATCCGAAATTCTTCGAAAAATCCTTAATGCTCCCTACTTTGTCACAAATAAAGTTATCCATAAAGACCTCAATGTTCCATATGTTGCTGATTTAACCCAAACCAGATACCTTACCTTTCATAGTAAACTCCAAAACCATTCAAATCCACTAGTCTCTCAACTTGCTTCTTATTCTACTCCTGACAACCCTCCGAGGCGTCTGAAAAGAAGATGGGGCCTCGGGACCTTCTGAAATAGAACTTTTATTGAAGTGCTACCAATGGGTAATTGCTTCACAAGCAATTGTCATTTTATTATTTTTTGTCATTATCACATTACTAGATGTATGTTTTTATGTACAGTTGTAAATTTCAATAAATAGATAAAAAAAAAAAGATTCGATGTACTTAACAACAAATTCCATCACATTTAAGAGTCAAAGAAGGAGGAAAACAGAGGAAATTATTTACAAGTTTTAAATTCAGACGAAAAATCAATAAAACTGAGAACATTGGAATGACGGTTCCATTTTTTTGGTTTTTCGATAATATCTCGAAAACTGTTGACTCTAGAAAAATATGTTTGAAATAAACATAAAATTTACTATAAAATTCATTATATATAAATTTGTCCTGATTCTAACCGTTTACGAGATATACATTATTGAAAATAGGTGATTTTCGGGATAAAACAAATGTCACCTCACTTTTTGTCAAACTTTTGCTTCTATCACAATCGTTTCTCAGAAAAAACGTCAGAATTAAAATTGTAGAGCATTAAATATACTTTAATTTCATATATACGTTTCTGGTATCTGCTTCAAACATTTAAGAAAAAGTGATGTAAACTTTTTTTTAATTCTCAAATTGTCGATTTGTAATAACGTATATCTCGAAAACCGTTTGAATTTCTACGAATACGTATATAATAATTTTATAGAAAATTTATTGAGCTTTAATTTTGATCTGAAGTCCACCGTTTTCGAGATATTATAGAAAAACCAAAAAAATGAAACTTCTACCCTCCCACCCACCGATAGCTCACCCCCCAGCGGCGGGTACTTTTAGTATGTTTACCTACCAACTACTAACAAAGCTGCGAAGTCAAAAATTATCGCATATTCCATGCACTCTACGTCCCTCATTTCAGCATTCATTGACTGACTGGACTATATCAAATACTTCCTCTCAAAAAAAATCAGGTGGAAAGCATAACAAAACTAACTTTTATGCGCATGCGCTACAGCTGACACATTCAGATCATGTCAGCTGATGATATATGACAAAAGAACATTGAAGAGATGCAGATGGAAGACGTATCTGGTACGATGACCACAATGGGATATCTATAGGATGGCTCTATGGTACATGATGGAGTGTAATGTCTAGTTCTTATTATAGTGGGTTTCTCTAGCACAATGACAACTGTTTTCCCGTCATGGAGGCATATAACACGACCCAGATTGGAGGATGCCTAAGCGACATTTTGTTGTCCAGTCAATGAACTTCCTAGTCACCGCCGAACCGATAAATAGCCAACGCTAAGGCTCTCTCTTCTTCCTTACTAGTTGTAGGAATAAAAAAGTAGTTCTTAATCCATTGTATTTCTCTGCGGCATTATATAACTACACTATAAATATAACAGCATTAACAACTATACTAAAATAATAATAATGATAATAAACGAATTAATGATTTTTTATCCAGTTGAAAAAAGATTCTACTTAAGAGTATTAGTTAAGATATTTTAAAGAATAACCGCGCGGTTCGCACGTCAAGGACACACCTTCGTCTTCGGTTTTGTTAATTTTTTTTCCAATAATGTTTTAAAATAACAGGTATGTATTTCGAAAGACATCGTCATGTTGCTTTTTATACCATCATGCGTACCTCAAATGATGTTGCTCTTTCGTTAAAGATATATGAACCAACGCTTTATCGAAGCAGTTAAGTTTCGGAGTTTTTGTTCGTGTTTTTTATATATAAATATAATATAATTACAAATAAATAAATAATCCGCTAACACTTACAACCCTGAAGTCTTTGGTTCAGTACTTAGGTAAGGATGGACTGTTACTAGGCCAACGGTTGTGAAAGGAGGAGATTTGCCCTAAATCACGCTCAACTGCCAGGTTTTTCCCCAATTAAGGTTAGCCATTTTGTAAAGGCTGGGTGTACCCCAGGAGGGTATGGTTAATCCATTACAGATAATAAATTCTCTTCCTTCTCTCGGACTCGAACGCGAGCCAAGGAGCATAGCAGTCAAGTGCCTTACCCACTTTATATAATTATATTATTGATATATTAGTAAAGATCTCAAAATATTACTCGTCAGTGTCTTGTAAAAATGGATTAAACGGGAAAATAGAGTGTCCTTTATAAAAAAAAAAAAAAATAATTTTTTTTTTTTTTTTTTTTTTTTTTTTTGGGGCCCAAGACTTCCATTTAAATCCTATACCGGCCTGGTCAATCAATTATAACCCGCCTAGGTGGGATTCGAACCCACGAAATTCTAGTTACGAGCGCGCTGAGACCATCGCCCTAACTCACTCGGTCCCCAACAAAAATATTTAATCAATTTTCAAAAGGACGGCGATTAATTTGTTGCCTGTAAATTTGGATCTGTAACTACTATCGTTCAGTGTTTCAGAATTTCAGAGAACAAACGTGTAATCATAACACATCTCGGGTTATACACCTCTTGTTAGTTATTTATAATATATCTTATTATAATATAATAATAAAAAATATTATACATAACTAACATTAAAAAAAATAATAATAATAATTAATATATTAAATAAACATATTAGTTATTCTCATTTTCATTTTTTGTTGTGAGTCTTTTCTTAATTTTTCCTGCTGAGATCAACTTCAAATTGTAACATTAATTCATTATTGAATAAAATTATATTATTCACGTAGAGGATGTAAGCCCCACAACAGGTATACTTAAATTCAATTTTCAATTGTAATTATGTAAATATAATTATATTGATATTGATATAGGTTAAAATTATTTTTAGTTAAATTAAGTCAAAAAGTTAAGCAAATTAGAATGTTGGAGTTTGGATTGGAAAATTAAGACACAACTGGTAAGTAGTGTTTTCATAATTACGGATTTTTAGAAACCTGCCAATCACTAACTGAACGATTTTGCAATCAATTTTAGTGAATTGGCAAAAAATTACAATATGCGCCGTTTTAAGTGCAGTTTAACGGATTTCTAAAACAGAATTTGCATTATGACTGAGCGCAACTGAAAGTGAAATTTTAGTTGTTTTTTTTTTTTTTTTTTTTTTTTTTTTTTATAATACGGCTATTTTAGTAGAGAAATTAATCATGAACCAGACGAGACGTGGTAATTACTGTTAATTCAGTTGCGGAGCTGAAAGTAATTAAATTTAAACTCCCCCCATTATATTAATATGGTGTACTTGCTAGAAGCCCGAGTCCTTGTGTAGGAGGTGCGCGGTAATTGCTGCAGTCCGACAGTTCGCCTAATCTGTCTGTCCACCCACCAGCCTCCAAGTCGATAAAAAAGCTAAAAATAGACTCATTTCATGCTCAGTAGGAATCTTATCCTTATTATACCCGTTTTTAATATTTTTTATTATTGTTTTTTTTTTAATCTTAAACTTAATCAAAACCTAATCACTACGAATAACTGGTTCCCAAAGTCTAGTTTTTTTTTGTTTTTTTTACAAGTGATTTGCATAAACTAAAAACCAGTTCAAAAACTTGAAGGCATAAACGCCATAGAAGAGAATGAGCATTTGAATGAGGGAAAGTGATTTTTTTTTTTTTATTTACTTTATATTTATATTATACTAGCTGAAAGTACCATGCTCTGCTACGGTTTCATATCATTAGGATTTAGAACAACCTAAATTAGTAAAAGTTCAGCTTAACGTTGATAATTATTATTACTTGAATAATCCTAAAGAATTAAATTCTTGGAATAATTTCAATAGGTAAATTTGACAATTTGCAAAAGTTAATTTTATATTATTTTAATAGTCCTTCAGTGCCCAAGTCCAGTATCCTATAAGTATTTCCAGAACAAGAAGTCCTTTACCAGAGTAAGTGACAGGAATGCCTCCTTACAGAGCTAGAAGCAGCTACAGTACAGGCTATTGTTCGAACTAGCTCCCCTGCAGCGGATCTATGGGACACTGTACCGTTCTTGTTGAGTCCGTACCTTGTATGTGACCCTTTACTCCTTTCAGCGTGGTACCGCTTCTATCTCCTTACCTGGCGGCATTCTAAGTATTCCACGAGGAAGGGAGGCAATCCTTAGAGCTAAGAAGCGTTAAAAATACTAACTAACAGGACCTCCAAAAAAAGTCCTGTCGTTTTTAATACAATGGTTTTTTTTTTTTTAACACCATGTAAATTCCTTTCTGCCTAATCCCATTTGTTCTTATGTAAACAATAATGTTTACTCTTCACAATAACAGCGGCAACCTTTAATTCAGTCTTTCTGTGTATGTTAAAAAGTACGATCAAAATGGTGAGCACTGAAATTAAAATTAGATCTGCTTTGCTGTATGAATTCAAACGCGGTTCAAAAGCGACAGAGGCCGCTCGTGATATTTGTCATGTCTTTGGCAAAGATAGTCTCAGTGAACGGAAGGCACAGTTTTGGTTTTCAAAATTTCGGGAGGGCGATGAATCGCTTGAAGATGGATATCGGTCTGGAAGACCAAGAGTGGTTGAACAAGCACAAGTGCGGGATATAATCGCAGCATATCCACGCCAAACATGTTCAGAAGTTGCTGAACAGCTCAACATTTTCGAATCTACGGCTTGAAACTACCTAAAAGAAATGGGAAAAGTAAAAAAGTTGGATAAATGGGTACCTCACCAACTATCTTTCGCCAACAGATTACCATATCTTCTGGGCTTTAGAAAAAAATGTTTTAACAATCGTCAGAGCTTAGAAATGGATTTGGACAACTTTTTCCGTAATAAAAGAAAATATTTAAAAAAAAAAAAAGGAATTTGGGACCTGGCATCGCGATGCCAGGCGTTGGGAGAAAACAACTGAATGTAATGGTGCATACTTCGATGAATAAAATTTTTGTAGGAGTCACCTGTGGTGTAGTGGTTAGCATAGCAACCTACTACACCCAAGATCGCGGGTTCGCAGCCCAGCAGATGACCTTAGGATTTTTTAAAGGGAGTAAAAAATCCTTAGCTATGCCGTCCTTCGGAAGGGACGTAAAATGGGGGTCCCGAGCCTGTGCGATGTCAGGTACTCGTTAAAGATCCCTATCCTAATTATAACTGGATAGGCAAAATTCAGGACTCCCACCATAGCATCGCCCGATCAGCCATAGCAGCATAAAGTGACGTTAAACGAAATAAACAAAAACAAAATTTTTGCATACTTCACAGCTGACTTTTTAAAGCCCACTTGAAAAAAACGACAGGACTTTCTGGTGTACCTGGTACAACAGAAGTGATCCAGAATTTGTTTTTAGCATGGAATATGTTTTACCGGTTACCTGGTTAGTCAAAAGCGATAGGTTTTTGGAGAACGCGATGGCGTTACGCGTAGTTCGATAGTTTGATATTAGGAGAATAAAAGTAGCTAGGAGCTCAACTACTGAATAACTATCTTGACTAGGAAGCAGGTTCTACAGTGCTCTAATTAGAAATTCAATGGCGAATGTTTTTAGGTATTTAACATTTGTCGCTAGGACCCACCGTTCAGTAGCTATATTGCATTGATTGAGGAAAACCATGTTTGGCTATTTATTGGGCTAACCATTTATTTAGCTTTTTTGAAACATGTTCCATGTAATACTTTCTTTAGCCGACAGACGCAAGGCGGCATTTCATCTTTCTTCTTTTTTCATATATCTTCTATTATTTCTCAGTATTGTACCATAATTTTCTCATATTATTCTCGAGTGTTTCCTGTTCCTAGTTTTCATTTTAGACAAGTCATTAGTGTACACCATAAATTTGATCTTGAAACATTTATCTTGAGTTGCTATTCCTATGCTAACCACATATCGATTTTCAAACTTAACTGGGATCCACATGTCGCACCACATATCTAAATATTTTTTAATAATTTAATTGAATATAAGTAAATATCAATTAAAAGATGTATGTATCACCGTAACTTTGTAACCTCTCATGTAGAATGGCGTTCGGTCTTTATTCAAATTCACTTCATACCAAATATTTATCGGTTTTTAATAGCATTAATTGGAAATCAGTAGATTTTATTTTTGCTTAATGTTCCTTGAGCTATGAAAATGATGTAGATAAAATTTGGTACAGATAAGTTCAGTAGTTTTCGTAGTTAGTGATCACAAACAAAAATAGCTTGTCCTTTTACATAGTAATAGGGCGTATAAAATAAAATGACAGTTTTATCAAATTCCAGAGTTCAAAAGTCTGTGAATATCATAATGCTATTTATTATTTACCAATACTTAATAATCCCTTTAGAGCATTCTCTAAGCGTGTTTCTAACACCGGACTTCTTCAAAAAAAAGCCTCATTTCAGTTATTTATTCCAAAGAAGAAACATGACAGTGTCCTACGAAATTCTCGAAATTTATTGACAATACTGGAAAGAATAATTCACAGCCATTGAAGCAACTCGTGAAATTATTAAATATGAAGGGGAAGGTTTCCCTAAAGAGCGTACTGCGCGGCGTTGGTTTGAAAAATTTAGAAGTGGAGATACGACATTGGAAAGGAAGAAGGGCTCCGGGTGGCCATTAATGGATATTGATGAGGTTCTGAAGGAAGCTGTTAAGTCAAACCCGTCCACAAGAACTCGCGAACTGGCCAGAGAGTGTGGTTTTTCGAAGGATACTGTTAGTCGCCATCTTCTCTCCATGGAGAAGGTGAAAAAGACCTGTAGACTGGTCCCTCACGAACTTACTCCTCAACAATCAGCAGAAAAGTTTACAGAACTTCATGGGTTTGAACTCCTGCCTCATCCACCATATAGTCCAGACCTCGCACCTTCGGATTACTACTTCATGGCCCATTTTCTTCAAGGGAAAAAAATTGATAATTTTGAGGAAGTTGAAAATGCTGTCCAAGAGTTCTTTGACAGCCATTCCAAGGAATGGTATCAGCGTGGTATCGAGCAATTGGCTAGCAGATGGATAATGGTGGTAGATAACAATGGACTATATTTTGAGTATTAATTGTATTTTATATTAAAGAAATAATAATTCAAATATTTGTTTCAAAAACGGTCATTTTTTTTTTTTTTATACAGCCCGTTAGTATATGTAACCTGCTATACTGCCTTTAGGCTATATCTAAAAGAGTATTAATCAGTAGAAAAACTTTCATAATTCGTAAAGATAACACACAGCGAGAAGAAGAGACCGAGATTGGATCTAATAATCCAGAAGGTAGAACGAGCCCCTTAGTCTGTCTCCTATATCCCAGTATTACTCTTCCAGCTTCAACCGTTAGCCTGTCTTCTTCTGACCCGAATGTATTCCTTACCTCTCGGCCAACCGGTTTGAACCAAATGAATTATTATATATATGTACCGCCGTGGGAAAACGGTACCACTCTGTCCCCGATATCTAATCCCGGGACTAACTGCTTCTGGGCACAGGGCGAACATAAATCAGAGTAATATCTTCAGGACTTAAGAGGGCGAAAGGGGTAAAATAAGCGAGTGCAGATATATACAACCAGTGAAGTATATAAATCTGTATTATTTCTTAAAAAATGTATAAAGAAGTATAATTAAAAAGAGCGACAAATAAATTATACAGGGTGAGTACCTCATAGTATTAAAAAAAGGGTGAAACTGAATCAAAAATGTAACAAAATGCCGCAGACCTAACCTTTCTATTCCAATCCGTTGCAGATAAATCAAAAACTTTTTTGAGTAAACCACGTTTTTTTTCCATAAAAACTGTAATATCTCCATTTTGTTTAAATATTTTTCAAACTTTAATCACATTTTCGGATTTAGCATTTAATTTTCTATAACAGCAATGTACATATAACTGAGTACCTGTAACCTTGAATTCTACAAACTTGGCATCTAAAGAACAGCTTTATCTTCAACTTATTTAGGGAAGTTACAATGTCTAATATTACTTCAAAACCGGAAAACAAGGTGTTTTCATTTGGCAGTTCTTGTCAGTAATCAGTTACTTGTGTAAATAAAACATTATGACAATCCCTTAATGGAAATTTGCATTTTAAACATAATAAACTCTTCATTGGATTAAAAAGCAAAGAAAAAAATTATTGTTTAATAGAAAATAAAGGAAAACTGTCAATAAAGCGACACCAGATCAGAGGATCTTATGTTTTCACATCTATTTATTTATTATTATTATTTTTTAGGATTTATTTTATTAGATGAAGTTGTGGTAGGATATTTTGTAACAAATCTTAGTAATCTCATCATTCAATTTTTTGGGCAAACTATGATTTTTCAACACTATTCGACAGCAATACAAAGATGAAGAAACTAACGATACTCCACATGGAACGGTAGAAATGCCTTCCCCTGTAAAAACAAAGTCTTATCTGCCCATAAAATTCACCTCAAAAAGTAGTATTCTTCAACACAATCTGCATTCAGAAGTTAACGGCAAAATTGAGTTATATGTTCATTATCATTGGATTTTAAACATTACATTGAAAATCTAAAAAAATAATAATAATAAATAAATAAATGTAAAAACATAAAATGCTCTGATCTGGTGTCACTTTATTGAAAGTTTTCCTTTATTTTCTATAAAACAATCATTTTTTTCTTTGCTTTTTATTCCAATGAAGAGATTATTATGTTTATTATGCACATTTTCATTAAGGGATTGTCATAATGTTTTATTTACACAAGTAACAGATTTGTATAACAAATGAAAACACCATGTTTTTTCGGTTTCAAAAGTAAATTTCTCCATGAAATTGGAACAAAATCATTACGTTTAACATATTTGAAAGCTGATTAAAGTAGCAAGGTTTTGTGAGATTTGACGTTTTGTGGATAGTTTTTTCGAAAAAAAGTGAGCGTTGAAGTAATAAAAGACATTGTGATTCCCCCAAATAAGGTGAAGATCAAGCTGTTCTTTAGATACCAAGTTTGTAAAATTCAAGGTTTCAGGTACTCAGTAATTATAGAAAATTTATTTTTTATTTTGAAGAGAAAAGATTTGCCCAGTCGGGATTCGAACCCGAGTCTCCACTTTTCTAGCGTGGTGCCTTATCCACTAGGCTACCGAGCTCGTATCCGAACCAGGGAAATCTTTTCTCTTCACTGATCCATACCCCCGGGCACTCGCAGTTGCGAAGTACAAATCGGGGATGAATGTTCATTGAACATTACTGTTAACTAGATCTTGTTCAAAATAAAAAATTCTCTTCAAAATAAAAAATATTTTAATCAACAACAATTAATTATTTCATAATTATAATATATATATGACGTATGTCAACAAGATCTAGTTAACAGTAATGTTCAATGAACATTCATCCCCGATTTGTACTTCGCAACTGCGAGTGCCCGGGGGTATGGATCAGTGAAGAGAAAAGATTTCCCTGGTTCGGATACGAGCTCGGTAGCCTAGTGGATAAGGCACCACGCTAGAAAAGTGGAGACTCGGGTTCGAATCCCGACTGGGCAAATCTTTTCTCTTCAAAATAAAAAATATATTAATCAACAACAATTAATTATTTCATAATTATAGAAAATTTAATGCTAAATCCGAAAATGTGGTCAACATTTGAAAAATATTTAAACAAAATGGAGATATTACAGCTTTTATGGAAAAAAACGAAGTTTCCTAAAAAAAAGTCTTTGATTTATCGTATATCTGTAACGGACTGGAGTAGAAAGGTGAGGTCTGCGGCATTTTACTACATTTTTGATCTAGTTTCACCCAATTTTTTTTTTTTTACACTAAGAGATACTCACCCTGTAAATAGTTTGTCTAGTAAAAGTTCAAGGAGTCGAAACGTCGAATTTCTTGTCTTTTAAGTCTCGTCCTGAATATTGTAATTGTATTTTTATCGGTATTGATACAAACACAAAAGATAAAACGCTAAAAATACCAGGGCTAAGTAGGTCTTTCCGAAAGCATATCACATTCAAAAGGCTATTGGAAACTCTCCTTTGTTATAACAATAACAAGAATACGAAAGATACGATACGAGGGAAGAGAAAATGTGGTGTGGTCGAGTAGATGGGAGGCATTCTATCATCGCTACTATAGGTGTATAGAAAGTGATGCGGCTCTGCAGGTGAAACTGGACTTTCGGCTCACATGCTTTACATATACGGGCTAGTCTATAATATATATATATATATATACCTACCTAACCTAGTGAAACTAGATATACCTTCTGTCCTTTTAGAATTATGAGAGAAAATATATTTAAATAATTTTAATAGAAAACGCACAGGAAGTCAGTAATCGAGTAGGTGTGAATCGATAAATACAACGCTGAATAGCGAGCTTCATTTTTTTTTATCTAGAGTCGACTTTTGTTTTTCATAACTTTCCCTTATATTAAATTATGAATAATGATGTAATATTTTTAACCAAAATCATATGATGAAGAAGATGGTAGGTAACCCCGATATTTCAGTTGGCAATGCAAGCCTTCATCAGGGCCAGAAGAAACCCAAAACATAAAGATGAGACATTTAATTAAAGGTTTTTTTTTGGTTTTTTTTTTTATTCTTTTATTATTAGAAATTTACAACTGTATTACAAATATATCTAGTAAATAAGCAGTTTGCAATAAAAAATAATGACATGCTTTCAGAGGAACTACCCATTGGTAGTACTCTAATAAAATATCTACAAAAGAAGAAGATCCCGAAGCCATCTTCTTTTCAGGCACCTCGGAGGATTGCCAGGAATGGAATGGGAAGCAAGTTGTGCAACAAGTAGATTTGGATGAAGAGTGAGTTTATTATGAAAGGTTCGTGCCAAATCAGCGACATATGAGATATTAAGTACATTTATGACAAAGTAAGGAGCATCTAGGATTTTTCGGAAGATTTTGAATTGGAGTGATTGGATGCGGGAAGAATTCGATGGTTTAGTGGATCATAATTATATTCCGTAAGTCCAAATAGGTCTGATAATCGTCAAATAGATGAATTTTTTTGGTAGTGAATCGGGAGATTTGAACGTTTGTCAAGTAAGTGTTGTAGCAGTCGAGGTCGAGGTACGGCTCTTGTCCAGATAACGTCCAAGGTATCGTATCTGTTCCACATTGTTTAGCGGTACTCCATTAAAGGATACAGGAGGACAGGATGAGGTAGGTTTTCGACGCAGGGTAAAGATTATTTGCTGGGCAATTAAAAATGAAAATAAATATGAGGCTCAATTAAATCTTCTAATTCTTCTCTTATCCAATCCTTACAATCCAAAATCCTTCGAAAAATCCCTTATACTCCTTAGTTTGTTAGAACTAATTTTATCCATAAAGATCTTCATGTTCCATATGTTGATGATTTAGCACACAAACCAATTATCTATCCTTACATAATAAAAACAAATAAACAGTGGAAAAACTGTTTCAGAGTTCATTGAAAATCACTTCCTGTCAATAAGGACTAATGAGGTTAAATGATTAAGAAGGAAATTCAAATTCAAAAGCTTGCTAAAACGTACGTACATCAGTCAAGAGTAATCTGTTCATAAAAAGTATATCGGCGGTTTTAAATTATTTAATGAGAGGTATGATTTAGGAAATAGGTTTTTTTGTATTTAAATAATTACTTAGTTGATGTTATTTGTAAAAAAAAATTAATAAAGTTATTAGGATCTCGTGAGGTACACCATGATGGCATAGAAGGATCAATACAATTAGGATTGATGAATTACTTGCCACTTCTATTGGGATTATTTTATTAGAATACTAGTTTCGAATGCTAATCTTCAGCTCTAAAACATACACAATTTTCAACACATCAGCACTATATTACATGGATTATATATACTAAATTTTTCAAAAATGTAAGACAAGAAATCAAACATTCGTACTCACCCGAGGAGATCTGACAGATATCTGAAACATCATTTAAACATAAATCTGAATCGGTTTTCAAAGACATTTTGTTTAAATGACCAGATAAACATTTTTAATAGCCCCATTTTAAATTTGTTTTGAATAGGAACGGAAAAATAGTAAACCCCAAAAATTTAATCTACCTAGCCCCTTCCTCTTTACTCGATGGATATATTTCAGATAACTGTTAGATCTCCTCAGGTAAGTACCAATGTTTGATTTATTGTCTTACAATATTAAAAACTTTAGTATACATAATCCATATAACATAGTGCTGATGTGATGAAAATTTTGTGTTTTAGAACTGAAGAAGAAAGTCTAGCATTCGAAAGTAGTATCCTAATAAAATAGTCCCAATAGAAGTGGCAATTAATTAACCAGTAAAGTTATCAGTATTTAAAAATGGAGACAATGTGATAAGATGTTATTACAGATTAAAAAAAAAAAAAATTATATACAAATGCGAAATAGAGAACTGAATGTTCCATGTTGTAATTAGATTATTAGCCAACGATACTTAAATGATTCACTTCTGTGATTCCCGAGACATTAGAAATGGATCGTATGGAGTGGGATACCTTGCCAAGTCCAGGAATAGAGGCGTCATCGACTGAACAATAGTTTTTAGGAGTCGCCCCTATGATTATAGATCCAGAGGAGAAGGCATCGGGTACGGAATGGATCTGGCGTAGGTGGAGCAAAGAACCAGTGGTAATCAACCAAAACGTGGGATTAACTTTGGGCCGTGTGTAATTGTCGGCTCACGACGGAGCTAGGGTCACCGTACCAGCTGTCTGCCTACCGCTCCCTAATACTATTCTCTCTTTCTTTCTTATCTCACAACAAACTAGAGCATAGACTGTGTCTATGTATAATACACACTATTTTTATACAACTTGGTATATGTATTACTAGCTGAAAGTACCCTGCTCCGCTAAGGTTTAACATCATTAGGATTAAGGACAACTTAAATAAGTAAAAGTTAAGCTTAACGTTGATAATTATTATTACTTAAATAAACCTAAAGAATTCCATTCATAGAATAATTTCAATAAATAAATTTGCAAAAGTTAATTTTATAATATTTTGATAGTCCTCCAGTGAAGCTTTGAGGCAGCACTACCATCTTACCCAGCTCTGATACCAGACTATCAGCTTTTCTTATGGCATACTTTAAGTGAATATAGTATCAACTTCTCAACTTTTTGATTTTTTCGAATAAAGTTTAGTCTTTCTATTTCTATTTTTGCGTACATATCAAGCATAAATTGGTTGAGGAGATTACAAAATTAAAGTAAATAAGGTTCTTCACCTCCTCGTTCCATCAACATTTAGGCGTAAAAATCAGCTGCAGACACAGTTTTCTTAAGTAGTGTATTGGTGTTCGGGTCACGCTGAGGGATGTTAATTCTGTACCCATCTTCTCCATGGTAGAACATGAGACGATACTGAAGAGAATCATATACTTGATAGAACTCACTGATTCTTATCAGTTTTTTGTCCCTGCTATGGAGAACTATGTCTCGCTTTTCAAACACCTGGCCAACAATCAAGACAGCAACTTCGTTAGCGGTAGGAGTATTGTAACGTCCTCAGTGAACATTTGAAGGTTTCTTGTCAGCACTGATAACCACCTGGAAATCATGTAGATCTTTCTGTTTCTGTTTACAACTATAAGGAACTTAATTTGTGGTCAAAGTGTACGGCTTAAGCATCTAACCTATTTTTTAACTTAGCTTATCTCCAAATACCATATGACAATTAATCTATTATTATTCACCCAATAAAAATTGTAATCGCATTTTTCGCTAATTAGCCGCGATCCAGGCCGATTTTTTTAAATTCCTTTCTTAGCGAGCACCTACAGCCCTAGAGAAAGCTACATATCGAATTTCATTCCAATCCGTTTGGTGGTTTGTGAGATTTCGTGTTAAATGAGTGAGTGGTATTTGACAAATATATATTAGATAAGAGTAGTTCGTTCATTTGTAAGAAAATGAATCATAAAGTAATAAAAAAAAACAAAAGGCCACCTTGATCGAAAGAGAGAATAGCATGGAACATGTTTTAGGGGTTGCCCTAGTAACCGTCGATGATCATATGTTTTCTATTTCTCGCTTACCTGATTCAATTATCTGTATGAGATAAATTTTCAAGTTAAATAGCTTAATCCTAGTGACCTTCTATGCCGTTTTGTTCTTTATTTATTTTTTTTCCGCTTATCTGTATGATTTTAAATTATTTAAATAAAACTAACAATTACAATTTGGGATAAACTAAATTGAGAAAGAAATAGGGGATTCAAACTTGACTTTTTTCATTCAATCCAATATAGCTCCTAAACGGTAGGTCCTGACGATAAATGTTATAAAACAAAAAATATTTTTCATTAAATTTCTGATTAGGAAACTATAAAACAACCATTTTCTTTTTAATCCATATCCATTATTATGCCATTAAGTATAATAATTTTAGATACTAGTCTAATTGTAATGTAAGTTATTACGATTTAACTTTTTAAAAAGATTAAAAGATTAACAAGATGGTGATCTTATAAAGCGACTACAAGGTTACAAATTGCGAAAATAAGGAATATGTGGAGAAGCTATGGCTAGGTTTCTCCAACCAATAATTCTTATGAGAAAGCAAATTATGGGGAGTCCGTTCCACTTCCTGTCCCTTCACCTCATCAGAACGGGACTTGCCGGGGGACGCCGGGGCTAGAGCTAGTTATCAAGTGGCCCACTGCGACAAATATTCTGCCACCTAAATCACTGCCATCTAAATCATAACGTAAAATATTTATCTATATACTTCAACAAACGTTTATCATATGTTTTATTTAGTATAAGATAAATAATATTAGGTATTTATTAAAATAAAATTATAATTATTATCACCTAAATTACTGCTATTTAAATCATAACGTAAAATATTTATAGATATATAAATAGAATATAAATATATAAATAGGAAAGCAAGGCTATCCTTATCGGTTCAAAACCTACCCTTAATTCCCTCCCTTACTATCCATTACTTTACCTCAACAACTGTACAATTCAATTTCAAACTTCCATCAAAAACCTCGGAATCTCCTTTGATCAACACTTATCTTGGAATAACCACATTTCCCAAATAACCAGAAAATCCATCATGATCCTCAAACAGCTCCAAAGACATCGTGACTCCTTTCCCCGAAGTACCCGCCAACTTCTGGTATCCTCTCTCATTTTTCCCCACTTTGATTACGGGTGCTTGGTGTACGGGGGACTGTCTGTTGAGCTAGAGATGCGACTGAGGAGACTAATGAATTGTTTCATAAGATTTATCTTTTGTTTCAGCAGACGGTCTCACGTATCTAACCGGTACAAAGAGCTAGGGTGGCTTTTCCCCGATTTTCGACGGCAATACTTCCTCGGCACTTTCTTATTCCAGTCATTAAAAACCAATAAACCTTCCTATGTCCTAGACCTACTTACTCTGCGTTCCTCCATTCACCACCTGAATACAAGATCCCAACCTTCCAACCTATATACCCCCTCACATAGAACTGCCTCCTTTAAAAAATCCTTTGTTATCCGTGCTACCTCTTTTTGGAATTCCTTGACTATCCCATATTCGCAAAGCCTCATCCTTAACTTCCTTTAAACATCTTTTATTTATCCATCTCCTCGATTTTCAGTCTTCCACAAAATTGTAAATAATATGTAACTGTACATAAGTGTTCTAAAATGTTTACAGTTGATTGTTTTTATTTTCTATCTATTTATGTATTTTTAATTTTTTCTTTTTTTATTAACTTTAATTTTAATTTTAATTTATTTTTTTATTTATATTTCTCATTTCTACTTTTTTCTCCTAATTTAGTTATACTACTGATGTGCTGATTTAACTAATCTCAGCCAGACAACTGTACCTTTTATTGTGCACTTTAATTATTCTTAGGGGACAGTCTGTCCCACAATAAAGTTTATTTTTCATTTAATTTCATTTCATATATGTATAGCGTTGGAAACAATACTTCCTTGAAAGTGCTGAATCCAAGACCACCCATGGATTGTTGTGGTTTTTTTTTTTTTTTTTTTTTTTTTTTTTTTTTTTTTTTTTTTTTTTTTTTTTTTTTTTTTTTTTTTTTTTTTTTTTTTTTTTTTTTTTTTTTTTTTTTTTTTTTTTTTTTTTTTTTTTAATTTTAAAGTTTATGTTTAATACAAGTTGCAAGGGATTCCCACCTCCTACGACAATATAACCGATTAAGAGATTTTTCCACCTGGACATGACAGTCGATGACTAAATAAATAAGACTAGGGTAATAAGATTAGAGGCGCACTATTAGACTAACTCGGCCCGAAATCATTTATCAGTCATGGGATGTTTTACCATCTAATTGGCAGAACATTTCGAATAACCGAAACTTATTCTTTGTGTAGTCTAAATGCCTACTCAATTAGCAATATTACAATAGCTATTGTAGGGTTCTGATCATATATTTAATGCAGAATTTTTTTTTTTTGTTATATAACCTTTGTCGCTCTGTTGGACTTACCGTTTAGGAGATATATTAGTTTTAATGAAAAAACAAAAACAAAAAAAACAAAACAATATTGTGTTGCTTGGATCAGAAATTTACCAGGTATGCAAGTTTAAAATGTC
Source organism: Euschistus heros (assembly GCA_003667255.2). Classification (NCBI taxonomy): domain Eukaryota; kingdom Metazoa; phylum Arthropoda; class Insecta; order Hemiptera; family Pentatomidae; genus Euschistus; species Euschistus heros. The sequence goes on along the minus strand of RCWM02000470.1, from coordinate 740,275 downwards.
GTTTTAATTCCAATAGAATGCGCTCTTAGCCTATTGAAGGATTTGCTTATCTCTAAACGCTATTTTGTTTGTTAGTCATTTGTTTACAAAAGTCAGTTGTTTTTAAGTCGTTTACGTGGACGTATCATACCTTTCTTTGGTGTTAAAAATGTCTAATTTTAAGCCAAATAAAGAGCATTTGCGGCATGTCATGATTTTCTTATTTAATCAAAAGAAAAAGGCATCTGAATGTCATCGAATTCTTGTTGAGACTTATGGCGATGTTGCTCCAACCGTCAGGACATGTGAACGTTGGTTTCAAAGTTTCAAACGTGGTGATTTTGGGAAGAAGACAATGCTGTGTGTGTGGTGGGATCAGAAGGGAGTAGTCTACTACGAGGTTCTCAAACCCGGCGAAACAGTCAATACCGAGCGCTACCGACAACAAATGATCAATTTGAGTCACGCATTGATCGAAAAACGCCCAGAATGGGCTCACAGGCACGCCAAAGTCATTCTTCAGCATGATAACGCTCCTGCACATTCAGCCAGATTGACTAAGGAAACGATTTCTTCGCTTGGTTGGGAACTCCTACCCCACCCGCCGTATTCACCTGACCTGGCGCCTTCTGATTATCACCTCTTCTCATCGATGGGACACTCATTGGCGGAGCAACACTTCAACAATTTCGAAAAACGTACGAAAATGGCTCGATGAATGGATTTCAAATAAAGATGAAGCATTCTTTTGAAATGGTATCCATATATTGCCCGAGAGATGGACAAAATGTGTAGAAAGCCAGGGTCAGTACTTTGAATAAAATATATTATACTTTTTTTTAAATTACTGTGTATATATTTTAAGAAATAAACGACATTTAAACTTGCATACCTAGTAACTAGCGAGGGGACATTTTGACTTGTAACTCAAATTGAAACCAAATTCTAACTTTGAAACCAAGATCATCTAGAAGCCCTAAATCTGCATAGTTTAGGATTTCTCCTTATTGAGATATTTCATGTTATAGTTGACCTTGGAATTTTTTATTCTCATCAGTTTTCATCCACTAAAATCCGGAGTAAACCCAATGTTTTATGCATGGATAAAAAGCTGAATATACGCCGATTCTTTTGATTCTATAATTATTATAATCGGTTGAACACAGCAGTTGTTATGGCCGTTAAAAGTTGTGGATGAAATCTCAAATTCAAAATTTTAACGTCCTCGAAAGGGCTAAAAATGTTCCATTTTGATAAAATTCCATACAAAATAGTTTTTTAGTGCGCTAAATCGAGATTTGAGGTCAGTATTTCATGAAAAATATTTTCCTCAGATTTACAGCGGATTTCATTGGAATTTTGAGCAAAAAGAAAGCCGGGTCGTGTCTTAAAATAAAGAGTAAGTATTTTTATTTCAAGTAGCATATAAAATTACAATTTAACATGGAAGAATGATTTCCCTATCTTGTCTGAGAGCTAAGGGAAAAAAACGTGATTTTCTTATTTTATTTTTTTTTCTTGGCTCCTAATGCCCGTTGGTGGCTATAACTCTAATTTTGCACTATTATTAGGTCCTTACTACCCACAAAAAATCGGCATTCAAATCTGTGAGTTACAACTCAAAACGTCCCGTTGTAAGAATATTTTTTGTTGTATAACATTTGTAACTAACACCTAACTATTAGGAGCTGTATTGGTTCGAATAAAAAAAAAAAAAAATCATTTTTTAAAACACTATTTTCTCTCAATAGTTTATTTTGAATAATCATCAATTGCTAGTTTAATTTAATAATTAATTTAAATAATAGGTCATTCCATGTCAAATAAACCAATTTTACATTATTTTTAGACCTTGACCTCTCCAAGTTCTATGATTTTTGGTATAGAAGTTATGCTTATCAAGACTAGTAAAAATGTAAAATATTAATTTTTATCTGACTTTTGGTTTTTTAGTTATAAAACTTTTAAAAATTCAAAAAACTATTGTTTTCGGTCCTCACTCAGTATATTCAAAATTACACCATTTAAAAACTATTGCTCCATAGAACTCGAATTCGCGGCATTTTTTTTCATTTGAAATGCCCTTTAATTTGATATATCACTTCATATATTTTCCGTTTGTTTTGAATTTTTTCGAAACGTCCAAAAACGGTTTTCGTAATTCCCAAAACGCGTACTCTTCGATTTACTCGAAAAAAATATATGTGATTTATACTATAACTGACTACATGCATGCAACGTTTTAGAATGGTACGGAAATGAGTTCTTAATAACAAAAAATAGTTTGCCTTTTTTTTTTAATGGACAGTTAGTACAGTCAGTAAAGTATTATAGGGTGCGTTTTCTGTAATCCAAGGTTTTTATTCGGAACTATGTTCATTGTAGTTAGTAAATATACTAAAAGTAAACATACTAGAAGTCCTGGAGTAGGGTTGGGCGATAGTCGATAGTTACTATCGATATATCGGTAGGTCATGCCTATCGATGGTCATTATCGATAGTGTCGACTATCGATAGATCTTTTTTACCCTCAAGTTTTGAAACTCTCGGAATTATGCTGATCAGTCTCTGTCCAGTGTCTAGTTTTTTTTTAAAAATTGAATTCGGAATTCCTAGAGTTCAAGGGTTCTCTCAAAGCCAAGGAAAAGCAGAAATGCTAGTTTTTCTTTCGGGAAATATGTGGCTCAAAGAGCACACTTGACTCTTGAAATCAACTATTTTGTTATTTTTCTTTTCTGAAGATTTGATTTGTTCATTATTATTGTAACCATGTATATTGTAAATACCTTTTTTTAAATTCAAATAAATTAGTTTTTTTAAATAGTAAGTAGATAATTGAATTTAATTAAATTAGTTGAAATTCTTTATTGAACAGCTTTGGAAAAAAAGGAAACAACTATCGAAAAACTATCGATAGCAACCGATAGTATCGGCCTATCGATAGTGCGATAGTATCGATATAGGGCGATAGGGCGATAGGGCGATAGGGCGATAGTATCGATAGGGCGATAGTATCGACTATCGCCCAACCCTATCCTGGAGTTTTCGGGCCTGGGAACAGGAAGTGGTAAATTCTCTACAACTTTTATTCTATACACATTTTTCATATTCTGTACTGTTTCCGAGATATACGCTTGGCAAATCTGAAGGATTTTTAGTATGTTTATTTTCTTAACAAATGTTACAATTAATGTAACTTTTGACATGTTGAAGATAAATTGGCATATGTATATGTATTTTTAAGGAAATTTAATATTTTACAATATTATTTATAATGATTTTTGTCATAGGATGAATTTTATAGAAGATATGTAGGAATTTTTTGCAGAAAACGTCAGCAGAAAATGTTGACATGGTATGACCCTAATTTACTATTTTAAATTCTCCTTTTTTTTTTTTATATATATATATATATATATATATATATATATATATATATAATATATATATATATTGAATATATACATCAAGTAAATGTATTGACAACGATTATAATAACATGTTAGAACTTGGAAAGAACTACTCATCAGTAGCACTTTATTAAAACTTCTACACTAGAAGGTCTCTAGGCCATCTTCGTTTCAGACATCTCGGAGGGTTATCAGGAATGGAGTGGGAAGCAAGTTGAGAAACTAACGGATTTGAGTGGTTATGGAGCTTACTATGAAAGGATATCTGGAGTGGGCTAAATCAGCAACATATGGAACAATAAGATCTTAATGGATAAGTTTATTGGTGACAAAGTAAGGAGCATTGAGGATTTTACGAAGGATTTTGGATTGTAAGGATTGAATACGAAATGAATTGGATGGTTTAGTGGAGCCCCAAAGCTCAACTCCGTACGTCCAGATAGGTCTAATCACAGTCATGTAAATGAGTCTTTTGTAATAAATTGGGATCTTTGAACGTTTGTCTAGTAAATGTTGAAGCAGTCTGAAATTTTAAATTCTAAAATTAAAATTGAGTAAAGTGGTAGATTATAGATGGACGTATCCATGTTGAATTTTTTTTTTCCAGCCAGGTAGAAATTGACATTTTTTTTTTTTAATCTGCTAATCAAATTTTAATATTATTATATTGTATAAAACTTGAAATAAGCTATTAGGTGTTATGTAAATGTTACAGCTCAAATCGTTGAGAAGGTTCAACCTCTTTGACTTTTTACGACGATTATGTTTGACGGTTTAAGTTGCTTTAGCTTGTCTGACAAAAGCTTTTTCCTGAATAGGATGGGTTCGGCGATTCGAGGATTGGAAGAGTTGTATTTTACTTTCAAATTGAGGCGTTGTTCTGATGTTTTTTTTTTTTTATCTTGTTTTTTTTTATCTCTTTGTAGAGAAACGCCCTCTTGCATTTCCACGACCTTGAAAGTCACTTAGGCATTACATTAAGTGTTATAATTTGGCTTCTAAAATAAAAAATGCCTCGATAATATTAATGTATTTTTTATGTTGCTTAACAGGTGAATTAATTGAAGTCGAGTATAATAAATAAATAAATAATAAATCATCATTGCCCATTGAATGTTAGAGTTAAAAACAAAATATATATATATATATATATATATATATATATATATATATATATATATATATATATATATATATATATATATATATATTTCTTAATTTTTTTTTTTTTTTTTTTGAAATTTAAGAATATCGAAATTCAAAATCAATCGATATTTATATTTTTAGAAAAAAAAAAAAAAAAAAAAAATCATTTTCTTAAAGAAACTATACACTGCAAGTAGTTTTTTTTTTTTTTTAGAACTTTTATTGAGTAAATATTACAATCTGCCACAAATGTGGGCAATAAGTAATATAGATGGCATCACACATTATGTACAAAAAGACAGAAAAAAAATTAATAGAAAAAAAAATTATATATACAAAATAAAAAGATAACAGAAAGAACTTCCTATACATGAACAATATACAAATAAATAAAATGAAATAATAAAATAAGAAAACATAAAACATTGAGTAAGTAAAAATAAATAAATAGTAGTAATCAAAAATTAAATTATAAGTTAAAAACACAATCGTACTTTCCCGAGCCTGTGCGATGTCAGGTACTCGTTAAAGATCCCTATCCTAATTATACCTGGATAGGCAAAATTTAGGACTCCCACCGTAGCATCGTCCGATTAGCCATAGCAGCATAAAGTGACGTTAAACGAAATAAACAAACAAACAATCGTACTTTATTTGCAATACACACTCATCCTAGGGACCCCCAGCCAGACCCCTCTCTCCAATTATGGAGGGACAAGCCAGGCATAGAGAGGTTGTTGTTTGTTTATTTCGTTTAACGTCACTTTATGCTGCTAAGGCTAATCGGACGATGCTACGGTGGGAGTCCTAAATTTTGCCTATCCAGGTATAATTAGGATAGGGATCTTTAACGATTACCTGACATCGCACAGGCTCGGGACCCCCATTTTACGTCCCTTCCAAAGGACGGCATAGCTAAGGATTTTTTTACTCCCTTTAAAAAATCCTAAGGTCACCTGCCGGGCTGCGAACCCGCGATCTTGGGTTTAGTAGGTTGCTATGCTAACCACTACACCACAGGTGACCCCACATAGAGTGGTCCCAGCTCTTCTCTTTCAGCTGCGTCACTGGTGTAAAAAACCCAGCGGAGGCTGAGTGAGAGCGCTATAGTACATTCACGCCGGACATGAGTAAAGAAGCTGGCCATTGCCAGAACTCCATAATAAATAAATTTTACAAAAGATCTCGGTGCCACTGCCGTTTTAGTCTGCGAGGTGGGTTATCAGGATGGGTGGAGCTGGATAAAGATTGAGCCAGAGGGTTAGGAAGAAAGGAAAGGTTGCGATGGAATTTCGAAAATTTAAGAGGTATGAGGTCGAGGACGTGTGGTATATAGAGATCGTTATGTAGGGTTTTGTTGGAAACATAGTAAGGAGCATTTACTATAGTTCGGAGGATTTTGGATTGGAAGGATTGAATGCGATTGATATTCGACTTTTTTGCAGTCTCCCACAGTTCAAGTCCATAAGTCCAAATAGGTTTAATGATGGTTTGGTATAGGAGAAGTTTATTTCTAATGGAAAGGTGGGATGTCCTATTTAGTAGTCTATACAATTGACTGAAGCGTCTGTTAAGTTCTTGCTTTTTGAGTCGAGTATGTGGGTTCCATGTAAGTCTTTTGTCTAGGTAGAAACCATGATACCGGACTGTATCAGCTTTAGGTAGTGGGATACCATTGAAATAGATAAGAGGACTGGGTTTGCGGCGAAGGGTAAAGACAACGTTGGTGCATTTAGATTCATTTACTTTGATCCGCCAGTCATCGCACCAGTCTGCAAGTAGTTAATATAATTTTTAAATATGTTTTTTGGTTGGTAATTTGTTGAGAATATTATTGTTAAAAGATTATGCATGTGTCTTTGAGAGATTTTATCAACAGAGCAAGAGTGTGTCAAAAAAAGCCCTAACACTTAAACACGTTGGCAAAACGTGACTTCTTTCATTAAAACTAATATATCTCCTAAACGGTATCCTAGCGACTAAGATATATTCTCCATTAAATTTATGATCTGGATATCATCCGCAAATTTGCGATCAGAGAAAACACCAACAGAGATAAAGCGTGTCAAAATGTTACATGTATGAAGGTTTAAAAACGTTACAAAAAAAACCAACAGACTCCCAGCCTAAAGACAAAAATTTCTAACCCCTACAAGTTTAGTATGTACTTATTTTTCTGAATCGAACCACTAAAGAAAGTAGTGACTACATTAGTGGTTCGAATAATGGATATTTGGATAGTACTATAATGGATATTATAGTGACTACATTAGATCAGAAGTCATATCATAATTAATTAGAAAATTAAAAATGAATAAATAAAAAAAGAAGATTAAAACATTGGATCAGTAACAATTTCCAATGTTACAAGATCCAAGTGGAAATATTATTAAAAAAAAAAAAATTATAATAATAATAATTACTAAAACCCGGCCAGATTACATGTTGGGTTATTATAAAAAAAAAACAAAAAAATTAATTAATTTACCAAAAATAGGTGGTATTTTACTGATACTGGTTAGGCTAAAAATGAGCGATTTCAAACAAAGTCTTAATTTGATATTTTAAAAAAACAAAAAAAACAGGAGAAAATCTTATATTAAAATCTTACAGACGTAAATTTCCGATTATTAAAATAGTTTTCTTTTCAAAGAAAAAAAGGAACATTAATTTGAATTTTTTAATAAGTAATAAATATTAATTTTATTACGTTCAATAGAGTTCAGGAGTATTTCTTTTGAAGATTCAAAAGACTCAAAACAAGAAGTAAAATCTAAGAATAAAAAGAATGGAATTATCTTCAAATTCTATTAATTTGAAGATAATTCTTTAGGTATTAGAGGAGAGCTCTTCTTAAAATAAATTTAGTTTAAATTAAAAACTTTAACTGACACAATATATCACCTGACACAATACTTTTTTGTTTACAACTAAACTTCAGCTTGCAGCGCTACCTAGCGCCATCTTCACGAACTACTAGTCAGAGATAACATTGAACGTCAATGTTTTCGAACGAATTTAAAAATTGATTCTGAAAGTATTAAGAATTACTACTCTGTATATATTTTTATATCGTTATGTCTTTAGGGTATAATTACAGTTTTAATGAATACTTGTATCGTTCTAAGAATCAATGATTTATTAATTTCTATATTCTAATATGTTAAGACCCGTTATCTTAATATCCCGATCACTGATTGATCAGCTGATCAGGATATTCTACAGTAGGCGCCTTCTTAATCGACATGCCTTCGGGGCAGACTATACTCACATTATAATACGAGTTAACGAGATAAAAAATAAAATAAAACAGTGAAACCTCTGTACATTGAAGTTGATACAAATTCGTTCTACAAACGCCATTTTCGCATCCATTTAAGACTAAAATTATTGTTACGTATCAGAGTTAATGATAACAAAACTGATTTAGTACAGAAATATTGGGCAAATTATGTGCTTGCAGATTATTTATGTATAACAGAAATAAAAAATAAAAAGTGAGCTTGAGTGATTTATTTAAAAAAATAAATAAATAAGCATCGATTCTAGGTAACTGAGGAAAAAATGTCTTCAACCTCAGTAGTATTGTTCTGAGATTTATTTCAACTATTAAACATCTATTCCAACCTTCATCAAGTCTTCCATCTTCATGTGAGGAACGTTTGCTTGGATTAAAAAATAATTACATTTTCTGTGAAAAAAGTAAAAAAAAAATACAAAACATCTTTTTAAGCGTAAATATCACAAATGATAACATACGCTAGCATTCAATGTTTTTTAAGTTGCTATTATAGGAAGTCGAATAAATATAATTTTTTTTAAAATAAACTTAATTTTTTTCTTTTCAATAATAAAAACGAACTAAGTAGAAAATAAAAGTGATAAAATAAAACAAAATTAATAATAAAAGAAAGTAAAACAAAAACAGATTAGCGTTGTTTTATATTGTGAATAATTAATTAAAATACAAAATTAGGATTGTTTAATTAAAATATTGAGAATAAAAATAAATACAATAAAATAAAATGTAGAAGACAAAAAAATTCAGTCAAAACAAAAATGATTGCGTAATTCACATTAATTTTCTATAATATAAAATCAAGTGAATTATTTTATAACAAACTATGATCCTTAGAAAACTATTTAGATTGCTATCATGTGTGATTTATTGGAAATGTATGACTCAAAATTTATCCTCAGATAATAATTAGTAAAAGATATAACAATAATTTATAAAATACAATGCAATCCACTAGCACGAACAATACTGTAAATAATTTCAATAATTATTATGGGATCCAGCATTTCTCCTCTCTTGTTTAATTCCTATATAAATGATCTTCCTAACTCCATTCATAATTGTTCCTACCACCTTTACGCCGATGATTCTCAAATTTATCTTTCCTTTCCTCCAGCCGAGTTATCAACTGCATTTTCCAAAATTCAGCAAGACCTGGATGAAATCTGTGCCTGGGCATTCCTGAATAAATTGACTTTAAATGCAGCTAAAACTCAAGCAATCGCAATAGGATCCCATTCCCTCCTTCGATCGAATACCAACTTCCCTACTTTATTCCTAAATGGTCACCCTATATCTTTTCCTCTCCTCTGTTAAAAACCTAGGTTTAACAATCGATCAAACCCTTTCCTGGAAACCCCACATTGCTCAAATCTCCCGACGATCGATTGGCATCCTAAAATTATTTCACCGTTCCCGACACCTACTTCCTCCATCCAAACGTAAACTCTTAGTATCCTCCCTCATATTCCCCCAATTTGACTATGGATGTGTGATTTATGGTGGACTCTCGATGGTTCTTGAAGATAGACTAAAGCGTATCATGAACTGTTTCATAAGATTTGTTTTTGGAACCTCAAGACGCTCTCATGTGTCCCATCTTTACACTGAGTTAAATTGGCTTTCGCCTTCCTTCCTTAGAGATTACTTCCTTGGTTCATTCCTCTTCCAAGTTATTAACACACATAACCCTCCGTCTATTCACAGTATCCTACATTTCAAGTCCTCAATCCAATCATTGCATACAAGGTCCCGTCTCTCCGATCTCTACACCCCATCCTACAGAACTACTGCTTTCCAACGTTCCTTTCTTGCCCGCTCCGCTATTCTTAGGAATTCTCTTCCTCCTTCTATTCGTAATGCATCCTCCCTGGGAACTTTTAAAACACTCCTCTTCCACCACCTTTCCTCCCTCCAGTCGGATGCTATCTAATTATATAGATGCTTTAATAAATTTCACCCAAGGATTTCAGATATAAAAGTTTAGCCTGTTTAAACAATCGTTCATATGATAATGTTTTGTCTATCATTGAAATAATTTTCATTTTTACTCTTTTTTCATCATTTTATTTTCTTCATCCTTTACTAGACTCAACAGCAAAAATATATTGTTCAATCAATTTCTTATATGATATTTTTTCTTTTACTGATTGTAAATATAGTTTATGTATGTATGTAGCGTGTATGTATTTATATATGTGTATAGATTTTTGTTTCATTTTATTACTTATTTTATTGTAAAATTTTATTTACTTTTAATTATTTTATTTTATTATCTAATTTATCATCTCTAGGCCAGATATAACTTAAGTTCTGTCATGTAACTATTATTCTTAAGGGACTTTGTCCCAGAATAAAATTTGTTTTTCTATTCTATTCTATTCTATTCTAATTGAAGAGACTGAAGGGCTAAAAGTTTTATAATAGAAAATGGATGGCATAATTGCTTAAAACGTTATACAGAACAGCTTACAAAAAAAAATACTAATTTTTTTTTTTTTTTTTTTTTTTTTTTTTTTTGGTTTTATGGCATCGGAATTATCCATACAGCCAATCATTATGCTGTCTAATTATCTCTTTACTATTTAAATGTTAGATATATTTATTTATTGAATATAACTATTGGGTAATGCTGATTATTTCATCTGGTTTGTCTGTTGCTAATAATTTTTTGTACCGGACATTAATATTAAAAGGTTTTAGAAAATTAAGAAACTTTTCTCTTTGATTTTTGTAAGCCGGGCATTCGATGATTATGCGTTGGAGGGTTTCTCTTTTGGTACATCTATCACACTCTGAGCTTTTCGCAAGCGTTCCTTTTAAATGCTAATGTTCTAAACAATGAATTTTTTTTTTTTTTTTTAATGGGGTTTATAATTATAATTTTTTTTTTGTGCATATCTTTCTTTGATACGTTGTTTTTCGATGTTTCTATATTTATTTCTACATTAGTTTTCATCAATCTACATTAAGATATGTACTGGGGGTCTCAGCGCGCTCGGTACTGAAGGCCAGGTTCGAATCTCACCTGGGCGGGTTAAAATTTAAATTGGTGGACCCATTAAATGAGTTTTGACCTTCCCTACATAGCTAGAATAGTTTGGTAACCTATATAATAACCCGCCCTACCCTGCTTGGAGTACATAAGAACGTTAAGCATCAATAAACAAACAACAATATACCTATCGCTCCTTATAGAACATTAACGATGACTCACTAATGTAAGGAATCAAGAAAGGAAATATAATTCAAATGAACTTAATAAAATATATCAAATAAAGCCATACAATAATTTTAATACAGTAACAACTAACTTCAAAGACGGCAATGGCTTATATAAAAAAAAAAAAAAAAAAAACTAAAAAAATTGGAGTTTAGGCTTCAGAATAATCAAGATGAAGACGATCACAACTATTTAAACAAAAACGCATCACAAAACTAATACGCACGCACAATAACACATTTCAAAACTACAAAATTTAAAATACGATAGTTCATTACATAAGACAATTATAATTAGCATCCATTAGTAAATCACTATAAATTTTCATTTATTCTTATTTACTTGTCAAATAGAAATCTTAAATACAACGAATATTTGAAAATTGATGCTAGCCATTTAATTAATTGGTTAGCCATAATTATTGAGAAAAAAAAACTTAACCTTTAGCTAATAATCGATGGAGTTCACTCTTTGAGGCAAAGTGTTGATCTCTATGACATGTAAATATCAAAGCAACATTTTTTTTATACCTCGTTAAAAAAAAGTATATATATTGAAGTGGTATCATTCTACTTCAAGGAATTATTTCTTATTTGTTTTAAATTATATTTATTATTAAAAATAAATCAACTTTAATCAAAATTAAAATAAATTTATAGTAGCATCCCGGTTTTATTTTCTAATATTACACGTAACAAACAGCCGATAATATATTTTTTTTAAGTATAATAAAAGCGAATCGTTCACTGAATAGGGCGTCAAGAATATAATGACATATATATCCTATGTATTGATGTAATTAACAAAAACTGTTTTAAAAATTTTTTCAAAAACAAGAAAACATCAATAAATTAATGATCACTAATAATCGATGGAGTTCACTATTTGAGACAAAGTGATTATATCTATGACATGTAAATATCAATGGAAAGTTTTTTTTATACATCGTTAAAAATTTATATATATATATTTATATGAAGTGGTATCATCGGCGAAGACTTGAACAGTAAAAATAGTTGTTTTTGTTTTTATTTTCTTCTAATCCCTTTTTAATTTTTTAAATTAAATTTTAACAAATTTAAAATGCATTTTAAGGGAGTTTTGTAAAAACTAAAAATTTGTAATAGGAATTTTATTATATCTAGTAATGGGACTTGTTTGTGTTCGACTAAGAACAACTTTTATGTGTTGCGATGGCAACCGATATTGTGCGATATATCGATAGTTTTTTGTTGTTTTTTTTAACCTCCTCAGTAAAACGTTATCATTTGAAAAAAAAATGTGAACAAATTGTTCTGACTATACCTTCTAGTTCGTTCATACTCATCATTCTTGACAATATATTTAAATATAAATTTATTTATTACTAATAATATACTATTTTAACATAGTTCCCGCCAGGTACTCTAGTCACTAAAAAAAATTAACAAATGTGCTCCTTCGTTTATCAAATTCAAATGTGTCAATCAGTAAACGTTCATCACCTAATGCAAGTTGCAGTTTCTACTTCAAGGAATTATTTCTTATTTGTTTTAATTTATTTTTATTATTAAAAATAAATCAACTTTAATTTTAAATAAAAACAAATAAATAAATTTCAGGTAGCACCCCGGTTTTATTTTCTAATATTACAAGTAACAAACAGCTGATAATATATTTTTTAAAAGTATAACAAAAGTCAATCGTTCATTCAATACGTCGCGTTTTAAAAAAAAATAAATAAAAAAACAAGAAAACATCAATAAATTTTTAATTATGACAAATACTAAATATAGTTATATACTGATATAACTGAGAGTAGGTTGATTGATGGATATTGAATATATAATGTATAGTAATATAATAGTAAATACCTGTATATTTTGCGATCTATAAATATAATCCCATATACAAGAAGAACTAAGATTCACCGGCAATACACAGGATGTGACTGAAGGAGCGGCTTCACTGGGTCAGACAATCCCCCACCACTCCAACCTCCCGCCCCTGGTATACGCTACAGTACTCGGTCTGTCTCCGGCTTTTAGATCTCAGGTTGAGAATCGATTTGCCCAAGGATATAATAAATAGTTAGCTACAGGATCCCTTATAGGTAATCTAACTAAGGATATTTTAACAATGATACAAAAAAGATTCAGAGACCTTGAAAAAGATACTAAATATACAGGTACTCAACGAAGGAAACAAAATAAAAAAGACTTCTTAAAGATATTAGGGCCTAAAGGAGGCTGAACGTGAAGAGGCCAACTGAACGTAAGGGCTAGCAGGTAGATAGGTGTTTGTTTTGTTTTTTTAATTTTTATGGAAATATATGGGTGATTCTCAAATTAAGGGCAATTTCGAGTATCAATTTTTTGCAAATTTAGACTTTATTAAATTAAAAATTTATAACTACCGACGGCTTCTATTGCCTATCAGCTTTTGAAAAATACAATTGGTCAAAATCAAAACAGATTTTTTCACGAGAAGTTTAGAATTTTAAAATTAATAAAGTGAGGTAATGACAAACTGGATCTTGGTAATGACAATTTCAGCTTGGTAATGACAATCACTTGAATTCAATTCAATCAAAAATATATTTGAGGTGAGGAAATATGTGCAATTACACAAAAGACAAACTAAATAAACAAGACCTAATAAAAGGAATCAGTTCGTACTAGGGATCTCTGTCTACAAAACTTGTTTATAGCATTTTTTTTTTGTTTTCGGTAGCAGTTAACTTCGACTTGGGACGAGTCATTTTGACGTTGGGTGCCTGGGTTAAAGAAAAAATAACTAAAAATTAATAAAAATATTCACTAACGTAAAGTTTGTCATTACCGCGCTAATAATTCGGGCGTGAGAATGACTTGGGTTTTTAACTTGGTAATAACATTTGCATGCATTTTGTTCTGTACAAACCACTACGATTAAAACGAAAAAAATATTTCTTGGGCCAACTGTTTAGGAACAAATGACAGTCAAAATTAAAACAAAGCCAATGAAATAATTTGTAAAGGAAGAGTGATAATACTAGTCGTGGTAATGACAACAATAAAGGTACGTGACTTACTTCTCAGGTTGTAAACACGTCTGAGGGAACTACCAAACTGACTATCGCTTCACCGCTATGGCTGGTCTTCAGCAAAAGGTAGTGATACACCTTTTGAAAAAAGTTCCCCATTGTTCCATTTCTTAAAGTGGATTTCCCTACAATTTTATTTCTTGCTTGGTAATGACATCATAGTGATGGGACCAAGTTTGAAGCAAAATAAACAAACTATATTATTACCAAAATAAACAAACTATATTATTACCAAAATAAACAAACTATATTATTACCAAAAACACAAAAATGAAAACCTTTAGGATCTTTAGGTTATCCTTAATGCGAGGAAATAAATTTCACTCCATTCGCCATAGTTAACGAAACCAAAGTGGCGAATGTTTAGTAAAAAACTAAGAAAGGGACACTCCGTGGTAATGACTTTTTCGTGGTTTATAAGCAATTTTCAAATTAAATTACTCGTTTTTATTTCATGTTTAATATTTTATTATGAAAAACTGATTCACCATCCTATTATCATTGGGCAAAAATTAAGGTAGGACTTAGTTAATTGATTTATAATCTTAAGGGACTAAAAATTGCCCGTAATCTGAGAATCACTCATATATACAATCTGCCTTAGTTAAGGGAAATAAGTCAAAAAGCTACCGGAACACCCTTCCTCATATCGTCCTATTGCTCTTTTGCCAATTATAGGTAAAATCCTAGAAAAACTCATTTTAAACGCTTGTATCCTATCCTAGATTCCAATCACATAATCCCAGACCACCAGTTTGGATTCCGAAAATCAAATTCCACAATCCAGCAATGTCATCGTGTGGTGGACGTTGTCTCCTCCGCATCGGAGCGCGGAATGTACTGCACGGGAGCCTTTCTCGATGTAGAACAAGCTTTGACCGAGTCTGGCACCCGGGACTGCTCTACAAACTACGAAAATTCCTACCTCCTACATATTCCTTATCATCCGTTCCTATCTTAGCGATAGAACCTTCAAAGTTAATCATAACTTTTCCTACTTCTCCCTCTTTACCCAA
Organism: Euschistus heros; assembly: GCA_003667255.2. NCBI lineage: Eukaryota > Metazoa > Arthropoda > Insecta > Hemiptera > Pentatomidae > Euschistus > Euschistus heros. Next base: position 725,139 of record RCWM02000470.1, on the reverse strand, counting down.
TCTGCAGGTCTTCCTCAAAGAAGTATCCCAAGTCCAATCCTCTACACGGTTTATACAGCTGACATCCCGACGCATCCTAGCACCATCCTCACCACGTATGCTGATGACACGTGTGTATTCTCAGTAAACAACAACCCCTTCCTTGCCTCCCAGACACTCCAATCCCATATCATAAAACTTCAAGAATCGTGTCAAAAATGGAGAATCAAAATAAATCCCATCAAATAACCTTCACCCTCCGTCGTAAGCCCAAGACTTCCTGCCCTACAGTATTCTTTAACGATGTTCCACTAAAACCCGTTGAACAGATCCGCTACCTAGGACTCCATCTGGGCAAACGTCTTACTTGGAATCCACATACAAGACTAAAACGACAAGAAACTTCCCGTCGCTATCGACTACTTCAACATTTACTTGACAAACGCTCCAACCTTCCAATTAATTACAAAAGACTCATTTACATGACAACAATCAGACCAATTTGGACATACGGAGTTGAGCTTTGGGGCTCCACTAAATCATCCAATTCATCTCGTATCCAATCCTTACAATCCAAAATCCTTAATGCTCCTTACTTCGTCACAAACAAACTTATCTACAAAAATCTTAATATGCCTTACGTTTCTGACTTAGCTCAAACCAGATATCAATCCTTTCATAGCAAACTTCACAACCATTCAAATCCATTAGTATCACAACTTGCTTCTCATTCCATTCCAGATAACCCTCCGAGGCGCCTGAAAAGAAGATGGCCTCGGGACCTTCTAATATAATGCTTTATCATGTAGAACCTTAATAAGTGCTACCAATGGGTAGTTACTTTAAAAACAAGTGAAGTGTCATTTTTATCTATTTCATCACATTTATTTATTGTATATACAGTTGTAAATTTCAATAAATAATTTAAATAAAATAAAATAAAGGGTAATAAGTAACAGTGCTAAAGAGAATTCATTCGTACCACACATATACAAGTTCTCATGCATACACAATTAATAATAATAAGAGATAAAATAAAACAAATAGTCATAATTCAAATAATATTAAAAGTTACTTACAAACATCAAAAATAAAATAAATAATAAAAATTATTTAACAAAAATTCAAACTATATGTACAATGCAGACACACTCAGCCTTGGGAACACCGAATCGAGCCTATTCCCCCACTTACTGGGGGTCAAGGCCAGACCTAGAGATCCCAGAGCTGCTCTCTCAGCTGCATCACTGGTAATAACCTGGTCTATAGCCACATATGCTCAGGACTTGAGTAGAGAAGCTGGTCATTACCAGGACTCCAGCATAACATTATATTACAAATGGTCTCGGGGCCATAGCCGTTTCAATCTTCTGGGAGGGTTATAGGGATGGTTATGATTGGATAGGAATTGAGCCAGAAGATTAGGATGATTGGATAGATTTTTATGAAATTTCAAGAATTTTATGAGAACAAGGACAAAGGGTATTTTTAGGTCATTATGTAGGGTTTTATTAGTAACATGATATAGTGCATTAAGAATTGTTCGGAGGAGTTAGATAGCTGGGTTAAAATGTCTATGTCCAGGCTTTCTATAAATTTCTATACCAGTCAGAATCCCTTTAGATTAATTAACTTAATTGCCTGACAAATTATAAATTTTAAAATAATTAACTAGTTAAATATACAACTTCTTCTCCAAAGGTTAGCGTGGTGCCTATTAATTAAGGAATGATGATTTTAAATAAAAATAATTATAAAGAATTAATTGGATGAGTTAATGCAACTTGGTAATAAATTCCACTTTTGTTAAAAAAATAACAAGATATATCTGTACCCCGGAAGTACAGAACACTAAGTCCTTTTTTTAACCCAAAATACATTATTACGTATTCTTATTCACCTTTTTCCCCTTTATACAGAGGTATAGAATTCTATGTCATAGAAAAATTAATTGTAAAGTAATTTGCATAAAAATGTTTTTTTTTTGTTTTTTTTATTAATTTATTTAATAAAGTATCCTAGACCCCATCCTCTACACGGTCTCTACACCTGACATTCCAACTCATCCTAGCACTGTCCTCACCACTTACGCTGATGACACATGTGTGTTATCAGTAAACAATGCTCCCTTCATTGCCTCCCAAGCATTCCAATCCTATATCCTAACCCTTCAAGAATGGTGTCAAAAATGGAGAATCAAAATAAATCCAAAAAAATCTCACCAGTACCCTTTAATGATATTCCACTAATCCCTGTTGAACAGATCCGCTACCTTGGACTCCACTTGGACAAACGTCTTACTTGGAATCCACATACAAGATTAAAAAGACAATAAACTGCCCGTCGTTACAGATTACTTTAACATTAGACAAACGTTCAAAGCTCCCAATTAATTACAAAAGGCTAATATACATGACTGTGATTAGACCTATCTGGACGTACGGAGTTGAGCTTTGGGGCTCCACTAAACCATCCAAGTCATCTCGTATCCAATCCTTACAATCCAAAATCCTTCGAAAAATCCTCAATGCACTTTATTTTGTCACCAATAAACTTATCCATAAAGATCTTAATGTTCCACATGTTGCAGATTTAGCTCAAACCAGATATCTATCCTTTCATAGTAAGCTCCATAACCACTCAAATCCCCTAATTTCTCAACTTGCTTCCCACAATATTCCTGAAATCATCCGAGGCGTCTGAAAAGAAGATGGCCCTGAGACCTTCTAGTGTAGAATTTTTATTAAAGTGCTACTGATGGGTAGTACTTTTCATGTTTTGTCACGTTATTGTAATAGTTAACAGCACATTTACTTGATGTATAAATTTTGTACACTTGTAAATTTCAATAAATTGTTATTAAAAAATAAAAAAAATAATTTAATTTTTTGGGGGAGGGCATAACGCCCTTATGTACTCCAATTAGGGCAGGAAGGATGGGTTACCAACCTATTCTACCCTGGATGGGAAAGTCAAGATTTATTTCGTACACATAAGTATAACAAACAGTTAAGGAAATGAAATTTTTTTGTTTTTTTAAATTGCTCTCCAGTAAAGTTACGGAAATGTGACATAGTGTTCTGTAACTCAGAGGTACAGATATATTTAAGCAAAGCGTTGACATATCAAATTACAAGAGCAAATACAGGGTGAGTATCTCTTAGTGTAAAAAAAAAAAAAAAAAAAAAAAAAAATTGGATGAAACTAGATCAAAAATGTAGCAAAATGCCGCAGATCTCATTTTTCTATTTCAATCCGTTGCAGATATAAAATAAATCAAAGACCTTTTTTGAGGAAACCACGTTTTTTTCCATAAAAGCTATAATATCTCCATTTTGTTTAAATATTTTTCAAATTTTGACCACATTTTCGGATTTAGTTTTAAATTTTCTAAAACAGCTGAGTACCTGTAACCTTGAATTTTACAAACTTGGGATCTAAAGCACAGCTTGATCTCTATCTTATTTGGGGAAGTCACAATGTCTTGATTACTTAGACGCTCACCATATTTCGAAAAAACTATCCACAAAACGTCAAATTTCACAAAAACTTGCAGATATAATAAGCTTTCAAATGATACGTTAAACGTAATGATTTTGTTTCAATTTCATGGAGAAATTTACTTTTGAAACCGAAAAAACATGGTGTTCTCATTTGGCATACAAATCAGTTACTTGTGTAAACAAAACATTGTAACAATCCCTTAATAAAAATGTGCATTTTAAACATAATAAACTCTTCATTTGACTAAAAAGCAAAGAAAAAAATGATTGTTTAATAGAAAATAAAGGAAAACTGTCAATAAAGTGACACCAGATCAGAGGATCTTACGTTATTACATTTATTTATTTATTATTATTATTTGGAATTTATTTTATTAGATTTTCAATGTAGTGTTTAAAATCCAATGATAATGGACATAGACCTCAACTTTGCCGTTAGCTTCTGGATGCCAATTGTGTTGAAGAATACGACTTTTTGAGGTGAATTTTATGGGCATACTCACCCTGTATGAATATATGAAGGATGAATCCCGATGATGTGCCTCTCAAGTTATTGAGAGAAAATATCTACGGTGTACGAAGAGTTGGTAGACCAAGGCTACGATGGAGTGATGCAGTTGCAAAAGATGAAAGAAGCTTCCTTGGTGCCCGCAACTGGATGGTGGCGGCATTGAACCGAGATGACTGGCATTCATCTATAGAGGAGGCCAAGACTCGCGCAAGCGGGTTGTAGCGCCAAGTGAAGGAGAAGAAGAGAAGAGATACTCACCCTGTATAGATCATTATTAGATGTAAACACTTAAATGGTAACAAAACAAACTTAATCTAAACTCCAGCTTAATGAGAGAGATGCTCTAATGTGGGTAAGGCGTTGTCGGTGGAAGTCATGGTCTCAGTGAGGTGAGGTGTCATCAGGGGATGACGAAATCTACACGGCTACATGCCGGGAACAGCCAACTCAGAAGGACCAGATCAGGTAAGAACTCAATAAACAAGACCCCAAAAATATTTTCCGGCCCTTTTTGAAGGGTTGAACTCCATCCACAGTTCTAACCAAACACGCCTAATGGTTTCTCTGTAGCTGAAATGATGGAAAGTAACTTAAGGCTAGGTTTATACTATGGCGTTCGGACGCGACGTTTTTTTTTTCGCGGACGCTGACGTTAAAAAAATGTCGGATGCTTGTGTTTACACTGTAGCGTTTCCGAACCCCCATCTAGGTGCAATAGCCAAGAATGTGCGTCGAATTAACCAGTAGTTCCTGAGGCGTCATTGATAGAAGAAGGTTGTTACTTATTATTATCGTTACAACTACCTTCCAGGCCTTTTCCTTCTCCTTCTCTATCTTTGAACAGATCAAGAGACTGATCCGACAGAACTGGATGCTGCTCGACCAGCTGGATCAGCCTATCCTGGTCTCCCATTTAATTTGCAAATATATACTCAAAATGAATAAAATAATATAACACAAAGAAAGATCAAAAATAAACAAAAATAAAGGCCGGGTGCAAGGGGAGAAGTTACCGCTAACGTCGCAATAGCAACACTGTCATTGTAGTCTATGTGTTTCATTGGTGACTTAGACGTCGAAGTGAGGCGTAAACGCCGGTCCGCCGACATGCGACGTTCGAAAAATGTGGACGATCGTCCCGACGTATAACGCTGGACGCTACCGCCCTAATAACAACGTTCTCATTCTAACCACGTGTTGCCAGCTCCGACGGAAAAAAACGTCGCGTCCAAACGCCATAGTATACACCCAGCCTAAGATGTAATGTTTAACCCGAATATTACAAAGTAAGGGGAAGGTAGAAAACCTGTCCTTTGTTGCACAATCCAGCTGCGTCTCTATTTTCTAGAAGTGTTGCCGATTCCCAGACCTCTCGTGATGTGATGGCTGTGAGGAGATAGCTTATTGCGTATTTTGCAAATATTCTAGTATAATTTAAAATCTATAACCCTGATATATATCAAAATCTTTCGGTTTTCCCCATGACTGATTGGTTTTGTTCTGTTACAATTGGTAATAAATTTAAAATAGGACTATAAGTATTACCGTCGGAATTTAGGAAAAGCCACCCAAGCTCAGAATATCGGCAAGTAACGTGTGACTGCCTGGAGATCCCGAAGATAAATCTAATGAAACAGCCCACCAGTCTAATCGTAATTGTATTCGATGCAATGTGTATGGTTTTTCTTTTTATTAATAATAATAATAATAATGAACATAAAATTTATTTTTTATTTAGTCCGGGCGCCGTTATACAATAAAAGAAAAATGGTTTTGCATTTCACATTAAAATATTTAAAAATATAACTTTAATTTAATACTAGTTAGTATAAAGATTAACATACAAAAAACCAACAATTGATTTTCTCAATAATTCAAATTCAAATAATTCCCTGTCTAGGGATTTTTTATACAAAATGAACAAACATACCTTTACTTTGTAAACAAAACAAAAAATTAAAAGTCAAATTGTCTTGATAAATGATTCACCACTTCTTCTCACTAAATAACTTCATGCACACTCCTCTAGATCTCAAAATCAACATAAAAATATTCATTGTATCACAACACACATTGCACTCTGACTGCTGCACACCATGTGGCCCTACACATCCTGTTCCCTCCAAAAAACTGTCCCCCCACTCCCCTATTCTATGTATTACAAACTAAATTTATTGACCAAATTAATTATTAACAAACTTTAAAAATTAAATTTTTTTAGATATTATCCAATACAATTTAAATTATTCTCAATTACAATTATATATAAAAACAAAATAAAATAAATATACATACAAAACATTATGAGATTAATTATAAACAACAGTTAACTCAGTTATATGCAACCATTTTACATTCTTTAAACAATTTTAATTTACTAAAATAAGTTTTCTTAAATTTATTTATTTTGAATTTATTTAAAATTTCCATGTGAGTATGGACAAAATTTTAGACCCCTTACAAATGTTCAAATAAGCAGTTTTAAACGGTAAAACAAAATGATTTAAAATCTGCCAAAATGTTCCAGTATCAAAGAGAAGCAACGGTATGATAACATCAACAAGACTTCGTGTTTATGTACAGTGGAGTCTAAATAGTATGAGTGAAAGAGAGCATGTCCACCTAGAACAACTGATAACTACCTATAGAAAGTATTGAAATTTATATGAAAAATGAAAATTAAACATTATTTAAAAAAATGTCTACTCAACTCTTCAAATGAGAGTTTTAACAAATGATAATTTATCTCGATTCAAAGTCGTAACCGGCTGAGAAAGAAACTAATTTCTTAATCAAAAATAATTTCTTAATTCAAACCCAGAGTTGGAAAAAAAAAAAAAAAAAATGGGAAACTTCAACTTTCGAAACTCCACTATAATATATTCAGCAAATTAGTGTGTTTATATATATATACATATATATTTCTGTGATCACAAACGGAGATCATCAAAAGAATTGTTATAGAGAATCGATGATTCTTTTTCTAAAATCGATAACACTATCGATGACGATAGTTACGTGATACCTAATAATGTAATCAGTTCTGGAAATTGAAAAAGTAGGATTACAATTTCATAATACTGAAGCCGAAGCACTACTTAAAAATATAAGTACGCGTGGGTTTTGGGCCCATTTGAAGGAGGCGTTCAATTCGAGATCTAAATCTGAATTTTAGAGGTATCAACAGTCTTTTTTTTTTTTTTTAACTATTCATTGATATACACAACTGTATACATTATATAAAAGGTAATTTTCAACAGCCCCATTCAGATATTGACGTATGCGGATGACCTAGTAATTGCAGCTCGCTCTATGTGATGTTTAAAGGAAGCTTTGCACAAAATGGACAGAGAAGCTAAAAGAATGGGACTGCATATGAACGAGGATAAATCCAAGATAATGGTATTGAGAAAGAAAAAACTTGCTCGTCCACAGCGTTTTTATTATATGGAAGGCTACACCCTCGAAACCGTCACAAGTTCCCAATATTTAGGCGCCTGGATAAACGAACACCGCGATGAAAAAGAAGAAATTAAAAGTCGGATAATATCAGCCAACAGAGCCTTCTTCTCCATACAAAGCATTATCAAGAGTAGACTCACCAGCCGCGCAACCAAGATAAGACTGTACAAGACTAGTGCATTGGTTCCCAAACTGGGGGGCGCGAGGACATGTCAGGGGAGGGGCGCGGGATAAGTTGAACATTAAATTGAATTTTGTTAGTCTTTCTAAAATTTGAAATTTTAAAAGATATAAGACACGATCTCAGTTAATTGTTTATGTTCGGTTTATTGAAAACGAAAGAATGAAAGACGAGCTACTCTTTTCTACAGAGTTACACGACAAAAGCTATTGATGTTATGAAAGCAGTCAGACTTTTTTGACAAACATGAACTCTCTTGGCAAAAACTGATCGGTGTATGTATGGATGGCACGCCTTCAATGCTTGGTTCTCGCTCAGGATTTGTGCAATCAGTAAGAGAGAAAAATGCTGATGTGGCTGGGAAACATTGTTTTATACATCGACATTTCTTGGCAGCAAAAACCCTTCCAAATGAACTCAATGCTGTCTTAAAGTTGTGTATTAAAGTAGTGGATTACATAAAAACAGGGCGTGGAATACTCGACTGTTTAAAACTGTTTGTGAAGATTTATGAAGTGATCACAAAACACTGCTATTTCATACAGAAGTACGATGGCTCTCAAAAGGAAATATGTTGGCAAGATTATTCGAGCTTCGAGATGAAATAATCACCTTTTTGGAACATCAAAAGCAAAATGAACTAAGCGTGGCCTTCAAAAAACCTTTTACCTAAGCAATATTCGATTATTTGTCAGACATCTTTGCCTCGTTGAACAGCCATAACCTATAACTGCAGAGTGGAGACTCAAATTTAGTTACTCATCGTGATGCGATCAAGATGTATATTAAGAAATTGCAACTTTGGAGGCGTAAAATATCAACGAACCCCTGCAATTATTCAAATTTCCCTAAAGTAGAGTCAATATCAGATGATACACGCTTCAAGGACATTTATGAAGGATCAAGTTTGAAAATCCAAATATCAAACCATTTGGAGATCCTAATTGAAGAGTTCCAGAAATACTTGTGAAATTAGTATTTACAGAATGTCAACTGACCCATTCCATATCAACATAGACTCCCTGCCTGAATCACTTCAAGAAGATGCTTTGGAAACAAAACATGATTCCTCTGCCAAATACAACTTTGATATAGTGGACAAACCTTCATTTTGGTTAAAATATTTCAAAGTGTATCCTAGTGTATAACGGGAAGCTCTTGGTTTATATTTGCCTTTTTCAAGCACCTATTTGTGCGAAAAAGCATTTTCAACACTTGTGGCAATTAAAACAAAGTATCGGAATAAACTTGATGTTTCTAGTGACTTGTGTTGTGCACTTAGTAAAACTCAGGCACGAATAGGCATACTAGTAAAGAAAATGCAAGCCCATCCATCTCACTAACCAACCTAATCTATTTTTCTTTTATTAATAATTTTTGTATTTTATGAAAACTGATACTGTTGTATCTTAGGGCAGTATATATAAATGTTTTGTATTCAATGTAACACTTATTTGTTTTTGTTTTGTTCCTAGGCCCTTACAATTTATTGTTATGTGGGGGAGGGGGGGGGGGCGCGTGATGCTTACATTTCAACAAAAGGGGGCGTGGTACAACAAAGTTTGGGAACCCCTGCTCTAGTGCGACCGGTAGCCTCGTATGCATGCGAAATAAGTCGGTAGCCACGAAACTGGACTGTTTCGAAAGGAAAGTACTCGAAAGGAAACCAAAAAAAAATATACATTCCGCGCCCCCTCCCTTCTTGTTCCCAGACCTGAAAACTCCAGGACTTATAGTATGTTTACTTTCTAACTACCCTGAAAAAGTTTCCAAAGAAAAACCTTGGATTACAGGAAACGCATTCTATAATACTTCATTGACTGGACTAACTGTCCATTAAAAATTTTGTCCACATGTAGTCAGTAATAGTATAAATCACATATATTTTTTTTTGAAAAAATCGAAGGGTACGTATTTTGGGAATCACGAAAACCGTTTTTGGAAGTTTAGAAAAAAATCAAAATGAACCGAAAATATATCAAGTTATATATCATATTAAAGGACATTTGAAATAGAAAAGAATGCCGCAAATTTGAGCTCTCGGGGAGCAATACTTTTTTAATGGCGTAATTTTGAATATACTGAGTGAGGACCGAAAACAGCAGTTTTTTGAGCTTTTAAAAGCTTATAACTCAAAAACCAAACGTCATAAAAATGTAATATTTTACATTTTTACTAGTCTTGTTAATTAAAGCTGCTATACCGAAAATCATATAAATCGGAGAGGTCAAGGTCCAAACCATTGGTTGATTAGTCATGGAATGACCCCAAATAATTTTTAATTTAATTTAATTTTTAATTGAAGTAATTTAATTCTTTTAATTCTAAAATGTAAAAAGTCATTAGGTTATATATAGATACATATATCCATGATCTATAGTTTTTCCCAGTCAGGGAGAAATTAAGTTGTTTTTTTGTTTTCTTTATAAGAACGATTTTTAAAATGCGTTAGTATGCTATAAAGCAAACATAATACAATGTTATTTTGGTCAATGCTTCTTACATAAATAACTGAATAGAACATTTCTATGCAAGCATATTAATCAATTGGTGTACATAGCGTTTGTTTTTATTTTCTATACTTTTTAAAGAATTAATATGTAACTTTTAATATATTAATAAAATTACAATACACTTTTAACTATAAAAAAACATGTTCTTTATAGAAAGCTTATACAGGGTGTCCCGAATTTAAATGGTAAAACTTCAGGAACTTATAGGGGACCAAAAACTAAGACAAAAAGTCCTTTAGAGATTTGCTCGTTTTTGCTTAGTTTTAGAGAAAATCACAAAAAAAGAAACAAAACAAGTTTTCATTTTTATACTTATTTATTTACATTTATATTTATGTTATGTTCTTTTTAATGTAAATATTGCTCAAAATGTTGTCCTCTTCCACCAATGCAAGCATTACTTCTAGCACTCACTTGATAAATTGCAGCTAAACATTGTTCTGATGATGTTTGATGCACTGCATCTATGATTCGGTCTCTTAATTGCTCTCTTGAGTTGATTGACACCGAATAAACTTTCTGCTTCAAGGTTCCTCACACGAAGAAATCCATGGGTGTCATATCAGGTGATCTGGGTGGCCAAGGTACTACTCCTGCTCGTCCAATCCATCGTCGTGGATAATTTATATCCAGCCAAGCTCGAGCAACTCTGCTATAATGAGCTGGATATCCATCGAGTTGGAACCACATTTCAATCCGCTGCTGTAAGGGAATGTCATCTAAATAATCAGAAAAGTCGTTCTCCAAAAAAAATGTGTAAATGTGATACCATTCAATCTTCCAGTTAAAAAATATGGTCCCACCAGTAATCCGTTCCAAATTCCAAGCCAAACGTTAATAGCAAATTCACGCTGAAACCTATTCTCTCTAATAGCTCTGGGATTTTCAAGAGCCCATACATGATAATTTCTTTGATTAACAATTCCTCCTCTTGTAAAGGTAGCTTCATCGGTCCATATAATATTTGATGAAAATAATTTATCATCGCGAATTTTGTCAAGAAACCAGTTACTAAAATTTAATCTCTTGACATAATCTTGAGGTAATAAATTCTGAACTTTTTGAAGATGGTATGGGTAGCGATTATCACCTTTCAAAGTTCGACATATTGCTTGCCGCGATATTGCTAATGCAGCAGATGCTCTTTGGATGGTAGTCTCAGGATCGGTATCGAAGTGGCGTTGGACACAATTTCTTCTCCGATAATCTGCTCTTATTGCTGCCTGGAATTGGTCACCTTCATTACGTATTAAGAATGACCCAGTCTCTAGTAGTCTATTAAAAGTTAACGAAAAGACTCGTCGATTAGGCACTCTTCTATTTGGAAATTGGCGCGCATACTCCCGCACCGCTTCTAAAGCATTACCGTTACAGAAGCCACACACAAAAATCATATCAGCGTATTCATCATAAGAATATGTATGCGGCATTGTGGCTGATGCTATTCACACAAAAATATCTGAGTAACTGACTGAAGACTGATTTAGAAATTATAATCCTAGAAGAAAGCAAAAATGTAAACAAATAAAAGAATGTAAAGGATAACATTAAGTGTTTACATATCTCACTGCCTAGCCTGACGAACTTTGAAAGGTGATAATCGCTACCTGTAACATTTTTGTTTTGTTTTTTTTTTGCGATTTTCTCTAAAACTAAGCAAAAACGCGCAAATCTCTAAATGACTTTTTGTCTTAGTTTTTCGGTCCCCTATAAGTTCCTGAAGTTTTGCTTTTTTAATTCGGGACACCTTGTATAAGGTGCTAAAACATTTGTGTGCAATACGCTATTCAACGACAACGCTTGAGTACCTGACACAATTATTGTGAAAGCATTTTACTAATGCAGCTATCAATGTTTCTTGAATTAAGGGGGAAAATGGTTCGCCGATATTCATCTGGGTGCACATGATATACCCGAAAATCAGTTCTGAGAAATCTTTTGCGCGATAACCTTATGATGCTGTATTAGTTTAAATGGAAAAAGTCCTGTTTGAAACCCCTATTTTTCTGAACTTTATTTATTACGAATAATCATTAATTGTTAAATTAATTTAAATAATTAAAAAATCATACAGGTAAATGGAAAAAAAAAATTATGAAGATAAGGGCATAGTCGGTCAGCAGGATCAATGAGCTATTTTTTTTTTTATTTTTTTTTTTAACATAATAACTTTATTCACAACTGTACACAATGGACAACCAGTGAATGTGAAATTACATTGATACAACAGACATGATCAGGCATGAGGGAGTCAGCACCCAGTGGTACAATCTCCAGGCGTGAAACTAAATTATTTGCGATTACACTAGGAGATCCCTCATCCACTTCCTTTTCAGCCTCCGTTGAGTTATGTCAGGTATCTGTACTGTTGCCATATTATGTATCTGTTTGTTAGTATGTCCACGTACTTTCTCATGAAATTGTCGATAAAGTTTATGAATATGGCTCTTAACTGTCGGAATACGTAAGTCTGTATGTAGTATATCGTTTGACACATAAGGAGGGGAGTTGTTATCAGTCTTAGGAATTTAGATTGAAATGTCTGTATTTTCTGAATATGTGTTCTTTTGGCCGGTCCATAAATTTGCGATGCATACGTCCAGATGGGTTTAATCAAGTAACTGTAAATGTTAAGTTTTTGTTTTAAAGGTAGTTTTGAGCGTCTGTGAAGTACTGAGTATAGAAGTCGCAGTCTGAACTGTAACGTCTGTTTTTTTTGTCTTGACGTGTGGGCCCCATGTCAGTCTTCTATCAAGCCTAAGTCCTAAGTATGTCACTTTTTCAGTTTGATGTAAAGGTTGGTTGTCAATGTAAACAGGCGGGCAGGTAATGAGCTATTTAATTTGAAAATGCATCTCCTACAGAAAACTGAATCACACGTAAGCGAAAAAATAAATATATTTAAAACATTTGAGCATCGACGGTCAATATAGCAACCACTAAAACAAGTTCCATGTTATTCTTTCTTTAGCCAACAGAGCCTTTGGCAACGAGCTTCTTTTTTTTTCTTTTTTTTTAATGGGTTTATATTTTTACTAGATCACACTAACGGTGCCTAATAGTGCCGCCCAGGTTAATAGACTTGTAACTTTTAACCATCAAACAGTTCTTATCTATGATTTCCATTGTCCAGTAGTCATTGGTTTTAAGAAATTATGAATATTTAAATTAAACCGGATTCTTTAAACGTATCGTGCGTTTAATGCGTAAGGATGGCCGATGGTATCGAAAACTCGACGTTAAGCGTTCGATGTTAATGCTGTCGCTACTATCGAACATTAATGTTAATATCTTAATATTTTAATAAACCTAGCTCATCCTGTCTTCCTGTATCCTTTTATGGAATACCATTAAATAATGTATAACAGATAAGATACCTTGGATTTTATCTGGACAAGAGACTTGATGACAAGAAGCTGCACGTCGATTTCCACTACTACAACACCTACTTGGCAAACGTTCAAATCTCCCGATACACTACAAAAAACTCATCTATATGACGATTATCAGGCCTATTTGGACTTACGGAATAGAGTTATGGGGATCCATCGAACCATCGAATTCTTCCCGCATCCAATCACTCCAATCCAAAATCCTTCGAAAAATTCTAGATGCTCCTTACTTTGTCACAAATGAATTGATCCACAACGACCTTAATATCCCGTATGTTGCTGATTAGGAACGAACCAGATAACTTTCCTTTCATAATAAACTCACTGCTCATCCAAATCCACTTGTTGCACAACTTGCTTCCCATTCCATTCCTGGCAATCCTCCGAAGCGTCTGAAAAGAAGATGGCCCTGTGATCTTTTGTAAATATTCATTAGAGTACTACCAATGGGTAGTTCCTCTACAAGTTTTATTCATGTCATTATGTCTCATATATACGAGGTGTGATCAAAAAGTTCCAGGACTTTTTATATACTATGGGAATGCAATGTCTCACAGCGATGCGGTTGGCAGCATTGTATTGCCTGACTCAACAGGAACACAGCTGTGTTTGCAGATCAATCATAACATCACTGAAAGTAACATTAGCACAGTTGGTTTGAGGTTAGTTTTATAGAGTTTGGCTATTTTATGAAAATGAATGTGAAAGAAGAGCAACGTTTTTGTGTGAAGTTTTGTGTGAAACTGAACAAAACGTTTTCTGAAACCTTTTTGATGTTACAAGAGGCTTTAGGTGAAGAATGTCAAAGCCGATCATGCTGCCATCAGTGGTTCAAGAGGTTTAAAGATGGCCTTTTTGTGTAAAAACGCAATGACTGTCATTCCTCAGCCCCCTACTCACCTGACCTGGCTCCAGCCGACTTTTTTCTTTTCCCGAAGCTCAAGAGACACCTGAAAGGACGAAGATTTCAAACAGTTGACGAAATTAAAGAAAAAACAACGGAGCTGCTAAACACCTCTACAAAAGAAGAGTTATCTGAGGTCTTTGATCAGTGGAAACACTGTGGAAAAGTGTGTAGCTTCTCGAGGCGAGTACTTCGAAGGAGACAAATTTGAATAACCTGTATGTTGTATGAATAAATGTATAAAAATTCAGTCCTGGAACTTTTTCATCACACCTCGCACCACATATTTACTTGATGTGTTTTTTTAAATACAGTTGTAAATTTCTATTAATAAATGAATAGAAAAAAAAATTTAGTATTTTGACTGTAATTTAAATTGACGATAAATAAATAAATCCCATTTTTCTATGGTCTCACAGAATCACGAAATTAACGGGCTTAATCCCCGCTTTTGAAGTTCCCGATTTTCAAGAAATTCTTGGTCGGTGGCCACCCTGGTAAATTTCTCATAAGATATAGTATAATTTTCAAATAATAATGAAATATTCTATTAAGGAAAGCTTTAACGTAAGTTCAAGTGTAATGCAACGATTAGACTGGAAGCAAAAAGATCGTGCCTGGTTTAGCTAGTCCAAGTAGAACCTGACTATGTAATACTTACTCTAATAGCAGGAACGAAACAACCAGGGTGAATACAACTGGGTCAGGCGGATTACATTGCTAGCAAGTTCAAGGTGGAACTAGTTTGTAACCCTAACAGTGGATACAGCAAAACAAGAATGTAACATAACATCATTCATGGTCTTGAATCAGGCCATTAACAACGCGCAAGACAAAAGCAGGTTTAGCAGATAAACTATCGATTTTTTAGGCAGGCTATCGATTCGAGATTCATATAGACCTGCCTCTTCCGTAACGTTGTCAACTATATTTGAATTATTAGCAGATATTATGATTTTCGGAGACAGTCAAGACAAGTGTTGGCAGAACTGTTGCTCGTGTTTTGTTTACATTTTTAGTGATTTTACAGCTAATTCTATGTAATAATCCGACACATATGGTACAAAAAAGAGTACCGGATTACAAAAAAATGGCTGATAACTGGATTTAAAGAAAAAAAATTATAGTTTAAAAAACTAAAATAAATGCTTTAATATCAAACCGAATTAAATCTATCATTAAAAAAATCTAATGATCTACAACTATTAGTATATAACATTTTTTGATTGGATTAGCCATTTTTGTGTTTTAGACTCTTAAACATGATCAAAACTAACTTTTTGAGAAGCTTGGCGAAATACTTCGATTTTGACAATCGATTGTAGATAAACACCTAGATCAAATTCAGCTTAACAGATGTCTTTCGAAGCACAATTTAATAAACTTTAATTTTGCAAATAACACATTTTTCGATTTAAAGCATTTTTGGATATATTTTTTTTTTGCAAAAATCTGAAAAATGTTGGGTTTTTTTGCCCCCCAAAAATTTCCCCTTATCAAATGTAGTCACATTTTTGATATTTTATTCTGAACCATACTGAATCATAAAACCCACTACTCCACCTTTTGTATGGCAGGCCCCATTTTTGGGGGTATTTCGACTGGACTAAGTGAGAATATTAAAACAAAGTTGTTCATGTATTGTATTGTCATTGGTCCTTGACACGTGTGGAAGTTTTTAAGATAATCAGATAGCTGGAAATCGGTGAAAATTACGATGCAGGGTTCCGTTACATACAGGTGAAGTTAATAAAAGCGTATTAAAAAATAAATAAACATTATTATGAAGAAACAAATCTATGTATGCAGATCTAATTTATGGCACGATATTTCCTCATCATGGCAGGCCAAAACCCAGTCGAACTCATGATGACCAAGAATAAATGATGATCAAAAAAATAAAACGCTACATCGTTTTTTTGGTTTTTTTTTTCTTTCAGTAATCAATTAAAAGTTGTGTATTCTTTTGTCTTTAACTGGCGTCCCCCGCCGCGGCTTCTCCCGCTCTCTTAAATAACTCAAATAATTTTAACAAATAAATTGAAGTATTAAATTGAGCATTATTTCTTTAATATTTTCACACATAGCAATAATTTTTAACCTGGATAAAATTCCACTTATTAGGTGTTTGCTGATTACGTAAAAACATAATTGGACATCCAATTTTAGTTTTAATGTGTGAGTTGTTAATCTAGATGGCAAAAGCATATTAAGAAACTCTTGTGAATAATGAACTGCATTATCAGTTCTTTTAACTAAAAACCCAAGAATCATACTTTTACACACAATATCAAAAAGCGAAAGAACGACATTTTGATTTGGTAATTATTTAAGGCAAAATGCCGATGACTCAGTGGCGTACGAGACTAAATACACGCTTGCACACACACCGATTATTTACCGGCGGATTATTTACTAGGGATGGGCATAATCAATGATTTTCATAATCGAATGATCCTGTTTCGACTGATTGAGATAATCGATTGATTTCATAATCGATTATTTGAAGAGAAAAAGAAAAAAAAAAGAAGATTGTTATAGAGATATGGTTATCAAATAATACATTTCCTTTTTTAAATAAATATAATTCTACCTTTTTATTAAAAAAAATATATATATATTCTTCCTCTCTTCTCTTTCCAATTTTGTCCTAACCCGCACTACTTTTCATCATAGAAATCTAATTGCAATGATTCCCTGATTAATTGATTATCAATCAGATAGAGTAACCTCTTAATTATTTCTGCATTGATTATCTGCGGTATTATAAAAACTGTAAATCCTACAATTTTTTTTTTTAAATTTTTAATTCCCAACATTTGATAAGTGAGCGATGAATTAATGATTGAATAAAAAAACTGGAAATGGATCATTCCCTTTTGCCTTGCTAATGAATTACACCAATGATGGGGAGTTTTATGCACTATAATTACAAAAGCTACTACCTGTTTAGAGTAACTGAATCGAATGAAACAATATCAATTTGTTAATCAAAAAAAATGTTAAAAGTTTTAAGTCGAATAGTCAAGAATAAAATAAAATTATAATTATAAAAAAAAAAAAGCTACAAAATGTTTGGCCGGTAAAAAACCGGTGAGTCTGGAAGCACCTAGTACCGGCCAAATATCGGTCTATTTTATAACGGCTGTCCAAAAGTCGGTGTGTGTGCAAATAGCCTAAGTAATGTTTGCTTGACCCAGAAAAAGTCATCTGCACAGTATTGAAGTTTGTTGAGAACGCTAATTTGGTCTGGTTCAATAAGATGAGACATCTGCAATTCCCAGAATGCTCTGCATTCACTGATATCTGCAACCATGGTAACCGGTATTCTATAAAATAGACATGGCTGCCAATTCTGACCGTCATAAAATAAATGTTTTCCAACAACGTAGGCAGCTCTACTGCGGCATTTTGTCGCAATTCTTTTTTGCATTGCAATTTGTTTCTTTTCATTTATCATTTTTAATGCTCTTTTATTCCTTATTCTATTGTTACTTTATTTATTTCATCAATTATTTTTTGTTTCGTTCAAAAGAAGTTATATATGGATTTGGAACTAAAATCAAATAAAGATAAAAAAAAAAAAGGTAACGGTCGGCTTATGAGGCGCCGACCCCTAAGCGCGCCCAGAATACCTTTTATCGATTCTAGCCTTCTTCCGATTTATTTCGTAATTATAGTCGCTAGTTTTCGAGGTGACAGGTTATTCTCCTCAATTTACACACAAACTCTAAATCCCTGTTCAAAGTAATATTATCTTCTAGTTACATTCTCATATTGAAGGGAGAAATAAGAAAATAATGAAGCGGAAATAAGAAAATATCAAAATATGAGACACTAAATCAATTTTGAATTAATATTATGTTAAATCAGAATTAATATAATGCTAAACCACCAGTAATGTTAATTCCTGATAAACTTTCTGATGTCAGGGAAGTGTAAATAACAAATTATAAATATATAAAAGACAGAATTCCTAAGGATTTATACAACAAATAAAAATATATAAAACACCAAATCCATGTACAAATTAATGTTCATAAGTTTTGTAACACTTTTACACATTAGATAAGAGGAAATAAGAAAACATGAATTGATAAAACACTTAATCCTTTATGAAACTCATTTTGTTAACTTCTGTTTCACTTATTTACATTTAAGAACACTAAATATCAATATAACACACTAAACAACACAGTCCAAGTTGAAACTGTTGAAGTGATTGTTTACATGTGAGGTTATAGGAAAGAACTATTGATAAATTTATTAAACTCGAAATTTGAACTGGTCGGTGTAGCGCGGGTCAAGCCAGTTTGGTGGCGTCTCATAAGCCGACCGTTACCAAAAAATAATAATAATAATAAATTATTATTGCGATTCCAACAAAATATAGCTATTGGGTTGTCACAAATGAAATGACCGTTTTTAGAACCAGGAAGAAAATAAAAATTTGTGATCAAATATTTACCATCATTTTCAATACACTTCAGCCAACGGCTTACTAAGTTTTATATACCAGATTTGAAAAACGTTGAGTCATGTGATGAAAGGAATTCAGAAAATGCATCTTAATGTCTAAATCATTGGTAAACAATTTTCCTCGCAAATACTTGTCCAATCTGGGAAAAAATTGGTAGTCTGTAGGGGATAGATGAGGGGAATATGGGGGTGTGGTAAGACTTCATAGCCCAACCCCTTTAATTTATCTACTGTATATATTGAAACATGAGGACGGGCGTTATCACGAATTAGAATAGGTCCTTTCATGTTTACCAGTACCGGCTGTTGCTTGATCAAATTTTGATGCATTTGTTCAATTTCTTGTCAGTATGATGTTGAATCAATTGTTTTTCCCTTTGGTAGAAAAGAAAAATGAATCACCCAGGCCATAGACCACCATACAGAAACCATTAACTTTTTCGGACGGAGATTCTGTTTTGGCATGTGCTCAGGAGGCTAATCGGCATCTACCCATTGACCAGATCGGCGTTGATTATCATACATGATCCACTTTTCGTCAAGCTATTAAGCGGCCAAGAAATAGTTCGTTTCTTTGACGAGCAAGCAAAGAAACACACGTCTCTAGACGTTTCATATGCTGACGTTCGTTGAGCTCGTGTGGAACCCAGGAATCGAGCTTTTTTGCTTTTCCGGTCAATTTTAAATGCCTGGAAACTGTCGTACGACTTGTGCCTAGCTCTGAAGCATATTCTTTGACTGTTTTATGAGGGTCTTCTTTCACAGCATTCTTAAGATCTTCGTCCTCTATTGGTGTTTGAGGCCGTCCACGGGGCAGATTTTCTAATGTATCTCCTGAGGAAAATTTTGTAAACCAACGAAGGATGGTCTTTCATTAGCATTTCCTTTACCAAACGCTTGATTAATAATTATTACTGCCTGGGCAGCGGAATGACCGAGTTTGTACTCATAAAAAAAAAAAAAAAAAAAAATCGTTCAGCGTGTTTCCATGGCCACAGCTAAAATTATACTAAAATCTGTATGCCTACTTGGAAAAAAAACAAAGACAGTTTGGAAATATAACATTAACAAGTGCTTATTATAGATAGTAAATATTTTGCTAGGAATCAATAGGCAACGCTTTAATCCTTAATAAAGGTTAAGATTTACACAATCGGACATTTCATGACAACCCAATAAAACAATCCAAGTGAAAATCAGAATAAATAAAAACAAAAGAATATACTTCTCAAGCATAAAGAGAACCCATTTCCTAGACACCTGTAGTCCCTACAGCACAACCTAGTGGTAATTCTAAGAATGACAGTATACTAAATGGATTTACTTTAATTCAATTTTAATTACAAGAAGAAACAAATTCCTTTCTGTTTTTGTTCTGTATTTACCTGTGATCTGATCTTTTATCAATAGGTTTTTATTTTAAAATACTTTAGAAAGGATTTTAAAATAAAATTTCAAAAATTTCAAAAACAGATCATGTTTCATCAATTAAAATAATATGAACTAGTGAGAGTATTCAGTTGAATATGTATAACAAAAGATATTTAAAAAAAAAAAAAAAAAAAAAAAAAAAAAAAAGTGACTGTCAAAAAAGCATGAAGAATAAACACAAGTGCTAAGTTTATGCCAATCCTTAATTTTTAAAAAAATATAATAATGTGTTTTATGTTTCTTTTTTAGGTTGCTATCATTTTTAAAATCATTTAATAAACTATTTTAGACTTTATCTGAAACATTTTAATAATAAGTTTTGTCTTAGTAAAAATACCAACATAGCTAGAGTGTTACATTTTTGAGGGTGAAAACCCCAGCTAAAAGATATCTTCATATTAACATGTTACTAACATTTTTTATTAATACAAGTGAAATCTAATAATATTAGCAAATATTTTTTCTTTTTTTTTTTTTTTTTTTTGTTTATAGCAAATCTTAGAACACTGTTAGTGTCAAGTTAATAACACATGTTATCAACAGAATTATGTCTAGTGTAAATTATTTTCATCAAATAAATAAACTTATTAACAAAAACATCAGTATAAAACAAAAGAAAAACATCATCAGTAGAAAAATACACCTCAAACATCAAATTGTTATTTAGTTAGTAATGCACACAACATAATCAGTAAAAGGAGAAAACTTAATTCTTTTAAATGTCCTCCTAACATTAAACATTAAAAAGAAAAATCATTACTTACATAATTATAGTTTTTGACCAAATAAAACTGATAAAAAAAAAAATTATATCTTACTAAACTAAATACCAGAAAGTATTTGCTATTAATGGCAGTACTATGCAATAAATTAGAAAAGCCAAATGCGTTACCAAGTTTATCTTTTAAGGCATGTTAGTTAACATAATTAAGCTTAAACTAAACCCATTTAAGATAGATAAACTTATAAAATATAAAACTTCAATCAACTAAAAAAAAAATTAATTTTAATTTTTTAGTGAAATAAAAATTTCATACCTTACACTCAGTTAAACACAATGCCCAGCAAATGCTTTGAACCGAAACTAATTGTTCCTGATCGGCAATTTCATTACATTCATAGAAGGTCCATATCTAATAAATCTGAATATAGATAAATCTTTTCTTGTAATGATACCAACAACCTAAAAAAATATTATACTAAAATTAAATTAAATGATATAAAATAACATAAAAAATACCTCAAGATTATATTAACTCCGTTTAATGTAGAGCATACTTCCTGATTTTAAAATATTTCAGGAGAATGAGAATAAACATAAAGGAGTAAGGTAGAGTGAAATTTCTATTGTAAATATCATAGTAGACTTACGCTGTATTGATCATTCACAATTATAAGATGCCTTAAACCAAGCGCAGAAAATGTGCGGTATGCATTAGACATACTGCAATCCTGAAATAATTAAGAAATTAAATAAACACTATTTTCTAAAAAATCAAGAAGTTTATAAAATCTATAACTAAGTGAAAATAATGATATATTTGAAGGGTGTTAAGCTAGAAGGGAATGTCCAGTAACTAGAAAAAATCGTAAATATAAATCACAAAGCATATATTTTTATCATTGGGAATGGGTTCGTAAACTCCATGAGACCTTAAATGATATAAAATTACATGGGAGAAGCTAACAGGTAGCGATGAAATCTGTTACAATTTTTTTGGACACTCCCATTTATGCCCCTTTCCCTCTCCCTCTCTCTAACTCAAATTTTTGAGATGTACTAAAAAAAGTATATATAAATATAGTCAGACCTTAATAACTTGAATTTAACTGAGAATTCGTTCAAGGGAACCAAAATTTCAGATATCAAGAAACATAAAACATTAAGTTATTGAGCTTTCAAATAAAAAACAATCAAGTATGAATGATTAAATAAACAAGAGATGTTAAATTTTATTTTAAATTTAAATTATAACTTATCATATTAAGTGAGGTGAAAATGATAATACTAAAGTAGCTGACCCAGATCATGTAATATTTGCATGTAAAGTATACGAAAAAGGAAGAGAAAAGCTAATGGAAACACTGGTGTACAACAAGGTACCGCTACCCACAAAGGTGAGCCAACTGGTATCAAATACTAAAAATTTGGAGGTGCTAGACAGTATTTTTCAGTATATCCTTCAACAGAAAATCGAAATATGGATACATAATAAAAAAAGGAAGGTATTTTACGTAGCAGATGTAGATATACAAAAAGCCAAAATAAATAAATAAAAAAATTAAAAGTAAGGAAATGTTCTCTTTTCATGTTGAGTAAAGAATTTTTTTTCAGTTTGTTACATGTGACTTTGTGCTGGTTAGTTAATGTTATGTTAAAAAAAATTTTATACAAAGGTTGAACCATTGTTGTTTGATGTGCAGGTGTGTTCGAATTGTTTATGGTGATGCTGTTTTTAATAGAATAAGAGCAAATTTAAATCGTAACAAACCAAATTTTTTATGCTGAATTTACTAAATAATTTGTTTATTCTTTAACACCTATACAGTATTGAATCTTAAGACTGATTAATTGAACCATAATGTCTTCATGAATAATGTTTATTAGTTATTTATGACATAACAAATTAGTGATTCATGTGATTTTGGCGTTTGTAAGAAGAAAATGAGTATTTTGTTAACTGAGTCAGTTGGGAAGATTGCAATTGTTTTGATAGTGCGTAAAATGTATGATATTTTATTGTTTTATTGTTATTTTAATGTATGATATTACGTTGTTTTTAAAACAATAAGATTTTTTGCTTTACCATTAAAGCAGTTAGGGATGACTTTGTATGATTTGTTATATTTTTGGACTTATATCTGTGGTTAGTACCCAATCAGTGACATATCTATCTTTACACACATCAGTGTAGGTATTAGTGCTTCTTGGTCAGTTGCTAGAAACTACCTTGTCCAAACATTGTTTAATTTATAAAATTTGAGGTCGACAAGTTTTGATCCTTCTTTTTTTATATTTTAATTCTTGCTTTTCTTTGTTTTTGTTTTTTATATACAATGCAGAGATTCAGAAAGTTTTGTTTTCAATGATATAACAAGAATATGGACAGCATCATATGATACAGCATAAAGAGCCTTAGAAAACTATAAAACTATTAAATATTTGAACTCTTTGCAGTTTCTTCAGGTTTATTGGTGTTAATGCAGCTGCTTCCCACTGGAAAGTCCAAAACCAGAATATGTTGTATTCTTATAAAACTTTTGTATCTTTTTTTTTTTTTTTACTGACAAGGGGACGTTTGGAGTTGTAACTCACAGATTTGAATGCCGATTTTTGTGTGGGTAGTAGGGACCTATAATAGTGCAAAACTAGAGTTATAGCCACCAATGAGCATTAGGAACTGAGACAAAAAAAAATATATGAAAATCACGTTTTAATTTTTTTCCAGCAACATTGAATTTACTCCAGATTTTGGTGGACAAAAACTGATGTGAATAAAAAATCCGAGCTCAGCTATAACTTGAGATATTTCAATAAGGGGAAATCCTGGGACCTCCGGATTTGGGCTAAACTATGCAGTTTTACGGCTTCTAGATGACCTTAAAATTTGGACGTGATCAGTGGCGAAATATGTGAGATAGCGCAAATTATTTGCATTTTTTCAGAAATTATTGCCCCTTGCCTTCTGAAATCCTACAAAATTTTAAAGGTAAAAAAATTTTTTTTTTGATTTAGACAAAATTTAGTTTCTACATGTTTTTTGAGATGAGGAATCTGAAAATAATATCAGTTTTTAGTTTAAAAATTTTTCTCACCTATATTTTATATATAAGACGTTTTAAAATGATCTATTTCCATTATTATTTTATTTTTTACACAAAAAATTTCAAATAAGACCATTTAAAAAAAATACACATATTTTATAACTAAAACCTGATATTAATTTTAGATTATTCATCAATCTTAGGATTTCAAAGCAATTTGAAATAAAAATATGAGTGATAAAAATTTTTAATCTAAAAACCAGTCCCAGGATTTCTCCTTGTTGAAATATCACAAGTTATAGCTGAGCTCGGATTTTTTCATTCACATCAGTTTTTTCCTCTAAAATCTGGAGTAAATCCAATGTTATATGCATGGATAAAAAGCAGTATGTATGCTGATTCTTTTGATGCTATTACTATTGTAATCGGTTGAACACAGCAGTGGTTATGGCCTTTAGAAATTAATAATGAAATCTCAACTTCAAAATTTTTTGATTTTGATAAAATTTCACATATAAGGGTTTCATGGTGCATTAAATCGAGATTTGAGATCAGTTGTTCATGAAAAAAGGTTTCCACTGATTTACAGCGGATTTCCTTGGAATTTTGTCATTTTTTTTTGGAGTTTTTGGGCACCCTAAAGCAGGGTAGTGTCTTGAGCATAAGAAAAGTATTTTTATATTAAATAACATACATAACTGCAATTAAACGTGAAATAATCATTTCTCTATCTTGAGTGAGAGCTGAGAAAAAAAATAAAATGTGATTTTCATATTTTATTTTTTGTATCGGTTCCTAATGCTCATTGGCGGCTATAACTCTAGTTTTGCACTGTTATAGGTTCCTACTACCCACACAAAAATCGGCATTCAAATCTGTGAGTTAAAACTCCAAATGTCCCCTTATGAGTTGAACTTATTTCTGCCCAAGAGAGGCATGGTAGCTCAGTGGGTAAGGCACAGCTGAAGACCGAAAATTTATATTTCTGTTATTTCAGTTTTTTATCGACTTTGAAGTAGGGATAGCCACCTAGGGCACACCCAGCTTCTACAAAGTGAGCACCCTTAATGGGGGTAAAACTGAAAGTTTAGCATGATTTTAGCCAAATCTTATCCATTAACAACAGTTGTATTGATATTGGGTTTCTTATGCCCAATTTTTTAATGAAATAAGAGTTAGGTAGACCAAAGCTTGAAATTTTGATACTGCCAGGAACTAAAATTAAAATATCTTCTGCATATCATTTGAATATTTAAAAGGAGAAGCAGATTGAAAATAGCAATGATCCAAATGCCCATAATTATACCTTTATATCTGTGGTATTTGTGAATAGTCAGTTAAATGGATTTTGTGTATAGTTTGTTTGTGAATTTTGGCTTAGAGGTATCAGCAAAAAGCTTCTTTTTTTTCTCTCTCCCTTTATTTGTGTCTAATGGACTCAGTTATAAGGCTATAACAGAGATAAATCCTAATTTGTGAACCATTGTGGAAAAAAACCGTGCTTTTCCTAAAATACGATTTTTGCACTTAACGACTATTCACAAGTGCCACAGATAGATATTTTCTTTATTATACATAAAAATAACATTTTGAAAAAAAAAAAATTAGATAGTGCTATATTGGCAATATAGGACTTGTGTTAGCAAAAAAAAAAAAAAAAAAAAAAAAAAAAAAAAAAAAAAACATTTTGAAAGTTATTGTGATGATAACCTACCAAGTGGACAAACTGGGGTGTAGGATCCATATATGGAGTTAGATCTATTACATTGTTATCATTTTCTTGAGGCCATTTCATGGGCTAAAATATATAATAACAGAAGTAATATTAAAAGAATTGAGGACAGACCATAAGATCTAAATTATCATGTACTCATTAATTTCCAAACAGCCTTAACATAAAATAGATATATTATATTTTTCCTTCCAGGTGACTGGCCTGAACTAATGGGGTGTATAAAAAAAAATGACCGTTTCTTAAACAAATATTTGTATTATTATTTTTTTGATATAAAATACAATTAATACTCAATGTATAGTCCACTGTTATCTACCATCATTACCCAATTGCTCGATGCCACGCTGATACCATTTCTTTGGATGGCTGTCAAAGAACTCTTGGAAAGCATTTTCAACTTCCACAAAATTACCAAATTTTTTCCCTTGAAGAAAATGGGCCATGGATAGAAACAAGTAGTAATCCGAAGGTGCGAGGTCTGGACTATATGGTGGATGAGGCAGGAGTTCAAACCCATGAAGTTCTGTAAACTTTTCTGCTGATTGTTGAGGAGTAAGTTCGTGAGGGACCAGTCTACAGGTCTTTTTCACCTTCTCCATGGAGAGAAGATGGCGACTAACAGTATCTTTCGACACACTACACTCCCAGGGAAGTTCGCGAGTACTTGTGGACGGATTTGACTCACCAGCTTCTTTCAGAACCTCATCAATATCCATTATTGGCCGCCCAGAGCTCTTCTTCCTTTCCAACGTCGGATCTACACTTCTAAATTTTTCAAACCAAAGCCGCGCAGTGCGCTCTTCAAGGACACCTTCCCCTTCATATTTAATAATTTCACGAGTTGCTTCAGCGGCTGTGAAATATTTTTTCCAGTAATATCTTAAAATTACGAGAATTTCGTAGGGTACTGCCATGTTTCTTTTTTAAATAAATAACTGAACTGAGGCTTTTTTTGAAGAAGTACAGTGTTAGTAAACAAGCTTAGAGAATGCTCTAAAGGGATTATTAAGTATTGGTAAATAATAAATAGCATTAAGATATTTACATCTTATTTACACATATTTCCAGACTTTTGAACCCTGGAATTTGATAAAACGATCATTTTTTTTTTATAAACCCTATTACTTTATTGTAGGTGGTCACAAACACTAAAGCTTTTTATGAGCTTAAAGTATCAATTACAAGGTTATATAGAGGTTCAAGAAGAGATTAAAAAAAGCAGTTATGAAGTGATGATAACATTTTTGAGCTTAAGAGACATTACTTTCATTATAAATGATCATATGAGTGTAAATAAAATACAAACGGTAATTTTTTGTAATATGTTTACTGAATAACATTATGCACAATTCATTGTTATAACATTTCTCAATATAGTCTCCAGCATATTCCTCACACTTTTGCCACTAGTTTGTAGGTTTCCGTATTCCCTGGTCATAGAAAGTTTATGAGCCAATTGTGCACATACTTCTCGACTTCAATTCTTTTAAATCATTTTCCTCCCAGCGATTCCTTCATATGCGTGAACCAAAAAATAGTTATGTCAGGCCAATAAGGATGGTGCTAGAGGATTTCTCAGCCCATTTTTTCCAGTATATTCTTTGTCAAACCCGCCATGATGCCTTGCATTGTCACGGAGGAGAATAACATCTCTGATGGGCATGTCTAGTCTTTTATTTCGATAGGCAACTTTTGTGGACTGTAAAAACTGGCAGTAGTAAGCATTCACTGTACATTGATTATATAAAAAATCAATCAGTGAAATTCTCTTAGAGTTAAAAAAAATTGATGCAAGGACTTTTCCAGCTGAGAAACGAGGTTTGGCCTTCATTGGACCTTTCTCTACCACTCTTTGCTTACCATTTTTAACTCGGGGGTGTAGTGTACCCAGCTATCATAACATGTCACAATGTGCTTTAAAAAGGCCTCCCCTGATATTGATCCAGAAGCCTTCCAGCGTTCTCGAACGACCTGCTTTTGGTTTCCAGTCAACAACCTTGGAACCCATTGAGCACTAATTTTTCTGAAATCAAGTTGATCAGTGATTATGGATTGAATACTTCCATAGCTGTTACCCACTTTTGATGAAATTTCGTAAGGTTTGTCCTTGGACGTTGATCATGAATTTCATTTTCAACGCTTTCTCATCCACTCCCAAATTCTCTCGCTCATGTTAATGATTAAGATCAATGGTGCCCAATATAATAATAATAAAATCAAAAACATTATAAAACATACAGAAATCTCAGACAAATGGATTAAAGCAAAGGCTGTAAAATGCACTATATAGGAGAAACTAAACAGAATTTAATTAAAAGAGTGAATCAGCATAAATATGACTGCATAAGAACCAATAAAAAAGTAAATAACAACAACACTGCACTAAGTGAACATGCTAATAAATTCAAACATGAATTTGACTTTGAAAATACAAAGATTTTGAATTATAAAAATAAAACAAAAAAACAGGAAAATAATGGAAGCAATCTACATACATAAAACAATAGACCATGCAGTAAAGTATAAAACTGATATACAAAAAATAGGAACTAGTTATGCTAACTTAATAAATAGATTAGAAATATAATAAAATCAAATATCCATGAATATAAATAGTAATTAAAAATAAAAATGTAAATATGATTAACAATACAAAAATAGAATAAAAATAGAATGTTTGTGTAAGCACTAAATTAAATAGTCAAATAACAAAGAGTGAACATTGCTCAGTTGGGGGTCAGTATAGACATGCACATGTGACTATGTGAGGGAAATCACAGTTATAAGTAGAAATTTAAGCATAATTGAATGTGATTGGATTGCATAATGGATAGTATTGTAAATGGATATAATTTGAGTTGTAGATCCTGAAGATGGAGCAATGTACGCCGAAACATGTTGAACAAAATTAAAGATTAATAGGAGTTGTGCCTTAAAAAGAAATAGATCATGACTTTCATTTTCAACACTTTCTCATCCACCCTCAAATTCTCTCGCTCATGTAAATACATGATTCTAAGACTGTGTACTGTCCCACAACTGTACCTTCAATCAAGTTAAAATGTCTTATGGTTCAACACGTTCATTGGTTAAAAATTTTATAATAATCTGTTGTCTAACAGACAAAGGTACTTCTTGCTCGATCATGGCTATGTCGACCACAAAGCCCAGCAGGTGCGCTCCTCATACAAATATTCACTCCACACATCATCTAGCTAGAAACTGCATTCTAAGAAGAATAGCAAAATTACTATTTACATTTGATTTACCCTCGTTAAATGAATTAATAACTCTTTCTTTATGAACGATAAAAAATATTCATAATATAACATGCGGATTATATTTATATTAAAATATGAAATATCAACCATTACTTACTTCGTCCATTAATTCACTTGCATATTCTTCCCGTAATAGACTCATCTTTTTCTGTAGACTTACATTTTCATCATTGAATACATGTTGATATTTTAACAGGATCATAATTTGAGATCGTAATATGAGACCCTTTAGTGTACCATAAGAAGGAAACGAATTCTAAAATCACAGCCAATTATATTTCATCCATATTCAATATTTTATAAACAGTTTTAATATATTGTATAATTACACTTATATTTACATATATTATATATATGTAATTATTGTATAGCTATTACTTATTGATAAGGAAATGGAAAAATTTTTATGCTGTAGATCTTTACTCCTAAGAAAAAGTAGACTGGGTAACAAAATGGTTGTTTAGCTGTAATTATAAGCAAATAAAACTTATGGAAGATATTACTGATAAGAACAAAGTAATGAATTAATAAATATATATTTTTTTTTTAATGAAAAGAGTACCTAAGTCAATAAATTTAAAAAAAACAAACAATTATAATTAGAAAAGTTAAGAAGGCAAAGAATTTTTTCCTTTTATTATTATATTGAGTGCTACAGCCCTAGCCTTGGTCTGACAAATAATCAACAGCCATCCCTGTTTATCTGTACATCAACTTTTTTGATAGTCTGTCTTACGGCATCCTTTGCAAGTTGTCAAGCCACCACAATCTTCCCACTTTAATCATAGAAACAATATTTGATTCATCAAACAGTTTTTCTAGTTATATATTTGATCTTATTCTCCAATTTCCATAGTTATTCACCTCAACGAAGATCTTTTTAAGCACCTTTCTTTCCCAAATCCTCAGTGTCCACTCATTCTCTCAAGTCAAAACCAAACACTTCCATATATCACTTTTTCCTTTTATACCACAATTAAATATAACTATGGAGTACATTAAAACTGATGAGAATAAAGTAATAAATTTATCAATACTATTATATAAAAGGACAATCCATTTTTTGTTTGTGATCACTAACCACGAAAACCACTCAACCTATCTGTACCAACTTTTAACCACACCATCTTCATAGTTCAAGGAAGGTTTAGCAATAATAAAATTTATATATTTTCAACTAAATTGTTGTTAAAAATGCAATAAATATGTGGTGCGCAGAGAAGTTTGAATATTGACCGATAGGTGGCGAGATCCATTCAAGAGAGGTTACCATCATCATCAGCGGCGCAACAACTCATTACTGAGTCAAGGCCTCCTCAATCAGCCCACGCCATATGTCCCGGTTCTTCGCAGCCACCATCCAGTTACGCACCCCAAGCAATGTACGGGCATCATGCGCAACACCGTCTCGCCAACGCAGTTTGGGTCTTCCTTTTCACCTGCTTCCATGAAGTTCCTCCAGCAATGTCCTCCTTGGAATGGAACCCTCATCCCTCCTCGCAAGGTGTCCAGCCCACCTTAGCCTTCCAAGCCGAACAAACTTTACTATATTCGGTTCCCTAAAGAGAGCATATAGTTCTTGATTGGTTCGTCGACGCCACTCTTGTCCCAGCATAATTCCACCATAGATAGATCGCAGGATCTTCCTCTCATGGATAAGTAATGCGGACTCATCTTTCTTCGTGAGTGTCCAGGTCTCAGAACCGTAGCTCAGGACTGGGCAGACCAAGGTTTTATACAGCTGTACCTTGGTTGTTCTCGGAAGCAGGGAGCTTCAGAAATGGTTACGTAGGCCATAGAAACATCTGCTTGATTTGCTGATCCGTGACCTAATTTCCCCAGATATGTTGTTATCCACATCCACTTGACAGCCGAGGTATACAAATTCGTTAACTTTCTCAAATTTGTAATCCCCAATTCTGACTTCTTCGCCCTGTACTGCCCGTTCTCCTGATACCATGTACTTCGTTTTCGCGTCGTTTATTACCAAACCCATTCTCCTGGCGTTCTCAGCAAGGAGAAGGAACGCATTTGAGACAGCCTGAAACGATCGTCCCATGATATCAATATCATCGGCATACCCAAGCAGCTGAACCGTTTTATTAAATATGGTGCTACCCAGTTGGATTGGGGAACTTCTGATGGCTTTTTCAAGGCCGATGTTAAAAAGAAGGCAGGCCAATGCATCACCTTGACGGACACCCCTACTTGAGAAGATTGGCTCGGTCATCCCGCCTTGCACCCTTACGTAGCATTCTACACCCTCCATCGTAACCTGACACATTCTTAAGAGCTTTTGGGGTATTCCAAGTTCTTCTAGTGCGATATAAAGTTCTTTACGATCAATACTGTCGTAGGCACTTTCAAAGTCTATGAATAAGTGGTGGGTTCGGATGTTGAATTCCCTACCCCTCTCCAGCACTTGTCGGAGGGTGAAGAGAGGTTACAGAGATAAGTAATTATATGCAGCTAGAAACTGATAATAAAATTTACTAATATTTAATTAAATTATTAAAAAAGATTTAAATATGTGGTGCGGCTTATGGATCCCGGTGAAGTTTGGAAATAGATATTTGGTTAAAATTCCGCAATATAGTCAGTCCAGAATGTTAAAACTGCTCAACCCATCCGTTCCAAATTTTAACTATATCATATTCATAGTTCAGGTATGGTTTAGAAGTACTATAATCATAATTTAAATGCTGAATGTCAGAAATGTGATTTGCCCCACTGTTACATACTTTAATGGTTAGAAATTAGAACCTAACCAGATGAAATCAATTAAATTATTTCTGCCGAATAAAATTATAAACAATACAAAATGTCGATCCTTTGCTTTTTTATATTTTGAGTAAAAATATGATTCATGGGCCTTTAGTTGTAAGCACTGATAATGAGGTCCATTATCCGCAAGAGTTTCTTAATAGTCTCTGTCCATCTGGATTACCAACCTTTACATTAAAATTAAAAATTAGATGTCAAATTATGCTTTTAAGTAATAGTTTGCTTTTATTTATGCATGAAAATATCATTGAGGAAATAATGCTCAATTGAATACTTCAATAAAAAATTTCTAACGATAAACAATAAAATAAAAAAAAATTGATTCGAATAAAGAAATTTGTTATTAATTAAAATTTAAGTTTTTAACTTATGAGAGCGGTTGAAGCCGCAACAGGGGATGCTATGTATAAAATATTTCTAAAAACAGTAATAAAAAGAGTAACAAATTTAAAATTTAAAAAAAAAATTAAGAATTAAAAAATAAATAAACAAGAATAATTAGAAGTAATTATGTAATCCAATGAACTTAAATTTCTCCCTCTTATAGTACTCATATCTATTATAGGCTAAACCAGACAGTCTCTGACACTCTAACTTACAAAATTAACAAAAAAAAGTTAATAGAATTCCTTTTAAATCCTACATTTCAACTGTGTAATAATCCTTTCAATTCTATCCGTATTTTAAAATACAACCATAGGTTGTCAATAACTGTGATAACATTAGTTTTAGTCAATATCTTGTAAAATTCATTGCAGAAATAATGTTTGGTGTGAACTTTCTTGTTTAGTTTATAGTAATTAAGGAAAAATGTAATGTAAATTTCAACTTTATTGAACTATTCTTTCTATAATTATAGTATGAATATTTTCTAAAGGGTGTCAATAAATGCCTGGTTTACCCAATTTACCCCAATTCTAATTAACTTAGTACGTCTAATTGATTGAATATATTTGAAATATTGAATAATATTTAAGAGCAAAAGGAATAGATTATATTTGAAAATAGAAGGAGTAAAAGAATGGAGTATTTTGTTTGGAAGAGAGTTTGAGAAGGTGAAAGAAAAATGCTGCTTTATGAAAGGCGTTATGTAGATCTCAAAAGAATAGTATTTTGTTTATAAATAAATAAATAAATAAAAAAGTTCTTTATTTATTCTGGGACCTTAATTCCCTTAAGAATAAAAAATAATGTACAATCAGGGGCCTTCAAAGCCTCAAGATGGTTATGAAATATTATTAAATATAATAAAATAGTAATTAATAATGATAATGAATAAAAATTAGGCTTAAAAATATTGACAAAAAGAAACAGAAATATTTCGATTCATTTTGTGAATCAATTGTATAAAAACTTTTATATTTTATATAACTATTAAGTGGCTAATGACAGTTTTCATGGATCTGGATGGACTGTAGGTGGTTAAATAAGTGATATTTGAGAGTGGAAAGGGTGTTAGAGTGGTGAATGGTGATCCATAGGGACGAGGATCGGATTAGGAATGATCTGTCGAAAGCAGCGGAGCAATGAGCAGGAGTGTACAAATCTGATGGGCGGGAACGGGTTTGGCGGGTAAGAACAGAGGATTTGAGCTGAAGGAGTTGAGAAATGTAAAGTGGACATTGGGATTGCACTGTTTGGTAGAGAAAGAATGCCAGATAATACTGGCGACGGTAGGAAGGAAAGAGCCACTTTAACTCCGCATAAAATTGTGAGACATGGGCGTTCCTGGGGATCCCGAAAATAAAACGAATGTAGCAGTTTAACAGTCCTTTGAGTCTGGCCTCGAGATCACCAGAAACACCCCCATACACAGCACAGCAATAGTCAAAGTGGGGGAAGATAAGGGAAGTAACTAGTAATTTGCGGGTTTCGAAAGGGAGAAGATGGCGAACGTGATTGAGATGTTTTAGGATTGGTGAGACGGGAAATTTCGGATACGTGGTTTTTCCAGGATAGGGTTTGATCATAAATGACTCTGAGATTTTTGACTGAGGGGTAGAATTTGATAGGATCACTGCTCAGGAAGATGGTGGGAATAGGAGGCATAGTTTTCAGGAGGTTACTCGAACCTATTACAAGCGTTTTGGTCTTTTCAGTATTTAAATTCAACTTGTTCGTCACTGCCTAGTTATAGATTCGATCCAAGTCTTCCTGGATTCTTCTAGTAGCTTGCAGTAGGTCAGAATTGGGAAAGGATAAATAGATTTGGAGATGATCTGCGTAAAGGTGATACTGGCAGTGATGGATGGAAAGGGGAAGGTCATTAATGTAAACAGAAAATAGTGTGAGTTAAAGTGAAGATCCTTGAGGAACACCACAGGAAAGGGGTAGGGTCTTGGAAGAAGGTTTATTTGGAATAACTACATACTGTGATCGATCGGAAAGGAAGGATTTAAACCAAAGTAAGGCAGATTTGGGCAAGGAAAGGTTTTGGAGTTTGGATAGAAGGATGTTGTGGTCAACATTATCGAAAGCTTTTGAAAAATCTAAAGGATAAGGATGGTAATCTCTTGGGGATCTATTGCGGAGTGTATGTCTTGAGATATTTTCAGGAGGGCAGATTGGGTGGAGTATCCGGGACAGAAACCGGTTTATGAGACATAACTCACAAAAAAACACCTAAAGCTTCAGTGGAGTAGAGAAATTATTGTGTGAAGAGAGAATAACAGGGTAAATAATATAACTATCAGTAAATAAAGGCTACTTTCTGAAATAATGAGTGCAGTAGCAGATTATACTTAGATTTTTTATTTTATAAGAAACAACAGCAGAAAATATTTCTTCTTGATACTGAATTTAAGAACAAAAATAAAGTAAATATATATGCAAAGTAGGAAAATAAAGTAGGAATACAGATAAATACCTTATCTCCTTTTGAGGCGGTTCCATTGCTCACAATAGGAAACCCGTTATGAGAATTATTACTCAAGGTTTCCCTTATGGTACGATAACTTGGGGTAATTGGCAACGTGAAAATCGGCGTAGAAGGAGAAATGATGTCTTTCACTTTAATGTGTGTTAGGAGAGGAGGTGGTTCTCTTTCCAACAATGGGATTCCCATACGACTATTCATTCTTGGAACCATTGGCTAAAAAAAAAAATATAAATATACATTAGCACATCCTTATATTTTTACTTTTTTAAATCTATTTATTGAAATTTACAACTGCATAAAACAAAATACACTAAGTAAATTTAAGGAATTTAATAGCATAATTATTACTTGTAGACAAACTATCCAATAGTAGCTCTCCAATACTATTAGATATCGAAAGTTTGATACTATTAGGTCCTGAGACCTTATTATTTTATTTAGTCCTCAAGAAGGACACTAAGGATGCAGGATTGGGGACCACAGGAAATTTGTTCAACAAACTCGTTCAAATACTGGCATGTGTGTACAGCATAGACATTGTCGACACTCTCGGAGAGCTGTGACTGAGCACTTTCTGGCCCTTGAGAAAGCTATTCACCACTTTAATCTGGAAATTAATCTACAGAAAACAAAGTATAAGAATACTGGCCAAGTTGTACTATTGAACGGAACCAAAATATCATCTGGACCTTACACGGGAAGCAATTAGAGTTATTAGTGAGTCTGAATTTACCTATCTCAGCTTGCTGGTCAACGTGGAAAACTACATAGGTGCTGAACTTAAGAGGATGATCCTGGCAGCTAATAGATGATAATTTGCCCTCAGGAATCTGCTGACCTAGTAAATCAGGCCAGTCTCCAAGTAAATCAAGTTAACACAGTATCGGACCTTGAGCAAGCCAGTCCTCACTTATGGATCTGAGGTATGGACAACAAGATCTGATGACAAGGCACTGATGGTTTTTGATAGGAAAGAATACTTGAAACAGTATGTGTCGAAAATGAATAGAAATGCCACACAATGGCAGAGGTCTTAAGACTCTAAGATGACCTTGATCAGGTCTCGGCGATTAAGATTGGAAGACTCCGGTGGGCTGGACACGTGGCATGTATAACTGAAGGAGTTATTCCTAAGAGTTTCTTTACAGAAAAAGCACATGGAAAAAGAAGAGTTGGAATACCCAGACTGCAATAGATGGACTGTGGGGCTGGTGATGCAGGATCCCTCAGCGTCAGGAAGAGTATAGTGGCAGCAGAGGACTGGGAAGCATTTTGCTTGTTTTTAGAGGAAATCAAGACTTGTACAGGGGTTGTAGAATTAAATAAAATAAATAAATAAGGTCCTGAGAGCATCTTCTTTTCAGATGCCCAGGAAGGTTATAAGGAATTAAATGGGAAGCAATTAGAGCTATTAGTCAATTTAAGTGGATATGGAATTAATCATGAAAAGATTGATTGTAAGGATTGGATATGAGATGAATTAAATGGTTTAGAGGTAAAATCAACTCTGTATGTCCAAATAGATATGTGTATAACCATTTAAATGTATCGTATAATTTATTGACAGCTTAACTTATTGAGTTATTTTAAAACAATTCATTTTTTTTTTTTCTATTCCACTTACTATGTTTATAAAGTTTCCAATCAATCTAGAGGTAAATACGACTATGAAAATGGGGATAGCCAGTGTCACATTGTTGCAAGATTCCAGCATCATAACACAGATAGTGAAAGTTGTGCTAAGGGTTCCGCAGAGTTGTGACGCTCCACATAACAGTGCAAATTTATTTGGTCTAGCCCATTGAACCTGTCAAAGAAATAAATAATCAATCATATTTCTAATAATAATGTTTAAAATATTATTATTTTGATAATCGATTTTAAGGGTTAGAATTTGCATCTAATAGTAATGTTAGGAATATTTGTCTATTTTTACCTATTGTTCAACTTCCATAAGTCCAGAGTTAAGTTTAGTTTGTTTTTTATTTAGAATCAATTTTACAATGGATGTGACCAGTTGTCTACATTGTCATTTTCCGTCTATTCAAGAGTATCATACAGTTTTTGGTTACCGATTTACCAACACTATATGAACTTGTGTTAACCACGTAAATTATTTTCTAAAGATGCTTTCTTTGAGTAGATCCTGCGTTCATTTAATTCTGATTCCTCATATAGTAAGGTATTTTATTCTTACAAATATTGTTTTACTGAGAGATTTCCTCTGTTATAACATCTCTGTGATTCTATACTGCCTTTAGATTTCATATTTGGTCCCCTTTCAGCATCATAGATCAACATTGGAAGAAAGACTTGTTATATAAGTCCATTTTTGCCTTCATCTCCTTTTATGTTTTGCTGAAATTTGACACTGTAGAGTTGGCGATACTGTATCCAACCATGAACATTGCTCCATATTACCTATGATCACAGCTCTTCCCCGAGTCTCTTATCATATTTACTGTTTAAAGAGACAGCTGCATTATAACTCTTGTTTAAATCTGTGCCTAGTGAACTCTTATTATGTTTACTTGAACTATTTTCTTGGAAGATTACCGAGCACTACATCAACTCCTAGCACTAGACACGTATAAATACCCCAAGCTCTAAACCCCATTATGAAAGGTAGTATCCAAGGATTAGTGTTCAATTATGTCCCATCCCACTTCAAAAGGGTTTACTTTTCTTTTCTTTTCTTTTTTTTTTTTAATCTTGCTAGTTTTTTTGTGGGGGAGGTGTGGTAGCTCAGTGGATAAGGCACTGGACTACAAAGCTCCCGGGCCCGAGTTCGAGTCCGACTGAAGGCAGAAAATTTATTTTCTGTTATTTAGGTTGCAGTTCGACTTTGAGGTCAGGAGATCCTCCTGTGTAATGTGACACTGTAGAGTTGGTGATATTGTATCCAACCATGAACATTGCACCAAATTACCTATGATCACAGCTCTTCCCTGAGTCCCTTATCATATTTACTGTTTAAAGAGACAGCTGCATCATAACTCTTGTTTAAATCTGTGCCTAGTGAACTCTTATCATGCTTACCTAGAACTATTTTCCTGGAAGATTACCGAGCACTACATCAACTCCTAGCACTAGACACGTATAAATACCCCAAGCTCTAAACCCCATTATGAAAGGTAGTATCCAAGGATTAGTGTTCAATTATGTCCCATCCCACTTCAAAAGGGTTTACTTTTCTTTTCTTTTC
This sequence comes from Euschistus heros, assembly GCA_003667255.2. Classification (NCBI taxonomy): domain Eukaryota; kingdom Metazoa; phylum Arthropoda; class Insecta; order Hemiptera; family Pentatomidae; genus Euschistus; species Euschistus heros. Next base: position 687,136 of record RCWM02000470.1, on the reverse strand, counting down.
TTTTTTTTTTTTAATCTTGCTAGTTTTTTTGTGGGGAGGTGTGGTAGCTCAGTGGATAAGGCACTGGACTACAAAGCTCCCGGGCCCGAGTTCGAGTCCGACTGAAGGCAGAAAATTTATTTTCTGTTATTTAGGTTGCAGTTCGACTTTGAGGTCAGGAGATCCTCCTGTGTAATGTGACACTGTAGAGTTGGTGATATTGTATCCAACCATGAACATTGCACCAAATTACCTATGATCACAGCTCTTCCCTGAGTCCCTTATCATATTTACTGTTTAAAGAGACAGCTGCATCATAACTCTTGTTTAAATCTGTGCCTAGTGAACTCTTATCATGCTTACCTAGAACTATTTTCCTGGAAGATTACCGAGCACTACATCAACTCCTAGCACTAGACACATATAAATACTCCAAGCTCCGAACCCCATTATGATAGGTAGTATCTAAGGATTAGTGTTCAATTCTGTCCCATCCCACTTCAAAAGGGTTTACTTTTTTTTTTTTTTTTTTTTAATCTTGCTATTTTTTTTGTGGGGATGCGCGGTAGCTCAGTGGGTAAGGCACTGGACTACCAAGCTCCCAAGCCCTAGTCTGACTGAAGGCAGAAAATTTATTTTCTGTTATTTCGGTCGCAGCTCGACTTTGAGGTCAGGAGGTCCTCCTGGGGTGCACCCAGCCTCTACAATATGTGTACCCTTAAATGGGGAAAAACCTGGCAGTTGAGCATGATTTAGGCCAAATCTCCTCCTTTCACAACCATTGACCTAGTAACAGTAAATCCTTACCTAAGCACTGTACCCAAGACCCTTTATGGGTGGGTTGTCAGGGGTACAGGTTTTATTTTTTTATTTCTTTGTAATATTATCATAACCACTTTTTTTTTTGTTCCATTAAAGGCTTGGAATAGGTTTCATCTTTTGCTCTGGTTTCAGAATTATTTATCTAGTCGTATTGTCTTGAAATGACACCACATCAATATACATCTGTTACTTTTCATATGTAGTCGTTTATTTCTGAATCTAACTTGCCACACTAATTTTGAATCTTATAATAGGTAAACTTAGGTTTTAACATTCACTGTCCTATTTTAAATTTATGTTTCTAAAAGTCAGAATTACTTGTAGGTACTGCTTTTAGGCACAATTAGAAATGTTTGGTTGGGTTTATTTCTTTATTTCTTGAATTTCATTTCAATTCAGAGCTAATTTCCTACCATTCCTGTAGCAACTCTGCTTCCTTTTATAATTAATATATTGTCAGCAAATACTAAATTCTGCACACAACTGGGTTCACATTCCTATTTCCTACTTTCAATTTGGGCTTTTATATATAAATATATATTGTTTAAGAAGATTTATTGTATCCCTCCAGTCCTATTGTATGGATCAGAAACATGGACTACAAGCAAAAGAATGAAACAAGATCTCTTAGTCTTTGAAAGGAAAATTCTTCAAAGGATCTTAGAAGTTCATATTTATGGAAACTGGAGAAAGCGGACGAACAACAAAATTTATTCTATTTTTAATAAAAAAGATGTTGCTCTGACAATGAAGCTGGAAAGATTACGATGGGCCGGCCACTAGAATGGACAATGAGGCAATCCCTGAAAAGCTACTAACTGAACCTCTCCACGACACTAGAAGGGGGCGACCGAAACATAGGTGGTCCGATGGAGTGGAGGGAGATGCTAGAGATATCCTATGAGTAAGGAGCTGGATGACAGCGGCACTGAGCAGAGATGACTGGAGGAAGCTGGCACAGGAAGTCTGGTCTCGTGGCCGAGTTGTGCCAAGATAATAATAATATTTCTAAGATTACATTACCGCTTCAAGGTCACACTAGAGTCAAATGTGAATTAATATTAATATTATTATTAATAATTATATAATATTATTACTATTATTAAATTATTGTACATATTAATGTAAATATGTACTATAAGGGGTCTAAAATTTTGTCCATATTCACATGAAAATTTTAAATAAATTTAAGAAAACTTATTTTAGTAAATGAAAATTGTTGAAAGAATGAAAAATGGTTGCATATAACTGAGTTAACTGTTGTTTATAATTAATCTCATAATGTTTTGTATGTATATTTATTTTAATTTGTTTTTTGTTTTTATATATAATTGTAATTGAGAATAGTGTAAATTGTATTGGATAATATCTGAAAAAGTGTAATTTGTAAAGTTTGTTAAAAAATTAATTTGTTCAATAAATTTAGTTGGTAATACATAGAATATGGGAGTGGGAGGACAGTTTTTTGGGGGGAACAGGATGTGTAGGGCCACATGGTGTGCAGCAGTCAGAGTGCAAGGTATGTTGTGATACAATGAATATTTTTATATTGATTTGGAGATCTAGAGGAATGTGCCTGAAGTTATTTAGTGAGAAGAATTGGTGAATCATTTATCAAGACAATTTAACTTTTTATTTTTGTTGTGTTTACAAAGTAAAGGTATGTTTGTTCATTTTGTATAAAAAATCCCTGGTCAGGAAATTATTTGGAGGATGGGTTTTTTTTTTTTTTTTTTTTTTTTTTTTTTTTTTTTTTTTTTTTTTTTTTTTTTTTTTTTTTTTTTTTTTTTTTTTTTTTTTTTTTTTTTTTTTTTTTTTTTTTTTTTTTTGTAAGTTAATCTTTATACTAACTAGTATTAAATTAAAGTTATATTGTTAAATATTTTAATGTGAAATGCAAAACCATTTTTCATTTATTGTATAACGCCACCCGGACTAAATAAAAAATAACTTTTATGTTCATTATTATTATTATTAATAAAAAAAAAAAAAAAAAACCTGACAATACCTATTCGATAAAACATGTACCATACATCCTTGCTTTTATCTTTGATCTAAACTGAGATAATCCGGGGGTCTGGAAGAAGACTATAACTAGAAGTCATAAGACAATGCATGTACCATGATAAACACAAAGCATAGGCGACTATTTTTCGCTTGTTTATTAACAACACCTGATGCTACAAGTTATTTCGATAAAAAAAATCAAATTTTCATAGAGTTTGTTTCAACTGGACAAAAATGTAATGGCTAGTCTTAGTCCAATTAGGAGAGGTTCTTCAGTAAAAATAAGATGTTTTTTAAATTAGAGTCATATCTTATCCAGACAGTAAGGAATTCCACTATATTAGGTCAGAAAGTAAAATTTTATTACTTTATGGAGATACAGCATTACTTTGAGATTGGAGGAATGAGGGATTACATAATATATGTATACACTTTTTAACAAAAGAGAGAAGAAAGGATTTTTCTTCCAGGTTGGTAGAAATGTAATCATTATCCTAATCTATTCTATTCTATATCGGGCACTACAGTTCATCAAGGACCTGCGCTCTGCGCCTCTGCACACGGTTTCCTCAACTCCTCTTTGTAAACTGGAACGTTCCTTCAATTCTGGATATTAAGTTGCCCATTCCACATTGCTGTTCAATTGGGCCATAAATCTTTCGAAGAACTTTTCTTTCACATACTAGTGGAGCCTTTTGATATTTATTTTTTAGTGTCCAAGTTTCGCTACCATCTTTCACTACTGGTCTTATAATCGTTTTGTATATGGTTACTTTTTCTCTTGTGGAAAGGCTTTTAAAACAGAGAGCTTTCTCCATCACATAACACCTTGTTCCCGCAGCTGTTTTAGCCTTGATGTCAGCCCCTACATCATTATTCTCTGATACTACGCCTCCCAGGTATTTAATTTCTCTACAGGTAGGAAACATTTACTCTCCTATTGCTATATATTCTCCACTATGATTTGGTTTTCATGAGGTTTCAATAAATTTAGTTTTTTTCATATTATTACCATTCATTAACACCAAAAATATAAGAAATTGTTTGTTTTTTAAAAGAAAACCAACTGTGCTCACTAAATATTAACTCATTTCTTGTAGATTCTATATCCAATTCAAGTTCAGTTTGTGAACTCGTGACAGACCGCTATGTATAGAAATATTTTGTACTTTTACTACAGCAGTGTCATATTAATGAATTCTACTTATTTATTTTGGTATAACCAGAGAATACTCCGAAGGGTCAGCATAATTTCTATCACAATTTAATTTTTGTCATTTTTAAAAATTACTTTATATTTTTGTTTTTTTAAACGGACACTCTCTTCCCATTCAATTTGTTCCTTTCACTCAGGATCAAATACACAGGTTCCTTTAGGACACTAAAAAATAGTACTTCGTGATATGCCAGCTTACAATCATTTTTTATGGCCAAAGGATATTCCGCTCTTGTAGTCCTTTTGAAAATTGATTAAATATTTATGTTTTTTTGGCTGTTTTATTTTATTAATGTCAAACATATTCGGAGAAATTCTCTTGACCATATTTACCCTACCTGTTAAAAGTTTTTACTAAATTAGTACAATATAGAACAGTGGTGTGGGGGTTTGGTTTGGGTTCAGAGATTAACCTTATTCCCACTCGTTGGCTAGATTGTCTGTCTACCATGGTTTTCCTCCATGACCCTTGAATTTACTACTCACTAACAAATAAGTACTGGACTACAGTATTTTTTCCCCCAAACAATAAACGGTTTGGTGAAGCCTCGTTATTTCTGAGGCATTAAGAATTATTTTTTGGTTTTGAAATTTTGTGAAGAGGGAAAAGATTTTCTGAGTAAAGAGGATATTTTTTGAGATAATTTTTCACTATTTAAAAATAGATCACAGCGAGTTAAACTTTAAATTTCATTTTTCTTAAAATTGACTAGGTTGGACTACTGTGTTTTGTCCCCCTGGGCCTTCATATGTTTTATACATTTTAAACTTGAACCAGGTGTTGATACTTAGCTTTTAAAACAATATACTTATGATTATTTAACATGAATAGATTAATAATTAAAAAACTTAAATACAATTTTATTCTCACTAATGGAAATATAATTGACCAAAAAAAAACAAATAAATAATAAATAAAATAACATTATGGGGCTTTAACACTCATCAACTGACTTTTTCTAGCAGTTATAGCATAATATTTAACATTAATATATAAAAGTACAAAAGCCAAAATTAAGTAATTGTAGGACGATATGAACTGAAATCTTTTAGTCCAGTAATTTAAGAATCATTAAATGAGTTAACATTTCACCAACCCAAGTATCATAATCAAAGGAAAAATATCACATTTATTTAGGCAAGAAAGTGTAAAACCAACTTCAAAGCCAACCAAACGGAAAGCACATCACTATAAAATGGATCAATAAATACTGAAGTAAAAAGCAATTGCCTTCAATAATTTTAGTACCATCTCTTGTCTAGGAATGTGACCATGTACTAGGGTTGGACGATAGTTGATAGTTACTATCAATATATCGATAGGTCATGCCTATCGATGGTCACTATCGATAGTGCTGACTATCAATAGATCTTTTTTACTAATTTCAACTTTTGAAACATTCGGAATAATGCTGATCTGTCTCTGTCCAGTGTCGAGTTCTTTTGAAGTTGAATTCGGAATTCCTAGAGCTCAAGGGTTCTCTCAAAGATTAAGCCAAAGGAAAGCAGAAAAGCTAGTTTTTCTTTCGGGAAATATGTGGCTCAAGGAGCACACTTGACTCTTGAAATTAACTATTTCATTATTTTTCTTTTCTGAAGATTTGATTTGTTCATTACACAGACCAACAAAAAAAATGTTTTTGAAAACTTTTTTTTACTTTAATAGCCGATTTTTATAGATTTTTGTGTGCTGAATCGAAATCTGGTCTTAGTTCTTTTGTATCACCCATAGTTTTTGAGAAATTTGCTTTTTTTATATAATTTAAAAAAGCATATATAACTGTTCATATAAATATAAAGCATTATATTACTGTTTCATGAGGCCTAACTTTATATGTAGAGGTGATAAGAGAATGTTTCTAGGATCTACAAGTTTTTTGCGGAGAATGTTCTTCTCACCGGGTATTAAAGACTCCCTCACAGACCAGTTCTTTCTGCACCAGTGTTGATCCCTTGCTCTACTGTCCCATTCACACAAAAAACATGGAAATTTGGTAAAACCGCCTTGCTGACCAAGAAGCAAGCATGTTACTTTAATGTCACCACTTATCATCCAACCATGAGCCGAATAGACAATTTTATTCAACACTATTTCTAGGTTTTCATAGCTCTCTTTCATATTTTCAGAATATGGTACAACAACAGGTATAGATGCATAAGTGTTACTATTGTGTAATAAAACAGCTTTTAAACTAGTTTTGGAAGAATCAATAAACAGCCTCCAGTCTTCTTTTTTGTATTCAACACCAAACTCTTTGATTTGACCTGGAATGTCTGAGCAGTACACTAAATCACCTTCTTGTTCAAAAAATTTTGAAAACTCTCTCTTCCTATAAACATATATGCTAGTTACAACTGCCAACAAGTTATTTTCTTTTAGTCTAGAACCAAGCAATTCAGCTTTTTCTTTTTTCAACCCAAGATCCCTAACTAAGTCATTAAGCTCAATCTGAGTAAACAGTTTAGGCTCTATATTTGCTGTAGCACATTGGAACTCTTCATCATCTTGCTCATCTATATCTATATCTGTTTCAGCAGTGCTGCCAACTCTTCTACATCCAGCACAAATTATTTTACAATTTTACTTGTAGTATATAAAAGCTGTTAAATTCTGTAATAAATCAAAACAATTAATATATTGATGTGCAAATGTGGAAAAATAGTAGGTGATACGGCTTAATAAGTGTCATATTTGGATTTAGCACCCTAAAAATCAGAATAATAAGGTGTTTTAAGTAAAAATGTTTTTTCATCGTTGGCCTGTGTTATTATTGTAACCATATAAATTGTAAATACCTTTTTTAAAATTCAAATAAATTAGTTTTTTTCTCTCATGTTTATGATATGATCTTATAATTCATAATCCTACAAATTTCAAATAGTAGGTAGATAACTGAATTTAATTAAATTAGTTGAAATTCTTTATTGAATAGCTTTGGAAAAAAAAGAAGAAACTATCGAACTTTCAACCGATAGTATTGGCCTATCGATAGTGCTAACTATCGACTATCGCCCAACCCTACCATGTACCCACAATACCTGACTTTATAATTATTAGAAATAATAATATAATCATTTCAACATTACAGAAAAACATTACTGAGTTCGGAAAAGATTTATTCAACATTTCTGCGATCATTCTTCCCCAAATGTTTCCGACCACTATGTGGGGCGTAAAGATACCATTGCATAATTGACATCCCACGAGTAGGCAAGTGCCGAAATAATAATAAAGGCCTAAAATTGCAAGAGGTAACAAACCTATATGACCTGTAACAGAACATTTTAACAAATATAAAAAAAATTTTGTTGCCAATTTAAAATATTTCAACAAGTTCCTACAAACTAGTAATACTAATAATCACCAAATTATAGTCGAAGTAGCACTGTTCTTATAATATATAACTCAACTACTGAGCATCGTCAAATTGTTCATATTTTCATGTTGAGAAATTTTTACTCTTTCATATTTTTTTGTGCAGAGCGAGCAAATCGGGCGACAAAATTGAAAGTGGCATAATTGATTTTATTAGTTGAAACCAATTAATAACTTATTAAAACTTACACCACCCATTTTTATAAGCTTTAAAGTACTGTTGTCTAAAATTGAAACACAGTCAATTCTATCCTGCTTAAGTAATTTTTAATAAGAACATTTGCAAAACCTTTATTTTCTGGAAATGAAGGAACCTTGACTTACACTAATTTCATTATTACCAGCTCAATCAGAGACCTAAGTAATAATCTGTTCTTTCATATTTTCGATTTTCTTACGAAAATAAATCTGTCCTTAAGACTATATATATATATATATATATTTTTTTTTTAAGTAGCTTATTTCTTCTATTAGGTATATAATTTTTTTATGGTAAAAAATTAATATTAAATAACTGATTCTTGTTTCCAATCCTGCAAAATTAGTCAACATTGAAACTCTGACAATGACTAAACACACATACTTATTTATTAACCCCCCCCCCCCCCCCCCCCATATGGACAGAGAAATTATCAGAAAAAAAATATGAATATTTCAATCTAAAATACTAAAGCTAATCATGAAATTACTCTGATACATCATTAATAATGCACTCCACTCAAATTTGCATGTAACCAAACTAAAAGAATGTACAAAAGACCATTAAAGACAGTTTGATGACAGACTTCATGGACATAATAACATATTTATACAAGACTGACTTAACACTAAAACTACCATGATGGGTCGAATGACCCTTTTCAGAATTTTTAGCAGAAGTTCTCGGAAACAACATCCATTACTTTTTGACTTTACTACTTTTATTCATTAATATATCAAAAGTGTTTTTTCAATACTGACCATCTCTTATTGTTTTTGTTTTTTTTACCGAGACATTAGAATAAGGTAGAAAAAAGTATACATGAAACGTTGGTAGTTTTAGTGTTAAAGCTGAAATATTCTCAAAAAGCTGTAAAGAGCTCTCCCTCATGCCTATCAGAGCAGGTACCACATATACTGACAAGAAATTCACTTATTGTTGTCACATTTTATAGCAGGTGTGAATGGAAAAATGGAAAAGTGATAAAAACAAAACAAAAGTGATTGCTTTTATATGAAGATCTTATTGTATAATGGAAGCAACCTTATAATAGTATTAAATCAATTAAGATTGAGCAGAATACACTTTATCTATAACAAGAGGTTATGATAAATAAGAGAAAGATAATTTTTGACTGCATAGCTTCGTTAGGAATAGTTATATCTTAAACTTACTAAAAGTCCCCGTCCTTGGGGGTGAGCTAACGGTGGGGGGGAGGGAAGAAGTTCCATATTTTTGGTTTTTTTATTATATCTCGAAAACAGTTGACTCTAGAAAAATATGTTTCAAATAAATACTAAAGCTAATTAAATTTACTATACAATTTATTATATATAAATTTGTGGTAATTTTAACTATTTACGAGATATAGGTTATTGAAAATCCGTTATTTTCGAAAAAAAAACAAATGTTACCTCATTTTTTGGCAAACTTTTGCTTCTAGTACCTTCCACAATCGTTTCTCAGAAAAAATGTAAGAATCAATATTATAGGAAATTTAATTAACTTTAATGTTTATTTGTAACATATTTATCTAGAGTTCACCGTTTTTGAGATATAATCGAAAAACACAAACTTGGGACCTTCTATCCTCCACCCCACCCTTAGCTCACCCCCCAGGGGCGGGGAGTTTTAGTATGTTTACCTTCTAACTACTCCTAATGAAGCTGTGAAGTCAAAAATTATTGCATATTTCATGCAATGTGTTTATGGACTGGACTATAAGATTTCCAGTTGATTTTAAAAATGAAATACAATCAAGAACAAACAATTTAGGTAGCAGTTACAGTTTGATTAAATTTTAACATAGTAAGATAAAAGTGTCAAAATATAAACATTTAAGAAATTAAATATTAATCATATTTCATTAACATTGAGAAAAAAAAAAAAAAAATGTGTTTACTTTCATTTTCAGTAAATAAGCTTCGAAAAACACCTCCAGTATTCTGAAAAAAAAGGCCCGAGGCAGAAAATTCATTTTCTTCCTTGCAGCGAAGCTAGAATAAAAATATATTAAATGAAGGATTACATTATAAAAATAAATAATAATAAATTGTATACTTATGAACTATCACCTCAAAAAATATTATAAAGCCAGTTTCAATTAAATTTTGAGCCCAAGAGTCAGCACTGAATTGATTAATTATTCGCTACTTCTATTGTATTTAATTTTTGGAAAACTAGTTTCAAATACGAGAAATTCATCTTCAGTTCTATATTCAAACGTTCAAAACATCAGAAATTTTATAGATGTATATTATGGATAAAAGAGTTAGTGATACTGTCAAAAGGGTTTTAAAAAAAAAAAACCTTTAAGAGAGTGCTGACACTTTGACCAGCCATGCAGGTCTTCTTGAGGGTAACTATTGCAGAAAGAGGTAATTGCAAAGTGTAACAATTTGTATATAACCGGATTTTTTCGACCTCGATGTGTTTTTTTTTAACCACCCTGACAGCATCATTGACTACTTTTCCATCAAATTATACAGTCAAATATATTCTTCCTTCAAACGGCTCGCCATGCTGTGCTTGGTCTTAACAGTGTTTGGAATAATTTATTGCTAAGTAAACATATTCCTCTTTTAGCAAAAAATGACATTTTTAAGTCTGTAACTAGATCAATTCCAATCAAGTTTGTGGCTATCGATACGCTAATAAAAAAGAAAGTGTCCAGAGGATCTTCATTAAGAAAATATTTAAATTGCCAAAAATTACTCCAAATTACATGATATATTTAGAGGCCAAAATTTCACCAATTCATGTTTTTACGTTTCAATTACAATTTAAATACATATTGAAGACCCTGGATCTAGATGGAGGTCGTTTAACAAAATTGGTTGCAGAAGAAGTGATCAAAAGGAAACTATTAAGGTTTAAGGAATGGATAAATTAGTCCGAGAAAGTCAAACGCAATTTTAACCCAGTTTTCAATTCTGCTGAAAAATTGGGGAAAGATTTAAAAGCATTGAAATCTAGCCTAATTATCTATTATGACACATGTTATATGGAAAGAGGTTTAAACGTCCAATATCACCAAATCTATAAGCAATTATCTATTGACATTGATTATATTAATTAAAATTTACCTATATCTGATATAGGCGTCATAATTAAAATTACAGGTGAACTTCTCAACTTGAACTACAAACCATTCAATCAGGGACAGAATTACATCTGTTCTATGTGTAATATGGGAGAAAATGAAGATGTATTTCATTATTTAGGACGTTGTAAAGTCTTAGAGGGAATGAGGAAAAAATATTTTGGTACAGTTATTATGACTGAAACTGATATGGTCAAATACCTAAATGGTGAAGACTGGGCAGCTCTAGCGAGTTACTTAAAAGAAGCCTGTATCTACCATTCCATTCTTATTCAAAAGTTTAATTATTAATAACCTAATAAATGTTTGGAAATTATTGATTAATAATATATGTTATAAATAGATAAAAATTATATTAATTAGATATCATTAAATAGTATAATGAATAGTACAATAATAGTTGGATATAAGTATATATTATTACTTGAGATATAATTAAGATATTATTATAGGATATATGGTAATTATGATATTATTATATAAGATTGTGTTATATATGTATTGTTTGTGAATAAATTAATTAATAGATTAATAAGTATTTACATATTTAAAAATAAAAAAACAATGATGACATAAAATAATTTTCAAATTAAAAGCGCTCCTAACAGACAGCCATAGCTATGTCTGTAATAATACTTTGAAAACTTTTGTAAATAACATAAAATTCTGTAAATATTATTAATAAAAGTATTTTCTATCTATCTATCTATATTCTTCCTCAGCATAAATTCGATTATAAATGTGATATCATTATCAAATTTCTTTATGTTTTGAATGTTGAATGAGCTAAAGAAGAATGTCTATCCTATATCCTATATATTTATTTAAAAAATATCCCTAGCTGCTGTGAAGAAGTCGAGAAATCTTAATCATGCATTTTTCAATAGATTTAATTTAACTCAACTATAAAAAAACTATAAAACCTTGTAAGAAGTACAATTTAAAAAATGTTTTCACAACACTAATATCAATTAAAATTGAGTTTTGAACTGTTAACTCATTTTCAATGTAATTGAACTATCGACTTTTTTTACAACCACCCATATGAAAAATACTTTTCCCATCCTCAGGTAAGAACCTATTTTATTGTTTCTATATTGTCAATATATTTAAAGACTATGATTTAATAAGACTATCTATTTTTTTTTTTTTTTAAAGATTGACAATGTGGAAATACAGTAAATAGGTTCTTACCTGAGAATGGGAAATTTACTTTCACGAAACATGTGAAATGAAATAAATTTATATAAGTAAAACAATAGACTTAAAATGATTGAGTTCTATAATTGAACCTCCATTGATGTTATTGGACATTGGAAATAATTTTGCGTAATTAGATGATGAATCCGACATAAAATAATTAATAACTTTTTTCTATAAAGTTTAGACTTTTTGAACTTCTATTATTGTAGTACCTCGCTGTGCAAAGCTTTTAAAATTCTGAAACTTTTTTACATAGGAAAAGAGATTGAGAAGTGAATTCAAGATGGCAACTTAACTCTCTTGATTTCATATTGTTTACACTTTCCTTGAAATACTTATCAATAAAATTAAAAATAAAATTGGTCTTTCATACTTTTCAATTAATTTAATATTTTTTTCAGAATATATAAAAGATATTTGTCACTATCCATACTATATGAAAAGATAAGCCATTTTTCGTTTATGATCACTAACCACAAAAATTACAAAACCAATCTAACCTAAATTTTAACGCTATCATCTTCATAGTTCTAGGAAGGTTTATCAACAATCAAATTTCTGATTTTTCATTTGTTATTTAAAAAAAAGCGATATTTGGGTAGAAATGAAGTTTGAAAATTGACCGATAGGTGGCGAGCTCCATTCTGCTAGAGAGGTTACAAATTAGGTTTAAAATTGATAATAAAATTTATATATTTTCAACCAAATCATTATTTTAAAAAACGATAAATATGTGGTGCTATATGTGGATCCCAGAGAAATTTGAAAATCAGTTGATATGTGGCTGACGCCATTCAGCATAGTTTTAAGTGGTTGAACTATCTACATATTGAAACAATATGTACCAAATTTTATTGTCGGTCCATTTGGATTACCAAGTCATACATTTTTATTGGTTATCAATACACAATAATTATTCTTTTGAGTAATCTTCAACTACCTAATCTGTGTTATGGAGGTTGTTCTAAAAAACAATTGCCGTTTTGGGCTCAGAGATAGAGTAAAAAGTCGAAAAATTAACTTCATTTTTCTTGAATGACTAAATTTCTATCATTTCTTACATATGTTAAATTTTTGAAAAATACTTGGCAACCATGAGTTTTTGTTTTTTTAATTTTTAATAATTTTTTTATGCCTAAAGAAATGATTTTTATGTCATGGGTGTTACCTAAATTAAATAATTTCATAAAGATTATATTTTTTTTTTTAATTTTCTCAGGACTACAATAAAATTATATTATGGGACATCTAATTTTGCTAAGAATCGGTTATTGGGTAGATAATAAAATTATCTCAGAGGTCGGTAAAACGTAACTTTTAGTCAGGAGTGTTACCAACGTCTCTATAATTTAGTTTCCATTTTCAAAAATGTGGTCTTCTTTCACTCATAAGGAACATTTTTCTTTATTTAACATAAAAATCTTAACCTCACTGTAGAATGAAGTCCGTAAGGTAACACTACTGACATTAACCTCATTTTTCCATGCTGATGAACTTTTAGATACTATTTAACCAATAGAAAACTAAACAAACCAAAATAGGCTCTTTGAGAATATAAATGTTATTTGGAGATTTAATAAACATTAAGTCAAAGACATTTTATATCGGTAACACTCCTGACATTGAATAAAAATACTTACTATTGTTTTCTTTTTGGTATTAATATTAGAAAAAGAAGCTGAGAGAGCTAGTGGAGAGCGACTTGGAAGAGGAGCAGGCTGCTTTCAGGCCTCAACGCCAGACCCAGGACCATATCTTCTCTCTCAGAAAAATAATAGAGAAGTCATGGGACCGGGGAAAGAGTATTTTCTTGGCATTTATAGATTTGAAGGCTGCCTTTGATTCGGTTCCTAGGCAGAAACTGTGGAACGCTCTTTCATGAAAGAACATCCCTCAGGGATTGATAAAAGCTATTAAGTCGACCTATCATGATTCCAAAGGAGTAGTGAGGATTAATGGAAAAGAGTCCGATACGTTTGCAATAAATAAAGGTGTAAAACAAGGATATAGTTTGAGCCCCCTCCTGTTCATTATATACATGGATGAAGTTTTGAAAATTTGCAAACGTAGAACAGCCCGTACTACTATTGGAAAGTGGAATATGATGAAAATCCTTGCCCAAGTAATGGTATTCGCGGATGACATTGTCCTTATAGCTGATACCAAACAGAGCCTACATCAAGCTGTAATTGAATGGGAGGCCGATCTTGAAAGGAAGGGAATGACCATTAATTTCAAGAAGAGTAAAATAATGCAAATTGGTCGGGAACAGGAATGCGTTGAGGTATTTTGCAAGGGTGAAGCATTGGAAATGGTATACGACTACACTTACCTAGGAACAGTGATAAGCAGGAATGGAAAGGTAGACCAGGAGATATCCAATAGAATAAGGAAGGTAAACTCAATCTACTACCACCTCTGCGACACGGTTATAGGGAAAAGAGAGGTGGAGAAAAATGTTAAGTTACATATCTTCAAAGCTGTTTACCTGCCTACTCTCCTATATGGAAGTGAAAGCTGGGTACCACTAGGGAAGCACCTAAGCAGAGTTACTGCAGCGGAAATGAGGTACCTTCGGAAAGTAGCGGGGTGAACCAGAAGGTGTCGGATCAGGAATGATAGGACTAGAGAGGATCTAGGGGTTGTCTCTCTGAAGGATACCCTTGAAAAGAGGTAACCTAGATGGTTCGGACATCTCTACCGGATGAATGAGGACCGAGACCCGAGAAAGTACTTTGAGGCCAGACCAACAGGAAAACGTCCCAGAGGGAGACCCAAAACTCAATGGATGGACTACATCTCCAAGGTGGGAGAGAAGAGAGGCAAAGACTGGAATGCCATGAGGGCGCTGGCTCGGGATAGGGAGGATTGGTTTGACTGGACAGAGGCACCTCCACGCTGAAAGGCACTAAGGAGGAAAAGAATGAAAAGAAGAAGGCCATTATTTTTTTTTTTTTTTTTGTTGACAGTTTTCAAAACTAATTAACCTCTCTCCTCAAGGAACAGGAAGTAACTGATTTGACAATCAGAATAAGATATAATACTTTTGGAGGAATTCCCCCCCCCCTACCCCTATGGAGCAAATTTCTTAGATCTCAAGATCACAAAGAACAGTAACACTTCTGAAAACATTTTAGTTTTGAAAATTTGCAAACTTAGAACCACAGGGACAGCATTATATTTTTTGGCTGTCTGTATAGTCCATATTTATTGAAAAAAATAAAATAAAAAATACGCGGATATTGTTCTTTAGGATGTGCAATTTTAATTTACATCAATAACAAAAACAAAATGTTGCCTTTTGTAAACAATACTGCTTATTTTTGTCATATTGAGCAGGTGGCAGTAACACTCCTGATATTTATAGTAGTTTTCAAAACATTTTTTCCATTTTTCTTCATAAGAAATATACTCTGGAGAAAACATTTCCTACAAAAATTACAAAAGATGTGGTAGAGTAGTAAAAAAAATCAAATATAAGATAACGTCACCATCTGTCACAAAGTGAAGTACGAGGGACAGTTTGTTTGACGAAAGCGAAAATAACAGTGTTTTTTTTAGAATTACCCTTATACAACTTCCTATTAATGTTCCTTTGCTATTAAAATTAACAAACCACAAGCCAAGAGTTACGAAACAGTTGGAATAGATCTTCAGACTGATTGTTACTCTTCCACTCAATTATATGTAAGACTTTTCAGAACTGGAAACCAATCAAATCATTCTCATGACATCTTGAGACAAAACTCGAAATATAATTTATTCAGAAGTATCTTGACTTAATTTTTTTTTTCTTTTTTACAAGCTTTCTACAATACAAGATTTTTTATTGGTAAATAAGTAGAACTTCAATTATTAGTTAAAATTATCTAAATTCTTTACTTATGAGAGCGGTTGAAGCCACCACAAGGTTGCTAGTGTTGTATAATATACTACGTCATTAATTCCAAACTCAATAATATTAAGGCATGTACCTGTATGAGGGAAGGATTATCTGGAGATTCTTTTTTTCCAGCGCTATTCGGGAACTGAATACAGTAACCTTCAAGAGACTTCACTAAAGAAACCTGAATGATTCCGTTAAGAATTACAATCAATGTTATTTCTATGAGTTTTTTGGCTGGAGTGTTGAAAATACTGTAATACAAAAAAAATTCTCTGTAATATGCTGCGAGGGTGATAAACTTATAGAAAAAATAGTAAAACAAATATAGGAGTACAATTATACCGATTCCTGAAATCCGTGATTTGATCTATTAATAAATTCCAGATTGCACCCAAAATACCTCCAATCAATCCAAATAGAACATATATTGGTATTTCAGATAACATAAATGATTTCTCTGCATGTTTCATTGATTCAAGGAATATATTCTCTTTTGTTGCAACACAATCTAAAAAAAAAAAAAAAAGATAAAAAGACTTTAACAAAATATACTTATTTGGCTAACAATCAGAGGCTTACCTACATGGGATGTCCCCCTTCCCGTAGTGTAATAAAAGAGCAAGATAAAACAAAGGAAAAACTACAACATTAAACTTTAAGATTTATTATTTTTAAAAACTAAATAAAAATGATATCTTATAAGGTAAGATATATTCATCTTATATTTCTTCAAATCTCCCATTTTTTACGTGTTAGTAATGGGTCGTTCTGGGTGAAACGGAACTTGGAACTGGTTCCAGCTTTGAGCCGGTTTATAACGAAACCTATCATCCAAGTTTTTCGTTCCAGCTAGAACGAAAATCACCGCCAAAAGATTTCTCGTTTCGTTCCCTCAGTGTAGTAGAGTGTACATTGCTTCTCTTGTTTCTCTCCACCCAAGGTCGTTCCGACTGCATTGTTGCGTTAATCGTGCCGCTCTTGGTCCCCCTCCCCAATACTTGAGTCTTTTAAAAAAAAATACAGAGACCCTCAGCTCCTAAAAATTCCATTCAGCTAGTCAAACTGACGTGAAACGAAAACTGGAACTGGTTCCAATATAGAAACGGAACGTAAAATCTGATTCCACTTTTAAGTCGGAACGGCCCTTCACTATTACCATTACTTATGCGTAACCTAAAAGGTGTTACCTTCACAAGTAACTAATGTGAAAAGAAAATGAGATTTATTGGAGTTATTGCAACTGGGTAGGCGAAGTCAACACCGCTCTGTTTAACCCTTAAACGCTTTCTAAAGTAAAATACATTGATTAGCGAATTAGCAAATAAGCTGCCTGTTAAATTTTCAGGCTTCATTGTTATCTCTTGTAAGATGAGTACCATTTACTTTCTTGTAATCAGTAAACGAAACAGTATTATAAGGTAATACAATAAAATACAGTTCCTGGTTAGGTTTATTTTAATGCTTACTTTCAGAAATAATAATGATGTTTGTGTAATATATGCAGGCAGTGCATATTGTGGTAGCACTGGCCTCGCCATCTTGTAATTGATGCTACGTTGAAATAGACGCTACGAAGAGAGATGCTTGTTCTGAGAATACCGCAGTTGTAATAAAGAAATTTTAACACTTACAGATACCGGACTAAATTTCTATTTTTTACATTCCTTCGCCATTATGCATCTTGAATCTCCAAGCTCCACCATTTTGGATATTATTTACGTCACTTCCCGTTTCCAATGTTTTATATAATCAGGATAAGAAACATTACTCTTTTCTTTAACTACAGTAAAGGATCCTTGAGCCTAGTACACACTAGTATACCACGTTACACAATTTGTCTAGAGACGGTCTATAGACGCCGTTCCTTGTCTCACCTAACGTCCATAATGTGATGTAAATTTTTCAGTCTCATCTTCGCTGTTCACCATAGCAGACAGTGTTTTGTGTATAATGATTTGCAGCTCAGAGCTAATTACGGTCATGCATCCCCAGAATCCAATTTTTTTTTTATTTGAATAAAATAATTAAAAACTATATGTTAACAGATTATTAATTATTTATTCATTATAAATATTTATTGTTACGTTACAACTATTACCATTAATTATAAAAGGATGGTTCGAAGAGGAGTTTAATATTAAATTTGAATTTGAATAGGTGGAAATGAATGGCTTAGATATGGTATCAACTTGTCCTTGTAGAATTACCTGTTATTTCACCAACTAGTGGATAAAGTAGCACATTAAACAGCTGATATTGATATAATAGCGTCCTAATTATTAAATGGTTGCAGTAGAAAATATTCTAAAACTTTGAGAAATAAAAGTAAAAAAATTGAACCACACTTCTTGTTAGTTGGAGATAGACAGGCACGTGTCTCGTCTATAGACGCTGTGTAACGTCCACACTGCCAAAATGTAGCACAATATGTCTAACCTTAAGATACATTTACACCAACCGAGTATTATTTGCGAACATTGTTCGCAAACGTTCGAGAACAAGATGCGCAATTGGTGTAAACACTCACCCGAACCGAACAGGGTTTGCGAACCCTGTTCAAGAGCGTTCCGCTATTTGTCGGTAAACTGGCGAATCATCGAAGAGATACAGTCTTTTGTTTTGTTGCTCGCCCAGTGTGAACGCCTAATAAACTAATAAACAATCATTTCGACTAAAAAACTATCATTTCAGAGAACATAATGGGTGTGTTTTAATTTCAACTTGTGTTATTTTATTTTCACTTTACTTTCCAAATGGATTAGAACAACGAAACATTTTTTCAGCTGATTAGATTGTACGAAAAGAAGACAGAGCTTTGGCAACCCGACTATAAATACCATATTAATAAATTGAAGAAATTGGATGCTTGGGAAGAAATCGCCACTAAAATGGGGTATATAGTGAAGAAATAAGGGGGAAAATCAATTCCTTACTTGTATCTCACAGAAGAGAAATTATGAAGGAACAAGCCTCAAAAGGAACCGGAAAAGGTAAAGATTTCCACCTTCTGCGTTCCTTCCTCTGTCGATGTTTCTCGATTTCAGACAGTACCAATATCACTTGAGGTAAGCATGATGATATAGAAGGATCAATACAATTAGGATTGATGAATTAAGTGCCACTTCTATTGAGATTATTTTATTTGAAAACTAGTTTCGAATGCTAAACATTCATCTTCAGTTCTCCGAGGTAACTAAAACACACAGTCATCAATCCTAATAGTACCAATATCGACGTAGGACAAATAGAAAGTTTTGATAAACCCGGGTGCCATTCGGAAGTTTTGTTGGGAACTTAGTCGAATGCTGGAGAAAAACTAATCGTAGGACGTGCGGTGTGAACGGGAGCCCCTCCTGCATGTTTGCAAACGTTCTTGAACGTTTTCGAACAATGCTTGGTTGGTGTAAATGTCTTTACATGTCATCCCCTATTCCGATCGGAAGACTATAGTCCTACGACTTATGTTTTCGTTTGTAGACATGGTTTAAACTATAGACTTGTCTATTTAAACATCGACGACGTCTATAGACCAAAATCGCGCAACATCTCTATTAGTGTGGACTAGCCTTAAGTCAAGGATCTCAAAGATACAAATCTGTGTCAGCATCTAATAATATAAAATTTATTATTAATGTATATTTGGTAAACTATTTGGGTCTTTACATAGTAATTAAAATATTTCACTTAAACGATAATAAATGATAATAAATTCATTACCAATACAGCCTTTAAGAAAGTTTACTAAAAGACTTAATGTGAAGCCGCAATTTATCGCTGAAACAAATATTAAAAATGGCATTTCAGGGCCCCACAATGACAAATTTTCTTCGAATGCTATCATTATGCCAGCTGGAAAAATATTATTAAATTAATAATATTTTATGATAATATTTATTTATAATACGTCACACTGTAATCAACCAAAATAATTAATTATAAGCTATTAATTTTGAACTCAAATATTAATTTGTATTTCTATTCCATTCGAGTAATACAAAATATTGAGAATATTTTTATTATTCAACGAAAATTTAGTTTATATTATTATAACAATTATTATTTATAAATTTAATTATATCTAGCAATCTCCATGAGATATTTTATCAAAAAAATTTTATCAGCCTACGAAAATTCTGGTAAAATATTTTACTCAAACATTGACTTAAATCTAAAACTAATAATATGTCTTCCAATTTGTTAATAGGGATAGTCAAGATAAATTGAAAATCTAGTCAAAATAATTTGTAGCAAAATAGTTTTTATAAAACGCTCAGGTTACTACAAAAGAGAAAAGTTAAGTTAGAAACAGTGTAATGTTTATGGAATGTTGACTGTAGGCCTCAAGGAAATCATGAAGCTATATTTCTATTATTTGCTGAGTCAGTGTTACAGGCAGATGTTTGGTTATTTCTTGAATAAGCCTAAGAATCGGATATCGATTGTGAATTACATAAAACTATAGGTATATATATATTTATATTTAAAAACAGTACCAAACCTTATAAAATTGGTTTAAATAAGGTCAGGTTTTTAATGTTTAATATTTTTAAAGCAACTTTTTCCAATTTTATATAGTTTGGGTAGGAAATATGTTGCCATTGTTTCCACAACAAATCGATTATTTCCTAGAGCCGGGTGAACCATCTTATCCACAAGTAATAAATTAAGGGGAAATTTTTTGGGAAAGTTACTTTTCCTACATTTTTTTAATGAAAGTTCACAGGTGAAGTTGTTGGAAAGAGCTATCGATAAATATAAAAATCAAAGTGAAGCATCGGAATCAATCTGTAAGGATTATGCGGGTTTGACGAATTTGGTGGAGCAGTGGTTCGATGTAGCTATTTAAATTATTTAAGACGATAAAAACAACAGAAGTATTATTTTAACGTGATTGGCTTCTTAAAATGGCATTTCTTAAAAAAAAAAAAAAAAAAAAAAAAATCACACCGTATATCGAAACTTTTGGTCACCAATCTATCGTCGTTTATCACTTCGTTTATTCAGAGCATCAAAAATTTTTGTTTTGGAATATCGATACTTATATAATATTATTATTATTATTATTATTTTATAAGAAGTATGTATCATCATAATAACCACGATATAAGCTCCTTAACGAATTTCGGCATTTATACGGAGTATAGCGAGGAGATATACAAATAGAGCAGTCACGAGTGGAGTGGGGGTGGGATTCGTTCCCCCTCCACTATGCTACCCTAACCTCAAAAGTTACAAGTGTTTGCTTTTTATTTCTTATTTTAGAGAGAGAGGAAGATATTTTTTTATGTTTTAGTTTAACTTAAACAAGGAATGGGTTGCATTCGAGACTATATAAATGAAAATCATAGTTGTCGACTAAAAAAAATTTATCGTTTCGGTCGTCTGGAGGGGGGGGGGCTTCAGCCCCTAAGCTCCCCCTTGGTTGCGCCAGTGGTGAGTTGGGAACTGGGCTAACCCTGGGTAGCGTAGTGGTGGGGGAATACTAGTCCCACCTCCCTGTAGTCCCGCCCTATCTCAATAGCAGCTCTATAGTATAGTATATCTCCTCGCTGACGGAGTATCTGCAGTAGGGACACTGAGTGTTGGAAGTGATGTGCGAGGCAACACTGAGTGTTGAAGGTTATGGATTATTAAATGGATTGGCCACTGCAGCAATCACTGTATAAACATTTTATTTTCTCATTATTTTTATTTAGATAATTTTTTAATTTATAATAATGTTTATATGGAAGTTTTTTTTGTAATTTTTATTTTTATACAATGCAGTGCCATTGTATACGGCAGTATGAAATCAATGGGGTAACTCACTCCAGTTGATACCTATAACCATAATTATTACAATTCTTTTTGTGTTCTTTTGTGTACTGTCCTTTTTGTGTTCTCTTTACAAAATTAATTATTGAAATATTGATTTAGTGAACAAGGCTAGTCTAAGGAAATTATATCTGGACTAGCATACCCCCTCGCGACTTCGTTCGCTCTCATAAAAAAGAACTGAGATTATTATAACTAATCATTCATTTGTTTATCAATAAAAATCTTGTATTGAAGCATAAGGAATTCAGCATAAGTTCATCAATGATATTTTCACGAATGGCAGTAATTTTTAACCTTGTTAAATCTGAATTGTAAGGCGTTTGAAGAGTAGGTAAAAGCATAATTAAACATCCAATTTGGTAGAAATAGTTTTATTGATCCATTTGGTTGGATTTTAATTACTAACCATAGAATTATATAACTGTTTGTTTGGCAAACCTCGTTTTACGTTGCATATACGTACACGTAAATACGTTGCACTCAAGAGTATAATTTTAATTATTATTATTATTATAGTAAAATAATTTATTATACACCTTCCTAGAACTATGAAGATGTAGTTAAAATTTGCTACAGTTGGGTCAAATAGTTTTATCATTTCAAACTTTGTTGCAAAATGGCCACATATCGCTCGATTTTTAAAATACACTGGGATCCATATGTCGCTCCATATATTTATAGCTTTTTTAATTACAATTAAATTGGAAATAAGTAATTTTTATCATAAATTTCTAGCTCTATACAGGGTGAGTATCTCTTAGTGTGAAAAAAAAAATTGGGTTAAACTAGATCAAAAATGTAGTTAAATGCCGCAAATCTCACCTTTCTATTCCAATCCGTTGGAGATATACGATAAATCAAAGACTTTTTTGAGGAAATCACGTTTTTTTTCCATTCCATAAAAACTGTAATATCTCCATTTTGTCTAAATATTTTTCAAATTTTGGCCAAATTTTCAGATTTAGCATTAAATTTCCTATAAGAACAGAGTACACGTAACCTTGAATTTTACAAACTTGGTATCTAAAGAACAGCTTGATCTTTACCTTATTTGGGGAAGTCAAAATGTCTTATTTACTTCAACGCTCACCGTTTTTCGTAAAAACTATCCACAAAACGTCAAATCTCACAAAAACTTGCAAATTTAATCAGCTTTCGAATGATATGTTAAACGTAATGATTTTGTTTCAATTTCATAAATTCCATTAAGGGATTGTCATAATGTTTTATTAACCCAAGTAACTGATTTGTATACAAAATGAGAACACCATGTTTTTTCGGTTTCAAAAGTAAATATCTCCATGAAATTGAGTTTTTGATCTAGTTTTTTTTACACTAAGAGATACTCACCCTGTATAACACCGTACCTTTGTAACCTCTCACGAACGGTACTCGCCACCTATTGGTCGATTATCAAACTTCACTGCGCACCACATATTTATCGCTTTTTTATGGCAATATAATTGAAAAATCTTTAAATTTTATTATTGCTAAACCTTCCTTGGAACCATGAAGATGATGTAGTTAAAATTTGTTACAGATTGGTTCAGTGGTTTTCGCGGTTAGTGATCACAAACGAAAAATGGCTTGGCCTTTTATATAATAGTACAGATTTGCAATTTTGTAGTATGTGAAGGAGGTGGGAGATAAAGACGTACCTAAATACGAACTGTTTCGCTCTATTTATTGTTGAGATAAATTGTTTTATAACGTTTTGTTTATTATTATATTCATTGAAAGATTTGTGCGTGTTAGACTTTTTTTTCTCTTTTTAATTCGGTTGATACTGGCAACACTGTTTTATTGTAACCTACCCCTATGTTGGTTTTACCACGTTTGTGCCTCATGGTGTTTTGTTAAGTGTTTATAATGTAATAAGTCTTTTTATAATTATATTTAACTTTTGTCGACTCTGCTAGTTTTTATTTAACCCATTTACCTCAATAGGTTATGGGTCTAGCAACTTCTGCGCGTAATTTCGGAGATAAAATACGGTTCGGTTATTGAAGTGATAGCGTCCCCTTATATTGTTTTCATAACGAAGTTTTTCGGAAAACGAGATGGATCTAAAGATTAACATTGGTAATCTTGAAGGAAAAAGCAACTGGGCGACGTGGAAATTTAAGATTCTGATACTTCTAAGGAGTTTTCCTAGTGGAGATGAAGTTGTCACAGGAAAGTTAACATGCCCTAAGCCTGTATCTACCGGAGCATCAGAACAGGAGGTAAAATATTACTATAATTAAAATGAACAGTTTAAAACTGCGGATACCAAGGCCATGCTGGTTTTGACTTCTAATATGACGGAGGAAACATTAACCAAAGTGATCAGATTTAACTCGTCTTGAGAAATCTGGCTTGAGTTACACAGATTGTACGATGGTGTATCCGAAGATAAAACATTTGACTTGTGCATGCAATTCTTTAATTTAAAATATTCCTCAGATGATGATATGGCAAGTCATCTTTCTAAAGTCAAAAATCTTTGAAATAATCTCAACATTGAATTAAATACTGAAAGTAAATTGCCAGAGATACTTCTGATTTGTAAAATCCTTGACACCTTGCCGTCAGGATATTTTTCTTTTAGGTCAAGTTGGCAATTAATGCCTAAGTCAGAACGAACTGTTGAAAATTTGACAAGTCAACTGTGTGCTCACGAAAGGGCTCTTGGAGAAATTAATACAAATAGAAATGTCTCTAAGGCTGACGAGGAGGCGCTTGCTCTTTCTAAGGGAGATTTGTCCATTAAAAAAGTTCCTAAAAAGAAATTTACTTGCCATTATTGTAAAAAAGAGGGCCACTTAATAAAGAATTGTATAAAATGGAAAAGAGATGGGCGTCCGCCAAAGCCTGAGGCAACTCAAAGTAACACCCTTACTCTCTTTGTTTCTCACATTTTTCACGCTGAAAGTGATGATATAAATTGGTATGTGGATAATGGTGCCACTCATATATGCAATAATAAAAAATTATTTAAATGTATTAAAGACTTTGACAGACCACACCAGGTTGTAACAGCCAATGGTCAAAAAGCTGGCGCATTAGGCTTTGGAAATGTGGAATTACATACATCTGTGGGTAAAGTTATTACGTTGCGGGATGTATGGTTAGTGCCTTCCATTCACAAAAATTTGTTTTCAGTTTTGGCAGCCCACGATAGATGTCCTCAGAGTAAATTTATTTCATCAGCAGGAACATGCAAATTTATTGTCAAAAATGAAGTCTTTATGACTGGACAACGGAACATTAATGACGGTTTATATAAACTTAATTTACATAATTTCTTACTCTCAACTAATAATGTTGTAGCTAGTGATCACGAGGGACTCATGCAACTCTATCATGAAAGACTTGCACATCAAGATAAGAGACATACAAAAGAAGTGATTAAGAGAGAATTAGGTATTGAATTAAAAACTGACCCTAGCGTTTGTGAAGGATGTGTCTATGGTAAGGCCCATAAATTAAAATATGGAAACCGAAATGACAGCACATAATTCCAACAAAACATGGACGTTGGTGAATCCTCCGATGGATGCAAAAGTTTTGCCTTGCAGATGGATTTACAAGATCAAGCGAAACCCTGATGAAAGTATTGAAAAATTCAAAGCTAGACTCGTAGTGAAGGGATTTAATCAGGAAAAAGGAATTAATTTCAATGAAACCTTTAGTCCTGTGGCTCGTATGAGTTCCATTAGGACTATATTAAGCGTTGCAGCTCATAAAAGGATGAATCTGGCTCAATTCGACGTATCTACTGCATTCCTGTATGGCACACTTAATGAGAAGGAAATCATTTATATGCAACAACCAAAAGGCTTTAATGATGGCTCCAAGAAGGTCTGTAAACTAAATAAAAGTCTGTATGGACTCAAACAGGCCGCCAGATGCTGGTATGAAAGATTTAATAACTTTATGACTAAATTAAAATTTGTTCCTCTTCATGCAGACCCCTGTATATTCATCAAAAATGAAGATGGGAATCAGTTGATTGTTGCATTATACGTTGATGATGGATTAGTTGCATCCACTTGTAAGAAATTCTTAGAAAAGTTCTTAAATGATTTGAAATCTGAATTCAAAGTTAACTCTAAAGAACTCAATCATTATCTTGGTCTCGAAATAAGTATAGATGAAGATGGAATTATAGTCCACCAAAAATCATACATTAAGAAAATACTGAACAAATTTGGGATGATTGATTGCAAGGAAGTGTCCACTCCGATTTTGGATAATCAAGACTATAACAATTACAAGAATGAGACAACAAATTACCCTTACAGGGAGGCTGTAGGTGCCTTAATGTATCTTGCGACCTCTACTAGGCCTGATATAGCATATGCCGTTAGTGTTGTATCAAGATGTCTTGAGAAGCCAACGGGTGAGGATGTAATGAAGGTAAAAAGGATCTTCCGCTATCTGAAGGGGACACAAGACAAAAAGATAAGATATAATTTTAATTCTATTAATGAAATTTTAGCATACAGTGACGCAGATTTGGGTGGAGATATCACCACTGGTAGATCAACTACTGGGGTCATTGTTATAGATTCTGGAGGACCTGTGTCATGGACAAGCCAAAGACAGACCAGTGTAGCTTGTTCCACAACGGAAGCAGAACTGGTGGCCGCCAGTGAAGCCACTAGAGAGATTGTTTGGCTGAAATCTCTAATTGAATCTCTCTCACCATCCGATGCGATCAACATTCCTACCCTGTTTGTGGACAACGAGGCCGCGATCAAGCTTGCAAAGAATCCGGAGTTTCACCGTCGGACGAAGCACATTCGTATCCGACACTTCTTCGTGCGGGAAGTCTTGCAAGACGGACAACTTGAAATCAAGTCAATCGCAACCCAGGACCAACTGGCGGATTTCCTAACGAAGCCTCTTCATGGACCACGACTGAAAACATTATTGGAAAAGGTTGGACTAAAATGAAATACTTAATTCAAAATCTTTTCAATGAGGGGGAGTGTTGAGATAAATTGTTTTATAACGTTTTGTTTATTATTATATTCATCGAAAGATTTGTGCGTGTTAGACTTTTTTTTCTCTTTTTAATTCGGTTGATACTGGCAACACTGTTTTATTGTAACCTACCCCTATGTTGTTTTTACCAAGTTTGTGCCTCATGGTGTTTTGTTAAGTGTTTATAATGTAATGAGTCTTTTTATAATTATATTCAACTTTTGTCGACTCTGCTAGTTTTTATTTAACCCATTTACCTCAATATTTATTACTTATTTTGGTAGCTTACAAAGGTAACTAAATTATAATTACTTAGTGAATTGTTTAATAATATTAGTATTACCAATAGGAGTCCCAAAAGCCGCAGTAAACCCAGCAGCAGTACCAGCAGTGCCCATATTACGCCTTTCAGAATCTCGTTGAAAAAAAGCGAATGGTTGAAACTTACCAAAACTCATAAAAGGTGTTATGCTGCCAATAACGCAGCCCATGAAAACCAACGGGCCTTCCTACAGGACAGGATAATAAACAATAACATGTTTCATAACGTATTTCTATTTAAAAAAAAAAAAAAAAAAAAAAAAAAAAAATGAAATAGCATATCAACCTATAGCCGAGATACTCAAACCATTTCCCTTTTTCTTTTTTTAAATGGAACATATTTTACCGATGACCTAGTTGCTCGAACCGATACCTTTTTGGGTAACGCGAGGCCATTACGCCTAGGTTGATATCAGGAAAGTAGGAGCAGTTAGGAGTTAAACTTTCGCATACTAAATAACACACACGATCTTTACTAGGAAGCAGGTTCTTTAAATCACATATATATTTTTTTTTCCGAAAAAATCGAAGGGTACGTATTTTGTTTGGTAATTACGAAAACCATTTTTGGACGTTTCGAAAAAATTCAAACTAAACCGTAAATATATCAAGTGATATATCATATTAAAGGGCATTTCAAATGTAAAAGAATGCCGCGAATTCGAGCTCTGTAGGAGTAATAGTTTTTTAATGGCATAATTTTGAATACACAGAGTGAGGACCGAAAACACTAATTTTTTTAATTTTAAAAGCTTATAACTAGAGCCCGGATTCTCGTGCAATTGCATCTTTTTATTGCAAGCTCGTAATCAGCCAGGGACAAATTATTGATATGAATTAGGATGTTTAGGCCCAAATTTACCTACAAGGGGAGGACACACACAGTCTCTCACGGATCTTGTTGGCAATTTTTTTGGAGGTTCCTGGTCAAAAAATATTAGACAGGTATTTTGCCGTTCCGACCAATGGGCCCTAGAAGCCGAGAAAAAAAATAAAATAGCATTAAACTAATTTATTTTTTATCTCGAGTTTAAAAAATGATATCGACATGATTCTTGCACCAAGATTTTCAGTTTTGATTGCGAATTAAAGGAAAAATACAGTCGTTCCATAGATTTTGGTTTAGGTTAATTAAATTCTAAAAAAATGATTAGTTTTTCAAGCAAACTACCTCTATAGATTTTTTCACACAAAAATTGAGGTCAGATTCTAATTCAGCACCCTCAAAAACATTAAAAAACCGTTATTCAACAAAATCAAAAAATATCATTTTGATGAAAATGAAATTTTAAAACCGATTATTGGTTACATACCTTTAAATCGTCATTACTTTGTCATGCAATTCACTGGTTGGTATCGCTGGAAAGAGGAGGGTCTCAGCTTTCTTTTGATGTATATAAATGTAAAATTCGATGAACAAAACCTATTAAAAAAATTGGAAAATCCGAAAAACATTTTGATTTTTAACGTGAGTTTGAAACCAGATAGGATGATGAAACCAAATACATTTCAAGCGTATTACCACCCTATATTTTGTGTAAAAAAATAAAGTTGATACGTAAAACCGTCTAAGCGTAATTCACGTTTTTATCAATTTAAACAAAAGTTGCCTACCATGTTTTGGTCAGGCAAACTTTGAAGCTTACAAACTTTTATTTTTCTATTTGGATGAAATTTTGTATTTAAGGGTTCTCTTGAATGCTGAATTCGAATCCGATATCGGTTCTTGTGCAAAAATTATATTGAATATACTTCACTTGAAAAATTTTAGCTTTTACACTGTAAAATGTAAAAATTCTTTTAGCCCTAGAATTCCATCTCAACACCCTCAAAACTCAGGAAACGTATGTATATATATAGATATCAATAAAAAAAAAAAAAAAAAAAAAAAAAAAAAAAAAAAATATATATATATATATATATATATATATATTTTTTAAGTTTTTATTGCACGATTTTGCACGATTTCAAGTTTTTACTACACATTTCAGAATTTTTCTTGCACCAAAATCCGGGCTTTACTTATAACTCAAAAACCATAAGTCAGAAATATGTAATATTTAACATTTTTACTAGCCTTGGTAAGTACAGCTGCTATACCAAAAATCATAGAAATCGAAGAAGTCAAGGTCCAAACCATTGGTTGATTTGACATGGAATGACCCAGCAATAAAAATTCATTATTTTTATAAATAGTCTCTTAATGAAACGGATAGCAATTTATAATAAAATGATAAATAAAGTGAAAAGCTTCAGAAGTCAAATAACTGGCAATGTGTGAGAATAATATAATTGAAAATTAATAATATTATGTTATTAATATCAAAATAATAGTAGTAAAAATTAAAAGGGTAGTTAATAACGGTGGATGGATAAATAAAATGTAAGTATAAGATATTACTTATAAGTTTAAAAGTGATTAAGAATAATAAATGAACACTCTTTCGGTGCTTTTGTTAAAAAATATGATTAACTTTTGTTATGAAATAGAACGAATGTTTACTGCATAGAAAGGTTATATTAACAAAACAAAGAACAGTACCCATGGACAGTACCATGGAGTTATAGACAAGTGGAGGAGGCTTACCTTTCAATAGCCAGGGCAGGCAGCCATTTTGGTGTGAACCATATTATCAGTATATTAGCTGCTTATCAGTTTTTGGTTTCCAAGGCTTTATGCTGCTGTTATTTTATTTTAGTGATTTACTTATTTTATTTATTACGAACCCTTTCCATTGGTCTTGCCTATACGGAATGCAAGTCGCCAGTTGGGCATAGTGGGCGTGGATGGTTAGTGTTTTGGTCTCGCCCCTCACGGAACAATATACGGGAAGGGCTCTCCATAATACTGTAACTCCATGCTGCTCTAGTTACATATGTACTGTCCATGGAGTTACAGTACTATGGAGAGGCCCTTCCCTTGTTGCGTGAGGGGCGAGACCAAAACACTAACCATCCACGCCCACTATTCCCAACTGGCAACTTGCATTCCGTATAGGCTAGGGCAATTGAAAGGGTTCGTAAAAAATAAAATAAGTAAATCACTAAAGTAAATAAATCACTAACATAAAATAACAGTAGTATAAAGCCTAGGAAGCCAAAATTTGAACTGATAAGAGGTTAATATACTGATAATACGGTTCACACCAAAATGGCTGCCTGCCCTGGTCATTGAGAGGTAAGCCCCCTCCACTTGTCTATAATTCCATGCTAGAACAGATTAGAAGGTTGCACTAATGTTATCTTAAAAAACATCTGTTCAGGTTAGAAGAGAAAGAGGAAATAACCTTTATTATCGGAGTGATCATATGGTGATAAAAGTGATAAAAGTTGTTAAAGGTTATATTTTCCTAAAATTACGTTTTTTAGTGGTAATAACTTTGAAAATGATCTTTTAATGGTGAAAAATGAATAGTAGAAGATTACTAGTGACCTTCTGAATATTTTTTTTTCCTTTTTTATTGTTTGGTAGGACACTTAAAAAAAAAATGACCGAAGCAGCGTCATCTTCAACAAACATTTCTAATATGGAGGCTACGGATAGTATAGCAGAAAACAATTCTCAAAATGAACAGGGTGACTGGGAAATATTTACTGGTCGTAAGCGTCTCTCAGAAATAGAAAGAGGTACAAGTAAGCAAAAGAAGCCAAATAACCTCCCATCTATCACCCCTGTTCACAATAAATTCAGTATTTTAAATGAGAACTCACAAAATATATCAAATCAGCCAGAAAAAACTGTTCCAACAACTAGACCTCCACTGATTTTCGTAAAAGGTGCAGAAAACTACCCAGCGTTTGTTGGGTTTTTAGAGGAAGTAAGTGGCCCATCTACATTTCAGTTAAAAACCACACCAAAAAATATTTAACCCAGAGACGGCGGAATCATATCGCGCTATAGTGAATTCACTTAGAACACAAAATGCCGAATTTCACACGTTCCAGCTACTCCAAGATAGATGTCCAATTGTAGTAATAAAAAACCTACATCATTCAACCCCAAAATCAATTATCATTGATGCCTTAAAAAGTAAAGGTTATGAGGCAACTAATGTTACTAATGTGATATCAAGGTTAAAACTACCTTTATCAATGTTTTTCGTTGATATAACCAAAGAAACATACAATGATAATATCTACCAAATTAAAAGCATTTTCTACAATCGAGTAATAATTGAAGAGCCACGAAAGAAGAGGATGATACCTCAATGCAATTGGTGCCAACAATACGGTCATACTAAGACCTATTGCAATTATACACCCAAATGTGAAAGATGCGGCCAAACACACGCAAGTTCCTCATATCAGAAAACGCGGGATACCCCAGCTACATGTGCAAAATGCCAGGGCGCACATCCTGCGAACTACAGAGGATGTCAAATCTTAAAGGAGTTAAGAAACATGAGAAATTCACGAGTTCTCCATTATCGAAGGTCTGCACCCTCTCAATCTACCCCTATCTCAATGGGGCCACAAGACTCTCCTCCTTTGCAGCAGCACTCACAGTAACCTCACCTCACTCAACTAGGTCCGAGAATGCAGCAGGACCCACAGCAACCTCAGCCCACTCAACTAGTTTCAAGAATGCAGCAGCAAGGACCTCCACACACTTGTCCAGCTCCTGAAGGAAGACAACAACAGAATGCGTTTATGTCAGGTATGAGGCAGAACATTCCTTATCCTCCCCAAATATTAAATTTGTTAAATGGTTTGGATAACCTCATCGAACCCCTTTTTAGTTTCCTCCAACAACTTAAACAAATCAGGCAAGCCTTCAACCCCGCTTATGGATCCTAATTATTTAACTGTGGGTTCCTTGTCCATCCTTCTTTGGAATACGAACGGACTTCTTACCGACATCGCTTTTATTACATAAACCCACTTCACTTCACGTCATAAAATAAGCATACCGGACTATACTATCTACAGGACCGATCACCCAGACAATACTTCGCACCATGGGACTGCCATCATCATCAAAACATGTCTCAAACACCACTCTAAACATATACCAATTACACCAGACATCCAAGCAAAAGCCATAACTCTTTACACAGCACAAATAATACTAACATTAGCAGCAGTGTATTGTCCTTCTCGGTATGCGCTGACCTCTGACATGTTTTGTGGCTTTTTTAAAAAGCTTGGAAGATGTTTCGTAGCAGGAGGTGACTATAATGCAAAAAATCAATTATGGGGTTCACGGTTAACTACTCCAAGAGGTAGAAACCTTCATTCTGCTCTCCATAAGCTTTCTTTAAACACTATAACTCCAAATTCTCCGACCTACTGGCCTACATCGAGACATAAGACACCAGACTTACTAGACTTCTTTATCACTAAAGGACTTCAGTCCGTACCTTACATAGTTAGAACTAGTTCTGACCTCTGTTTTGATCATTCCCTTATTCAACTGATCTTGTTTGAAGAGCCATGTATGAAAGAAGAACGCCCCACACTCATCCATTAATTGGGACTGCTACGAAACAATTTTAAATGAAAACTCTCAGTTCCACTTTCATTGAAAACAGGAAAATAAATAGAGGACGCTGTTGACTTTTTCACAAAATACATTCAGGAATCTGCGTGGTCCTCATCAGTTCCCAAAACCAAGAAAAGTTACCAGGCAAACTATCCACAGTATATAAGGGATTTGATCGGAATCAAGAGAAGAGCTCGTAAGGTATGGCAGACTAACAGACCACCATCGGACAATTATACATACAACCAAATAAATAACGAATTAAAACGACAAATCCAAAAATCCAAACAGACCAACTATGATACATTCTTAACAAATCTCAATACTGACGATGGTAGCTTATGGAGGCGAACAAAAAAGCTTTTAAAGCTTCTTGAGGTACTTGGACCGAGTCGGAAAGCGAAATGTCTGAACTTTTCGCTGTTCATCTATCCACTGTTTTCATACCTCATACAGACCTCACAGACAATGAACACTAAATTAACGTAAAAGATACCCTTGACACCCCTTACTACTAACGTTGCCTCCACCAGCCTTTAACCCATCTCAAGTAATCCTAGAAATTAAAAAAATTATCCAAAAAAAAAATATCCCAGGACATGACTTTATTACTGCTGAGCTACTCCAGCATATGCCCAGAAAAGCTACAGTCTTTCTTACAACACTCTTTAATGGAATACTCAGGACAACTAAATTCCCATTGCAATGGAAATATTCATGATACAAAAACCAAATAAAGACCCCTAACTCTCCTTCTTCGTACAGACCCATCAGTTTAGTTCCAATTTGCTCAATTTTTTTTGGAAAATTACTGTATAGACGAATTTTAGACATACTAACGAACAAAGACATACTACCTGAACACCAGTTTGGATTTCGTTCACTACACTCAACTATACACCAGCTTCACAGAGTTACAGACAACATTTCAGTTGCATTGAAAAAAGAATTATATGCTACTGGGGTATTCATAAGACCCATAGGGGTAGTGTATAAGACCCATTACACATTCACCCTGGTATGTAAATAACAAAACTTTACACACTGACTTACACACACCCATGGTACAAGATCACATCCAGACTTTATATAAAAGACTTCACGACAAGCTTCACGGAAATATCAATAATTTAATACAAAGTATGGCCTCCATAAGCTTGCCAGATAATACCCAAAGGAGGCTAAAAAGGAGTTGGTTGAGGGATCTATTCCGTTAAAACTGATTGAATATCATGTTCCATGTCTGGAGTACCACTGGGTGCTGTCCTCCCTCATGCCTGACATGCCAATTATCTTGTATACAACAATTTATCACATCTGCTTGTTGTCACACGATAAGTGACGTGTGGATCAAACAAATAAAGAGGAAAAAAAAAAAAAACCTTTATTATCAAATTCAATGTATATGTTGTATATGTATGTATGAATATACATTTATAAATTCAAACCTTTCCTATTGGCATTCCAGTTATTGCTGCGAGAATAAGGCTTGTAATTTTAATAATAACAACTTTATACTTCATGAAGCTAGTTTGTTTTACGCCATTTAAGTAACTAATGACAATATGGGCCCCACCACCTTGAGCCAAAGGCTAAAAAAAAAAAAAAAATATTAAAATTATTCATATTATAAATCATTATTATAATGTGTTCATAAATACCGCTTAACGAGTTGTAAATATTGTGATGAACTTACCTCTCCATAACCCACAAGAAGAGAAGCTATAAAAATTGGAATAAATATGGAGAGTATCCACAAACCGCACAGCTTTGGGAAGTTACTATCCAGCAAAGAATATGTCGCTAAAATCATTTAATTAATTACAGAGAGCAATTCACATTATTTATTCAAGGCTAAAAATATTTTGTTTCTAGTTCAAGAAGCACAATGCCAAATTTATACATAGATGAAGAAGAGTACGTTGATATGATTTTCGCGTATGGGACTGCAAGGGGCAATGGTCTTCGAGCACAAGAAGAATATCTCAATATGTTCCTACTATTGAAAATGCTTATCGCACCATGAGAGAAACAGAATTATTATACTTATGCCCGGTTGCTAGACAAAAAGATATCGGTTTGCTAGCAATAGGTTCGCTAAGTAGATTCTGCATAAATCCAACAGATAGAGGTACTGTAGTTATTTACATTTATGGAGCTTCTATGGTTGATATCGTATATTATATTATCGTCCAATGTTTCTCACACCCATAGTTAAAAATTCAAGCTTCAGTGTTGGAATTTATCATTTCTAAATTTAGGTAGCATTCAGGAGCACAGAGGAATTTATTATAATTGCTTTTAAATATTTAAAAATTGAAATTATGCATTGAATAATTGAAAAAATAAAAATAAATAAATAAAACTTATGGTCAAACATAGAAATATTGTAAGACCTATTTTTCGTGTTTTTCTAAAATGTTTTTTAATTAATCTGTTTAACTTTTATTGTTTAAATTATTTTTGTTTGTTTTTTAATGTTCACTTCTACCTATTTAAAAAAAAAACTTCCCAGTTCTCCGCCTTTATTTAACTTTTTTCATTTC
Organism: Euschistus heros; assembly: GCA_003667255.2. Taxonomy (NCBI): domain Eukaryota; kingdom Metazoa; phylum Arthropoda; class Insecta; order Hemiptera; family Pentatomidae; genus Euschistus; species Euschistus heros. The sequence goes on along the minus strand of RCWM02000470.1, from coordinate 652,208 downwards.
TCAAATATACTTTTCTCCCTGTTCCTTTTTTTTACCACACAAAAACAAAATATACTTGCTGATATAAACAAAAATATTTTCTGAATGATAAACTCTCTTTTCTGGCTGAAAACAGTGGAGGACTAGGGAACAAAGAGATTTTTTTTTTTTTAAGAGGTAAAAGTTAAAAACAAACAAACATTTTAATACTGATTGAACTTTCATTTTTGTATATACCACGAAAAACACGTTACAATCGTTATAATATTTCTATGTATGACCATAATTCTTTTCAATGTTTCAATGCATAATTTCAATTTTTATATATTTGACAAGTAATTAAAATTAAATTACCTCTGCCCCTAGCATACTGCGATTGATTGACTTTGCGGTTTATAGGATTGGAGGAAAAAAAAAAAAAAAAAATATATATATATATATATATATATATATATATATATATATATATATGATCATGATCTCTCGTTTCTGAATGAGAACTAAATAAATCAATTAAAATGAAAAACCAAAATAAAAATATTTATAAGCTTATCTTGTGATAAACAACAAACAACGTAAGTTATCCAATAGAGGAATAGATATCTCATCAAATTCGATCCTACAACTTTAACAAACCAATAGTTAGCAAACCGCTAGTTAACATGCCGCTAAGTTAGCAAACGAATAAGTTAACTAGTATCCAGGCAACACTTTTCTTAGGTTAGAGATATTGATAAGATACCTGACAATTTACAAATGATAAAATAATGATAAATTCCAACACTGAAGCTTGAATTTGTAACTATGGTTGTGAGAAGCATTAGACGATAATATAATATACGAATTTAGCTTATATACGAGATTAGCGATAATATAATAAACGAAAGCTCCATAAATGCAAATAACTACAGTAGCTCTATCTGTTGGATTTATGCAGAATCTACTTAGCGAATGTATAGCTAGCAACCGGGTATTAATGTACTTAATTTATGAAAAAAAAAAATAGCGGAAATAAATCAAATATTATAACATAAATTAGGAATATGTAAAGCTCTTAACCCTTTTCCTGGCAAAAACAGAAGTATTGGGAATTCTTTTGAAAAATTGAAGTTTAGCCTTCACAAATCAAGAAACGATTATCTATTCCCACCAAAATTGGTTTTAATTATTTTTATGGTCATTCGTCAAAAAAGGGAACTGTAGTTCCCCTTGCCAGGTTACCGTAAGGTTGCTCTTGCAACAAAAGGGGAACTGTGGTTCCCCTTGCCTGGTTACTGTCTATGAAAATTAGGGAAGGTAAAATTTTAAATTTCATTAAACGTGCCATAAAATTGTAACTTATATCGAAAATAAATATCAGCTGCTTTCTGAGATTTTAGAAAGGTAGAAATTCAATCTTTCAGCATCTCATTGGTACCAACTTAGAATAGATTTGAATAACACATTAACTAAAAAAAATCATTTCTAAGAATAATAAACCAAAATCAAGAAAATATGACTCTAAAATGAAGTAATAAAAATAGATCTTGAAAAAGTTGTAAAATAAAAAATTTTAGAAGGACAACTTGGACTAACCTAGGTAAATTTATAAAAAAATGAAAAGGCTATTGCTTACACAGCACGACTGATACTTTAGTGATGTGGTCCTGAAAGGACAGTTTCTCATAAGAACTGTCAATTTTTGATCAGAGAAAAATTGTTTTGTTGATGTGACATAGAGCACATTTTCCTTTTCCTGTGAAGGTCTGGAAATGTTCACCAACTAAAGTCTCATTGATATTGTGGCAGACACTCCATGAGTCATTCGATTCTGGCTTGCAAACGAAGCGCGACCATTCCTGGATACAGAACCAACTCCAGCGAGGATGAGCTGTTAGGCGACATCAGCCCTGGATTCTTTTAGAGAAAATTGTAGCAAATTTGATGCTCTCTTTTTGCACTTGGCATTTAATCTACACTTTTTTTTCTTTCTTAATTTTCATTTTGAATGAATGAATGAAAAATAATCTTTATTCTGGGACACATTGTCCCCTAAGAATAACACAAAAGAACAATAAAAAGGTATTATTTTCTGGCTGCGTACATATCAGGCAGCAACTTATATACAGTGTAAATTATATACTACAAGTCTTTGGGTTTACATGAGAAGAACAAAATAAGTAAATAACAAAATTAAAATATAATGAAATAAAAAGAAAACGAAAATAAAATAAAAGCATTTTGTGATCGAGTTTTAAATATGATTAACTTTTTTGTAGTTCAAATTTCGATCCACAATTATTAGTATCTATTTTTATTTTATAGGTGCTAATAGAAAAAACAAAAACAAAACGTATCTACCTTTTGAGGGATTCAGTGATAAATGTATTTTAATAAAATTACCATTTCAATGAATCAACAACCAATCTAAGAAGCGTCGGTATAATGGCTTGGGTATGGTTGGTAACAAGCAAGTGAACGTGAATCGTAGAAGGGATGAGAACAAACACGAATGAATCATGATAACGTAGTAATTGAACGAATCGTGGAAGAAAAGAATCATGGTGGCGCTGCAACAGAAACTGAACGAATCGAAAAAAAAGAATCGTAAACTGAACGAACGAATCGTACTTGTCAAAAGTCTCTCGATTCCCCCCACTATTCAACTGAACCGCGATTCTTTTTAAGGAATCGAAGGTCGATTCGATTATTTTACTGAATCGATTCACCGTTCACTTGCCCATCTCTAATCGACAGGCAACACCTGTACACTTGTAGCATGCGACAAGGAGTCGTATTTTTTCTCGCTTTGTGTTCCTTCTATGGAAAGACTGTATGCAGCATGTGTCAATGCCGCGAGTCAATATTTTTAGTTACATATTTTAGCCTGCATTTGTATAACATTATGATGGAGATCAATTTTTGCTCGTCTTGTTTAGGGTAAGGCTTTAATTTGAGAAATATATTCGCATGACATTTTATAAAAAGTCCGTTTTGATTACTTTATTTTCCCTTTAGGAAAAACTGTTATGTTGCTAATCATGTCGACTCATCATCACACATAATTAAAACCTCTTGGTTAATAAACAAGCTCTGAGTGGTCTCCACGTAAAAAAATATGTCAAACTAGCTGAAAGTACCCTGCTCCGCTACGGTTTAATATCATTAGGATTAAGGACAACTTAAATTAGTAAAAGTTAAGCTTAACGTTGATAATTATGATTACTTAAATAAACCTAAAGAATTCCATTCTTAGAATAATTTCAATAAGTAAATTTGACAATTTGCAAAGATTAATTTTATATTACTTTAACAGTCCTCTAGCGAATATTCAAGGCAGCTTTACCATGTTACCCAGCTCTGATACCAGACCATCAGCTTTTCTTATGGCATACTTAGAGTGAATATAGTCTCAACTTCTCAACTTTTTTGATTTTTTTGAATAAACATTAGTCTTTCTGTTTCGATTTTGGCGTACATATAAAGCATAAATTGGTTGAGGAGATTACGAAATTAAAGTAAATAAGGTTCTTCAATCAACATTTAGGCATAAGAATCAGCTGCAGACACAGTTTTCTTAATTGGTGTATTGGTGTTTGGGTCACACTGAGGGATGTTAATACTGTACCCATGAACATTGAACTGGCCTTACACGTCATCATCAGAAAACATACTTCTTTTAAACCCGTCTTTAACATAAGTCTTTTAATACCTTCTCGTCACGAAACAACTCAAACTTGTAAGGGTACACATCTGCAGACACCATGAGTTCACAGAAAGTACCATACAATAGGGTTTCGACATTGATCATATTTTTGTTTGTTCACTACTATAAGGAACTTAATTTGTGGTCAAAGTGTGCGGCTTAAGCATCTAACCTATTTTTTAACTTAGCTTATCTCAATATACCATATGACTATTAATCTATTATTATTCACACAATAAAAATTGTAATCGCATTTTTCGCGAATTAGTCGCGATCCAGGCCGATTTTTTTAAATTCCTTTCTTAGCGAGCACCTAGGGCCCTAGAGGAATCTACATACCGAATTTCATTCCAATCCGTTCGGTGGTTTCTGAGATTTCGTGTTAAATGAGTGAGTGGTATTTGACAAATATATACAGTCAGAGTCAAAAGTATTCGTACACCTGCTATAAATCATAAGAGATAACAAATATTAGCATTATTTAACAGGATTGATTTAAAACAATAAATCCATTTAATGTAGAAATCAACACGTTTATTTATAAATATATTTTTGTATTTATAGAACATTTCACAAAATAATACAAGAAGAATAACTGGAAAAAAACAATAACATCATGAGTCAAAAGTATTCGTACACTTGATAAAATTTATACTTACTATTGACATTCGAGAATAATTAAAATTTAGTAGGGCCAAATTTTGCTTTTATAATGCTCCATATGCTTTGTGGCATTGAATTCATTAATTTTTGTGTCAAAGTAACTATAATTTTGTGATAATAACGTCACTTAAATTTTGATTGTTAGATACACACCTTTTCCGTACTCGATCCTTTAGATATTTCCAAAAAATACGCTATAGGATTAATATATCGTGATTCATGGGATGTGGCCTCCACTTAGATGTGTTGTACAGAATCCACATTTTGGATTTCCAAGCTGTATGCTCGGGATCATTATCCTGCTGAAAAATGTAATTTTCTCTAATCCCAAATTTTTCAGCACTGATTAGAAAATGTCTTTTAATTGCGTCGATATATTTTATATGATTCTTTATGCTATCGATAAATTCAAGACACCCCACTCTAGCATCATTTCAACAACCTCAGACCACGAGTCACTTTCCTGTATTCAGAACAGTTAAAACTATATTTCTTATTTCCATTACTACATTTGTTTCTCCATACTTTTTGGCCCCTCTGAAGATTAAACATTTCAATTTTACCCTCGTCGGTAAATATTATCCTATTCCCAAGGTCACAATTTTATTTTTTATTGTCTTTGGCACATTGCTATCTTAATGTTGCTTATTGATGGTTTTGTCATAGCTGTCCTGGGTGAAACTCGTACCGTCTCAAGCATTAGCGCATTATTAAAACACTCCCCTTTTTCTCCTCTTTCAAACAAATGTTCATCCACTAATTTAGGGTCACTATTTCTTGGTTTTCTTTGAACTTTTCTCGTCATATGTCTTTCAAATTTGGACTAAATCTTCCTTTTTCATTATGTTCTCTCTATAAATTCAAATGTTTTTCTCTTTCCATACCTTTTAATAGCATCTTGGACTGTTGAGTGAGGTCTGGTCACTTCTCTAAGCGACCGTAACTCATTATGTAGGCGCACAATAATTTTTGTTTCCTCTTCAGTCGTCTCTCTGGTTTTGCGCCCCATTTTCAATTAATGAACAGCAATAATTAGCATTAAAAACTGCTAAATCTTTATAAATGACGTCAAGTTAAAGACTGATTGCAGGTTAACCTCAAAATATTAAGGCAAGGGGTAGGAACAACAGTTAAAGTCTAGTGTACGAATACTTTTGACTCATAGCAATGAGGCATTTGGCTATAACGTATGAGATATTAAGCCAAAATCAATCAATTTTCTCATGAAAAAATATAAACTCTATTCTATAATCATGAATGCAATATTAAATGTGTTTAAATTAAATAAATAAATAATAAGTACAGAATTAAACGAAAGAAAATAAAACTTTTACTAGTGTACGAATACTTTTGACTCTGACTGTAGTAGATTTCAAATGATAAATTTCACAATAATTAGCACGAAACAAACTAAGAACGTGTTGATGAGTCAAAAACTAAAGTTTTCTTTAATTTAATCTAATTAAGGCTATTTATAAATCCTAAAAAAACTATCAAGAATAAAATAAAAACTGTGTATAGGAGGAACCTGGCAACACTGAGTGCTGTAAAATCATCTGGAAACCTGATAACACTGAGTGCTTTAAAAATTTTTATAAGCATCCGATCAATTATTCATATTGTCACGTGTTTTATACGTACACACAAAATGGCGCTACAACTCATAGTGAGTCAAGGCCTCCTGGTATGTTTTATAGGGGCTAGGAATTGAATGTGAAAAATATAAAGTGTTTGTAATAGTGTAGTCTTCTTAGCAGTTTTGACGTGAATATGTCTTTAAATTTGCTAACATATGGGGGCAATCCAAAAAACCTAATAACAAAATCGGGGGACACAGTTTTTTTTTTTTTTTTACAGCGTTGTAGTTTCGAATCTATCCTCTACATCCAAAATTAAATTATACCACTGGATAGATAAAGGATCAAAGAATTCATTACGATAAGCGAGAACAGTGAGGCATTGCGAGCGGTGGAGGGAGAACCGCCTAAATTTTGAGGTAATTTTGCTGCGTATCGAGATTTGCAATTAGTATAACTTTTGACTCGGAGAAGCTACGATGTTCGTTTACGTTTTAATCGTCAGCTGTCGTCAACATCTATCGATTGCATATAAAACATTAGTTTAAAGTAGTGACAGTGAATATAATAAGGTGTTAGAATAAAAAATATTATAAAAGATTGTGTGATGGTGTTCCTGATCAGCAATTGTTTTAATATCGCAATTTATGCACAAAGCTTGGTCGTGCACTCAGAACACATCTCTACTGATACAGTTATAAACAGATCTCATTATTTAGCAATCAGCGAAACTTGGATGGAAAATTCCGTTCCAGTGAATATTCGTAGCTTTGATCTGAGATTGTATTGCAATACCGCTAATAACTGACAAACTGCAACTACATCATCGGTAGCGGTAACATCATCATCAAATCGCAGAGCCGGTGGAGTCGCCATATATCGCAAAATCAATAGCTTTACTGATTGTAATAGAATTATCATTGTCTTTTCGGAATTTTATTTGGAAATGAAAGACGCTACACCTGGTGATGTCTGTCTAGTAAACGTAACGGCCAATGGCATCTTCAAATTCGTACTTGGATGTGTGTATATCCATCCTGGCACAGCGTTAGTAGAAATTAAACTCTTTATGTTACGATCGTTGTTTAAATATTCCAAAAACATCGCTAACATTATAACCGATTGCGAGCCTGATCTTACTACACCAGTTATGACAGTTGGAGGCTTTAATGTTGATGTCTCACAAAACTGCTCATTGCCATATTTCATCCTCAGCGAGTTCAATTTGTCTTATATTTAAACTTCTCCAACGTTAGGTAATACCTGCATTGATTTAACGTTTACCAGAAATCTCGATGTATCTTGTTTGCCATTTGTGTCATACTTTTCATATCACATACCTATAATTAATAAAGTTATATTGTAACACAATAATTATTAGTTTCCTTGCTTTTATCCTAAATACATAAATAAAAATATTTTATTTAAGAAATATAACCCGTTACATAAACGTATTCACGTACAACACACGGCCGTGTCCATAGTTACTCACCGATTTTATCTCAAATAATTACCACAAAAACCTAGAAAGATCTATTTCAGTGAGTTACCAAAAAACCTACAGCCTCTATAGTTTAGATACTCGTTCAATAACCTCAAAATAAATTAGTTCTGTGCTTAATCTATTGATTACTTTATTTAATTTTCGAGATATTTTCACCAAAAGTCTTGTCAGAGTAGTTCTTTAAAAAGATAACGTCTGAAGTACATATTATCAGACAGACAAGACAAGAGTACATTGAAAATATCATAGGAAGCTAAACTACCATCTCAGAACAGTATATCTATTATTATATCTGACTATGATAATCCTATGTACTGTTATATCCTCACCTTCATATAATAAAGAAAATCTTACCGAAGAACCAAATTTAATTCCAATTTCAATTATGGTACCAACAACTCCAGTAAGTACTCCAATTATCATAAAAACAATGACTCTTTGAATTACAATTCCAACTATAAAACTTTTTCCTCTTTCTTCTTCTTCATTAATAAACATCAAATTATCAATTTGGTCATAGTCTAAAGACTAGAATAGAAATATTATTTTTAATGTTTTACATAATCATATAAAATAACATTGAATTGATTTTACCTCGTATTTATTTGAAACATAAAATCTTGAATTAGTAGGTGGCCTAGTTACTTTTGAGAATGTAACTTCTGTTTCCATGAAAACTATCAAACTAACCAAAAATGAACTTGGGGTATGTAGTTACATTTATTAGTTGCTAGTAAATTTTTTTTTTTTAAATGCTCTGTTAACAACCATAACACATGTTAAATTGTTTAATCATGTGTGTACGGCACATCAAGAATATCACAAGCATATTAGTGGGTAGTGATCATTATTCTATCTAGGTAGGAGTAAATTGGAATTCGAAAACACAATCTGGTTAGTATATCTTAAATCGTAAACTGGTAGAACCATATGTTATTATTGATTATGCGCATGGAGTTATACATGGTGAGTATCTCTTAGTGTAAAAAAAAAAAATTGGGTGAAACTACATCAAAAATGTAGCTAAATGCCGCAAATCCTACCTTTCTATTCCAATCCATTTCAGATATTCCATAAATCAAAGACTTTTTTGAGGAAATCACGTTTTTTCCCAAAAAAAAACTGTAATATCTCCATTTTGTCTAAATATTTTTCAAATTTTGGCCACATTTTCGGATTTAGCATTAAATTTCCTATAAGAACAGAGTACACGTAACCTTGAATTTTACAAACTTGGTACATATCTAAAGAACAGCTTGATCTTCATCTTATTTGGGGAAGTCACAATGTCTTATTTACTTCAACGCTCACCGTTTTTCGTAAAAACTATCCACAAAACGTCAAATCTCACAAAAACTTGAAAATATAATCAGCTTTCGAATGATATGTTAAACGTAATGATTTTGTTTCAATTTCATGGTGATATTTACTTTTGAAACCGAAAAAACATGGTGTTCTCATTTGGTATAGAAATGAATTACTTGGGTAAATAAAACATTATGACAATACCTTAATGGAAATGTACATTTTAAACATGAAAAACTCTTAATTGGAATAAAAAGCAAAAAAAAAAATTATTGTTTAATAGAAAATAAAGGAAAACTGCCAATAAAGTGACACCAGATTAGAGGATCTTATGTTATTACATTTATTTACTTATTATTATTATTTTGGATTTATTTTATTAGTTTTTCAATGTAAGGTTTAAAACTCAATGATAATGAACATAGACCTCAATTTTGCTATAAGCTTCTGAATGCGTTTGAATTTTACAAACTTGGTATCTAAAGAACAGCTTGATCTTCATCTTATTTGGGGAAGTCACAATGTCTTATTTACTTCAACGCTCACCGTTTTTCGTAAAAACTATCCACAAAACGTCAAATCTCACAAAAACTTGAAAATTTAATCAGCTTTCGAATGATATGTTAAAAGTAATGATTTTGTTTCAATTTCATGGTGATATTTACTTTTGAAACCGAAAAAACATGGTGTTCTCATTTGGTATACAAATCAATTACTTGGGTAAATAAAACATTATGACAATACCTTAATGGAAATGTACATTTTAAACATGAAAAACTCTTAATTGGAATAAAAAGCAAAAAAAAAAAATTATTGTTTAATAGAAAATAAAGGAAAACTGCCAATAAAGTGACACCAGATTAGAGGATCTTATGTTATTACATTTATTTACTTATTATTATTATTTTGGATTTATTTTATTAGTGTTTTAATGTAAGGTTTAAAACTCAATGATAATGAACATAGACCTCAATTTTGCTATAAGCTTCTGAATGCAGATGATATTAAAGAAAACCACTTTTTGCGGTGAATTTATGGCTAAATGAGCCTTATTTTTACAGGGAATTTCTACTAATATGTGGAGTATTGTTGGTATATTCATATTTGTATCGCTGTCAAATAGTGTTGAAAAATCAAAGTTTGCCCAACAGATTGAATGATGAAATTACTAAGATTTGTTACAAAATATCCTACCACAACTTCATCACGATATTCCACCTAACGTTCGGCAAAATATGATTTTCCAACTTTATGGAGCTCCTCCACATTATTCGAAAGCAATACAAATATAAACCAACGTTTTACATGGATGGGTAGAAATGCCATCCCCTGTAAAAACAGACTCATCTGCCCATAAAATTCACTTCAAAAAGTAATATTCTTAGACACAATCTGCATTCAGAAGCTAACGGCAAAATTAAGGTCTATGTTCATTATCATTGAGTTTTAAACCTTACATTGAAAAACTAATAAAATAAATCCTAAATGGTGATAATAAATAAATAAATGTAATAACATAAGATCCTCTAATCTGGTGTCGCTTTATTGACAGTTTTCCTTTATTTTCTATTAAAAAATTATTTTTTTCTTTGCTTTTTATTCCAATGAAGAGTCTATTATGTTTAAAATGCACATATCCATTAAGGGATTGTCATAATGTTTTATTTACCCAAGTAACCGATTTGTATACCAAATGAGAACACCACGTTTTTTCGGTTTCAAAAGTAAATATCACCATGAAATTGAAACAAAATCATTACGTTTAACATATCATTCGAAAGCTAATTAAATTTGCAAGTTTTTGTGAGATTTGACGTTTTGTGGATAGTTTTTACGAAAAACGATGAGCGTTGAAGTAAATAAGACATTGTGACTTCCCCAAATAAGGTGAAGATCAAGCTGTTCTTTAGATACCAAGTTTGTAAAATTCAAGGTTACGTGTACTCTGTTCTTATAGGAAATTTAATGCTAAATCCGAAAATGTGGCCAAAATTTGAAAAATATTTAGACAAAATGGAGACATTACAGTTTTTTTTGGGAAAAAACGTGATTTCCTCAAAAAAGTCTTTATCGTATATCAGCAACGGATTGGAATAGAAAGATGAGATTTGCGGCATTTAGCTACATTTTTGATCTAGTTTAACCCAATTTTTTTTTTTTACACTAAGAGATACTCACCCTGTAGAGCTATAGAAACTTCCCGTATATTGTTCCGTGAGGGGCGAGACCAAAACACTAACCAGCCACGCCCACAATGCCCAACTGGCGACTTGCATTCTATACGGGCTAAGGCAATTGAAAGGGTTCGTAATAAATAAAATAAGTAAATCACTAAAGTAAATAAATCACTAAAATAAAACAACAGCAGTATAAAGCATAGGAAACCGAATTTTGAACTGATCAGAGGTTAATTTACTGATAATACGGTGCACTCCAAAATGGCTGCCTGCCCTGGCTATTTAGAGGTAAGCCCCCTCCACTTGTCTATAACTCCATGATTATGCAATTCAAAACGAGAAGGTTATGTTTGATAATGTTCATGTGTTTCAATCAGTGTTATATATTTTTTTTAATAAAGTCTTGTTTCTGTAAAAAGTTTACTAGTTCATTACAATTTATTCAACAAAATATGGACGAGTCTCTTAGGCCTAAAAGGTTTGACGCTGACCTAATATCAAAAAATGCTGCTCAATGGTATGCTACTTTTACTTAATTTATCAATGAACTTCGTAAAGAATAACGTTCGTTTCTTCCATTGTTTTTATTTATATAGTTCTTCTTCTTCCAATTACTCGACAGACCATTACTGGTCCCTGGCATCCTCTAACAACTTCCGCCAGTCTGCTCGTCGTTGGGCAGCTCTCTTCCAATCCCTGACTCCCAGGATTCTCTTAGCATCCTCCGCTACGCCGTCCATCCATCTAAGGCGGGGTCTATCACTGCTTCTGGTCATGTGTATATATTCCATCAATAACTTTTTAAGGATCGTATTCTCCGACATACGAGCAACATGGCCGGCCCACCTCAGTCTTCCCAGCCTCAGGTGTCTCATTATGTCTGACCCTTCCATAGGTTATAAACTTCATGATTAGTTCTTCTGAGGTATGCCTCCACGACTCTCTTAGGTCCATAAATGCACCGCAGAATTCTTCTATCGAAGGCCAGTCGTTCGTCCGATCAAGAGACTACCCATAACTCCGAACCGTAAGTTAGTACTGGTCTTACCAGTGTCTTGTACAGTCGCAGCTTGGTAGTTCTTGACAGAAATTTGCTTTGGAATAATCTACCCATACCATAGTAACACCGGTTGGCAATGAGTTTTCGTCTCCCGATTTCTCTTGATGTTTCACTATCTGCGGTTACAAGTGTCCCCAAGTAGATGAACTCTTTCACTTGCTTGAAAGAATATCTTCCAAATTGAACATAATCTGCCGGGGGACCAAGTGTGCTAGTCATGTATTTTGTTTTCGTTTCATTTACACAAAGTCCTAGTCGTCCGGCTGATTCCTCAAGAGCCAGGAAGGCATCACAAACTGCATTCTAAGACCGTCCCACAATGTCTAGATCATCAGCATATCCGAGGATCTGAACCGTTCTGTTGAAAACCGTGCCTATAATCTGGATTTTTGAATCCCTTATTGCTTTTTTAGTCCAGTCAATGAGTGCTAAAATGAGGGGTGTAGAGTGCATGGAATATGCGATAATTTTTGACTTCATAGCTTTGTTAGGAATAGTTAGAAGGTAAACATACCAAAAGTCCCCACCACTGGGGGGTGAGCTAACGGTGGAGGGGAGGGGAGAAGTTCAAAGTTTTTGTTTTTTCGATAATATCTCGAAAACGGTTGACTCTAGAAAAATATGTTTCAAATAAACATAAAAGCTAATTAAATTTCCTATAAAATTGATAATATATACATTTGTCGTAGTTCTAACCGTTTACGAGATATTCGTTATTGAAAATCGGTGATTTTCGGGAAAAAACAAATGTCACCTCACTTTTTGTCAAACATTTGTTTCTAGTACCTTCCACAATTGTTTCTCAGAAAAAAATTTAGAATCAAAATTGTAGAGCATTAAATTTACTTTAATTTCATTTATACATTTCTGTTATTTGAAGCACGTGTTTAACAAAAAGTGAGGTAAACATTTTGTTTATTTCTAAAATTATCGATTTTTAATAACGTATATCTCGAAAACTGTTGGAATTTCGACGGATATGTATATAATTAATTTTATAGGAAATTTAATGAGCTTTAATTTTGATTTGTATCATATTTTTCTAGAGTCCAGCATTTTCGAGATATTATCGAAAAACAAAATTGGGACGTTCTCCCCTCCCCCCACCCTTAGCTCACCCCACACGGGCGGGGACTTTTAATATGTTTACCTTCTAACTACTCCTAACAAAGCTGTGAAGTCAAAAATTATCGCATATTTCATATATAGGGCCTGATAGTAAATTTAAGGAGCATTCAAATAAAAAATAAAAATTTTGGATCGAACAATTAGTTTCGGAATGAGTTCCAACAACCGTTTCTTATCAGAGAACTGCGACCCCAGTTAAAGAGTGCTGAAATGAGGGGTGTAGAGTGCATGAAATATGCGATAATTTTTGACTTCACAGCTTTTCAAATACCAAAAACATATATACGAAATTAAAGTAAATGTAATGCTCTACAATTTTGATTTTGTCGTTTTTTCTGAGAACGATTGTGGAAGGTACTAGCAACAACAGTTTGACAAAAAGTGAGGTGACATTTGTTTTTTCCCGAAAATAACCGATTTTCAATAACGAATATCACGTAAACGATTAGATTTACGACAAATGTATATATTATCAATTTTATAGGAAATTTAATTAGCTTTTATGTTTATTTGAAACATATTTTTCTAGAGTGAATCATTTTCAAGTTATTATCGAAGAAACAAAAAAATTGAACTTCTCCCCTCCTCCCCGCCGTTAGCTCACCCTCCAGGGGCGGGGACTTTTAGTATGTTTACCTTCTAACTATTCCTAACGATGCTATGAAGTCAAAAATTATCGCATATTCCATGCACTCTACAATGTGTTTATTGACTGGACTATTTCATTTATAGTTCAATGTGTGTAAAAAATTTGAGGAAACCGAAACATTATAAAAAAATCTTTACATGTAACCAAAAACTATCGTATACTCAAGACTGCCACACTGCCTAGCAACCCGTAAAAACTTTCAAATGAATCCGTAGATGTTTATCTGCACTAAATTTCTCTAGACCATGCATAAAAATAAGCCCTTGCCCTGGAACGAACTCAGATGCATTCTAAAACTTATAATTTTATTCAACCGATATGTATGCTACTTATGGATCGAACACTCATAACTCAATCAATCCGACACCTGAAGCAGCATCTGCATCTCTATCTTAAACTTCCTGTTTAGGCGCGGTGTAAAAGTATATCATTTTAATAGTTTCAAAAAGAGTCAACTTTAATTTTAATTACTGATTTTGTCTTCACCTTTCCAATTATGAAAACCAAAAATGAATTTGTAGTTAAGAATATTATTTTGTCAATTTTAGGTGATAAGTTTCATTTATTGTAGTTAGTCATTTGTTTAAAAATAAAACATATGTTTTTTTGACGTCCAGTCACAACACTAATAAAATAGGACAGTCTGGCATCTGATCGCAAGAACATCGCATCTCGTTTTAACCGCTTACATCCCATCCACAGTCTGGCATCTGATCGCATCTCGTTTCAACCGCTTACATCGTCAGTCTGGCATCTGATCGCAAGAACATCGCATCTCGTTTTAACCGCTTACATCCCATCCACAGTCTGGCATCTGATCGCATTTCGTTTTAACCGCTTACATCGACAGTCTGGCATCTGATCGCAAGAAGATCGCATCTCGTTTTAATCGCTTACATTGATTGTCTGGATTTTGATGTTATGAAGATCGCGCCTCATATTATTGGTTTGCGCAGTCTTGGCTTCTAACGCTAGAAGAGAGCACCTCGTGTGAACAATGGTATTTGGATCCTGGAATAGCAAAGTGTACACCGCCCGCTGCAGTTGGAGCAAACGCATTGAAGTGGAATAATCGCATTGAACTCCGCTACTTTCATCGTTTAAAGAAGGTCATCTGGAGATAATTGTTCTTCACTTCGTGAGTTGGTTGAACTTTATTTTAAACATTTAATTTATTTTAATTTACCATTTTTCAATATATTAAGGTTAAACGATTTTCTTTAGTTACAAACTTTATTTATCTTGCTATAAACTATTTATAGATCTAAATTCTTTCTTAAGTGTAAAATTTGTTTTAATTGAATATTTACCATTGGATTTTTTTGTTTGTTTGGTTTTTTTTTTGTAAATACATATATAATTAATCTGTTACATGATTGGAAAGGATAATTTTATTTTGTTTTTATATTTGCCCAATTTCTTGTTAGTTTCATATGTTTTAATAATTAAGGACGCTGCAGAACCGGCTGGAAAGGGGATAGTGGTAGGCAGCCAATAAAGGTAAGCCCCTCTTCCCAACACTTCCTATAGGAGATGTTATTTTTGAGGGTCAAGGTGTCAATGCTCCATCGAAGATCAAAGTGTACCGCAAAAAAACTTTATCTGTGAGGGTTCTGTAAAAATTGGTCATTTTGAAAAGGTTTCCATGTCGAAACTTCTGCTACCACCTTATCAGCGACTTTTCCACCCTGTGTATAGAAGGCTGTAAAATAAATTGAATTGAATGGTAAATGGTGTCAAGCCCTTGTTTATACAGGCAGCTCTCTCAGCTTTGTTAATCTGAGTAAAGCTACATTCTCACGGGGCGTGGCACGCTAGCGTGATCCACGCATTCGTGGAATTTCCTCCGTCTGAACGAGGTGGCGTGAGTTTGCCTTTCAGGCGTATTTTATTATAATTTTACCAAAATGATGGAATGATTTGAATTTCCTTCGTCTGAACGAATTGGCGTGAGTTTGCCTCTGACATCATCTAGAGAGAGGGGAGTCCACGACCGCTCACGCTCGGTATCAAACCTGTTTGATTTTTAGGCGTGGACCACGCCAGTCGAGAGAGTTAACAAGTGGTTT
This sequence comes from Euschistus heros, assembly GCA_003667255.2. Classification (NCBI taxonomy): domain Eukaryota; kingdom Metazoa; phylum Arthropoda; class Insecta; order Hemiptera; family Pentatomidae; genus Euschistus; species Euschistus heros. The sequence goes on along the minus strand of RCWM02000470.1, from coordinate 636,412 downwards.
ATTTAGAGCAAAAATTGAGAACCAATTCCCGTTGTTCATTTTCGTAGTCATTCGACCACATGCTAAGATAATAGTGTCCCAAATAGTTTTGTTATGTTGTTCACATTGACCATTAAACGATGGTTGTTAGGCGTGGTCACCACTCCACTCGAGTGTTAAAATGGTCTTAATTTCTTCTGAAGTGAATGATGTGCCTTGAGCAATGTGGATATAAGCTGGAAGTCCAAACAATTAAAAAAGTGGTAGGTTTCGAGGGGCAATCTGAATCGTGGTCGTGTGAACTGTCCACGACTCTCGGCTAGTTCACTTTTCTTCCCCACTCGTCGTGCCACGCTTTCGTCTTTTTGAACCGTGAGAACGTAGCTTAATTGTCGAACATAAAATAACTCTCTTCTGGTTAGCAATAATTCGAAAAAGCCTTGATATAAGGAATTGTTGCCATTTTCTCAATGATTCAATGATCGCTTGTGATGCTTCTTCCTCTATAGTAGAATGCTTTTGATCTATCGCCGAAACCACAGATTGAACGGTTATCTGTTTAAGCGACCCCAAGGAGACATGTGCTCTCCGATTTAATGGAAAAGTACGAAATTGAACATTGTGGTCATTTTTATTCGGGTATTTTTGGATCCATTTGGAGTAGTGAGAACATAAACCTATTTCCCGCTGTAGTGAGGGTCAGTAGGAACTGGCAAATCTTTGAGAGATTTTATCCGTTTTGGATCAGGTTTTACAGCTTTGTTAAAAGTTTTGGTCATGCTCTTCTTCGTTTCCCATAAATCGTTACGTCTCCGAGTTAAGTAAACGTTCCCTTTAGACTTTTCATATGAATAATTTTATCTAACTTTTGTAAAGCAGTAACTCCGTTGGTAATTAAAAATGGGATTCTGGTAAATGGGTACAATTGATGATTTGCCTCGAACTCTGTTAAGGGCTTTTCTTTAACTCTAATAGGCAATTGATAAACCCTGTGTTAATCAATAGACCTAAAGATGAAGTGTTGAGAAATTTTGTGACTGATGGTATCAATCCGTGGAAGTGTGTAATCAGGGGCGGATCGGGCCACCGAGATACCGGGAAATCGCCCGGTGGGCCGGACAGAAAAAGGGCCGGTGGGGCCGGGAAAGAAAGAGAAAAAAGTAAATATTTACGTTTTATTGGTTATAGGAAAACTAAATCCTTATAAAAAAAAACTCCACTCGAGACATGAGGCCCTATTTGACCCCCTAAAAAGCGAAATTTCTTGACGTGCATTGTCTAAGTCAGAGATGGGCAAACTTTTTAATGGGAGGGCCGGATGAAATAGAAAAACATCTAGGCGGGCCGAAAAAAATTGGACAAAACAAAGTTTTACAACTAATAAACTTTATTTTTAACTTTATCTCATTACACTCAACTTATATGGTACAACGGTAGAAGATCCAGAACGCAACGAGAAGAAAACAATAATTCTATTCTAGCTTTGCAGAAAATAAATTTTGTCTAATGTATAATTGTGTGTGACCATGCCGCGGCCCGGATTGGCTAGTCCGAAGGCCGCACTTGACCCGCGGGCCGTAGTTTGCCTATCACTGGTCTAAGTAAACACTACTTCGCATTAAGTTGTGTAGAATATAGAAAGTTTCTTCAAATCATTCCATCATTTTGGTAAAATTATAATAAAATTGTTGTTTGAATTAAATTGTATCTTTAGCATTATTTACAACCTTTCAACACCCTCATAAAATGAAAGAGTGATTATGTTTAGAATTGAAGTTCATATTGTGAACAGGGTTATCTTTTGTGGATGTGATGGGGGGAGGGGTAGGGTTTGGCCCCTGAGGGCCGGTCAAGAGCTTTTGCCCGGTGGTCCGAAAATTCCCGATCCGCCCCTGTGTGTAATCATCCAAAAGCGTAAAGCGGTTTATCGTCAGAGAATAATCAATGACTGTTCTCCTTTTATAATTACTTATAGTTACTACAGCTTGAGATCTCCAGGGTGAATTGCTTGGTTTGATTATCCCTTCTTGTAGCATGTTTAGATTTAGTTACCATTGGTTTCCAAACTTCTATCAGGGACGAAGGTTTCAAATTATTGTAATGATTTTCATATATCTGAAGATCTATTAAGCAAATGCCGACAGTAGGAGAAATTTAAAGGTATAAATGCCTTTGTTGTAACCTGTCCACCTTGAGGCAAGAAAGGAATGTTTAGATCGTGAGCTTAAAGCTACGTTCTCACGGGGTATAACGACGAAAGTGTGGCACGCCTTCGTTTTCTCGTCAGTGGTGCTTGCCTGATGTGGGGGAGAAAAGTGAACTAGCCGAGAGTCGTGGACAGTTCACACGACCACGATTCAGATTGCCCCTTGAAACCTACCATGGAGGAGCTTTTTGTGGAAAGTTGTGCAGTTTTGAGTTTAGTTTTATTGATATGTTGGCAAAAAGATTGAAAGAGTCACGTGGACATATAAAAAAACGGAAGAAAAAGCGTTGTTGGGTCAGGAACTGGATACTCGCAAGAAAAATCATCGAATATTAATAAAACAGTATCCTTAAGAACAACAATGGCGGAATATCCTTCCACCATATTAAAATCGTTAAATATTAAAAATATTTTAAAACAGTATCCTTAAGGACAAAAATGGCTGAATATCCTTCGTATAACTTAAAAACCGTTAAATATTTTTATAATAATAAAACAGTATCCTTATAAGGACAACAATGGCGGAATATCGTTCGGTTCCTGAAATATTTCAACATATTATCAAGGTCACCTGTGGAGTAGTGGTTAGCATAGCAACCTACTAAACCCAACATCGCGGGTTCGCAGCCCGGCAGATGACCTCAGGATTTTTTAAAGGGAGTAAAAAATCCTTAGCTACGCCGTCCTTCAGAAGGGACGTAAAATGGGGGTCCCGAGCCTGTGCGATGTCAGGTACTCGTTAAAGATCCCTATCCTAGTTATACCTGATAGGCAAAATTTAGGACTCCCACCGTAGCATCGTCCGATTAGCCATAGCAGCATAAAGTGACGTTAAACGAAAAAAACAAAAATCAACATATTATCCATTTTTGTTCTAAATAAACCACTTGTTAACTCTCTCGACTGGCGTGGTCCACGCCTGAAAATCAAACTCGTCGTGGACTCCCCTCCCTCTAGATGATGTCAGAGGCAAACTCACGCCACCTCGTTCAGACGGAGGAAATTCCACGAATGCGTGGATCACGCTAGCGTGCCACGCCCCGTGAGAATGTAGCTCTACTCAGATTAACAAAGCTGAGAGAGCTGCCTGTATAAACAAGGGCTTGACACCATTTACCATTCAATTCAATTTATTTTACAGCCTTCTATACACAGGGTGGAAAAGTCGCTGATAAGGTGGTAGCAGAAGTTTCAACATGGAAACCTTTTCAAAATGACTAATTTAGCTTACATCCACATTGCTCAAGACACATCATTCACTTTAGAATAAATTAAGACTATTTTATCACTCGAGAGAAGTGGTGACCACGCCTAACAACCCACGTTTAATGGTCAATGTGAACAACATAACAAAACTATTTGGGACACTATTATCTTAGCATGTAGTCGAATGACTACGAAAATGAACAACGGCAATTGGTTCTCAATGGCGCATTACATAGTATCAGATCCATCTTATGTACTACTATTAATAGTACTTCATATGAACATGTTTCCACACCCTAGACGATCTTCTAGTGGCACCTCGCTTCCTGCATGGCTTATGGGGCCAGGACTAGTACTTCTACGAAGATTTCAAAGAAGAAACTAGCTTGATAATCTTGTAGAAGATGTTGACCTCAGTGAAGCGAATGCTGGATACGCTCATGTCAGACTGTCAGATGGTCGAAAAACGACAGTTTTAACGAGGCATTTCGTATGGTGAGCCCGGAATATCTACACCACTAACAATAGAAGTATTGTCCTCTTCTGTGACATTCTTGCTCAATTGTGCACTAGGGTGTAGTTCCGCAGACGCCCCCATTTTCAAATCCCTATTTCTTCCATGTTATTCCACCAAAACATAAATCCAATTAGTAATATTTAATCTACATTTAACCAATTTTCTTTTCATACTTAATTATTTAAAGTGTATACAATTATTATGTTGAAAATATTAATTTAAAAAAGTTGGGGGCGTCTGCGGAACTATTTTCCAAGGGAAAAAGTTCCGTAGACGCCCCCAGCCCTTTGCTACGTAAAATGATGTTAAAATATTATCTTAGGTTACAACTAAAATTCAAGGACATTTTTGTTTATTGTTTATTGCGTCACCGATTTAATCTCCAATCCCAAACCCGCTATATCGACAAAATAACCCTTTGAGTAAAAATAATCATTGTGACTCTGAATATCACTGTGGCAAGAAAATATAATCGAGGAAGGATTGTGGACGGGAGTTGGATTCTGGGGATGATAGAACGGGATGGGCAAAAGAAGTTCCGGATGGAAATTTGCCCCCACAATAAGCGTGACGCTTCAACTTTGCTACCTCTGATCATAAAAAATGTCAAACCGGGAAGTACTATCATTACAGACGGATGGAGAAGCTACACACAGCTTGCAAAATTGGGACACACCCACCAGACAATGAACCATAGCTTGCATTTTATAGATCCTAATTCATTGTCCCACACTCAAAACATAGAATCACCATGGAGATCAGTTAAGATAGGAATACATGCGGGCGGAAATCAATCCCAAAATTTATATTCACACTTGTGTGAATATCTTTGGAGACAAGCTATTAGAGACCCTAATAAAGATGTGTTAAATGAATTATTATATTTAATTATAATCAAATCTTGTAAATAATATTTTCCCCAGGGGCGTCTACGGAACTTTTTCCTTATGTAAATAGTTCCGCAGACGCCCCCAACTTTTTTAACATAATATTTTCTACAGGATAACTTAAAACACTTCAATGAGTTTAATATTAAACAAAAATTTGTCAAATGCAGATTAAATAGCACTAATTGAATTTATGTTTTGGTGGAGTGACATGGAAGAAATAGGCATTTGAAAATGGGGGCGTCTGCGGAACTACACCCGTGCACTATTCTTGAGCTAATTTTTATATATACAAAAAAAATCTTGATCTAATAAAACTATTTTATGAGTATTCATTTTTTTATAAGTATACTTATAATTAATATACTACCTATAAAATTTTTAATTATAAAATAGAAGGAGGAGGTAAACAGCTCGAAGTCACAAAAAGGGACGTAACGAAAATGCATGGTACATAGGTAGTAGGTATTTCAAACTGGCGTGAAACGAAAAGTGGAACATTCCATAAATTCTTATTCCACGTTTAACTCTCATCGGTCTTTCACTAGTATGTAGTAGCTTAGTGAAACTGTCATGGAACGAAAATGGAAAACTGGAACTTGTTCCAATACTGAAACGGAGCGTAAAATCTCATTCCACTTTTAAGTAGGAACGGCCCTTCACTACGCACCATCCATGTTTAACAGTGGAGCATAAATTTTTAGCCTCTAGGTTTTTGTTTTTTTTTTCGTCACGCACCAACTCATCAGATGAAAAGACATTAAATTTACATTCGTCACTGACCAAAACTTGTTCCCAGAAACTATCTGACTTGTTAACATATTCTTTTACATTTAGACATATTACCCAATTCACTTTACTTATAAAGGGTTATTGCCAAGCTGTCTGCGAGTTATATCCTGCACTTTTTATTATGTTCTGCACTGCCTGTGATATAACTTTAATCTCATAAAAATTTTCTAGCATATCTGCGATAGATCGTTTTCACAAAAACCATTTTGTGTACCCTTTAAAGTATTTTTGGACGTCCAAACCTTCGCCGACTGTGAAAGTTCTCAGTTTCTTCAAAGATGTAGATGAATTTTTTCTATTATACAGGGTGAGTATCTCTTAGTGTATAAAAAAAAAAAATGGGTGAAACTAGATCAAAAATGTAGCAAAATGCCGCAAACCTCACTTTTCTATTCCATCCCGTTGCAGATATACGATAAATCAAATGACTTTTTTGAGGAAACCGCTTTTTTTTTTCATAAAAGCTGTAATTTTTTTAATAAATTATTTGTATTAAAAAAAAACTCTAAATAAAATCATAATCATATTATCTAATATAATACTTAATCACTATTGCCTTTATTTTCAAGGATCGCCAATTATCATATTATCTAGTATAGTTCTGTAAATTACGTCATACAAAAATACGTGACAAAAGCCGCGCTCAAACATTTGAGCATCGAAAAAAGGACAGCAGCGCTGGTTGCGGTACCTAACATTCACGTGGACATCTGAGGAACTGAACTGCTTTCATCCCTTTGATTGTCGTCGAAGACTGAGTGACCTTTTCGATTCTACCTTGACCGAAAAAAATATTACAATCGCTATTGAACTTTTTGACGATAATTGTTTTTATCAATTTAGAAAAAGATAACGATGTAATAGGTATTAACATAATCAGTTATGGAAAACAAAAATAACCGAAATTACCCGTTTTTCGGAGATACCCGTTAAATTCCCGCCGATGCCAATCATTTCCCGATTTCGGGAAAAAATACCCGCTCGGCAGCACTGGTCCCAAGTTTCATTACTTAGAAGCCAATCTTTTGAATTCCTTGATCAACATTCAAAATCTATTTTTTCTGAGATATAGAAATTATCATTGATAACTTCAAATAAATTATGCCAACCATTTACGCTAAATCATGTAAAATCCTTTCTTGACCATTTATAAGATCAATTTCATCTAAAAAGCATACCTCTGCCATAGAAACTTACTATTTAAACTCCTGAATATAAGCAAAATTTTCGGTACTTGGCAGTGCCAAATCCGGCTACTCTATTCTTGACGAATCTTGAAAATGATTTTAATTGAAATATTTAAAGCTACTTTTTTTCTCCTTGAATGCCGGTCCAAATTGTGTCTAAAGTTTACAATGGGGTACCGCAATATATGCATATTAACACTAAACCTAGCGTCATTCCAAGTATTGGGGAAAACTAGATCAAAAATGTAGCAAAATGCCGCAACTTTTCTATTCCGATCCGTTGCAGATATACGATAAATCAAAGACTTTTTTGAGGAAACCACTTTTTTTCCCATAAAAGCTGCAATATCCAGTGTATATTAAGGAATTTTGACTGGGCGAAATACGGGACGGCAAAAGTACCGGGGGTAGGGCGGGGGTCCCGGAAAAATTTCAAAATTAAGTGTCAAATGACGCATTTTCAGGCCGTTTTAACTCTTAATTAACATGGTCCGTGAGGTTTTGAATACCGGGAACTCCCTACTTAAATTAATGATCCCAGGTCCTTTGAAAATTAATTTGGTCCGCTCTCTAATGTATGAACCCATTTTTAAATTGACACCAGGGGCCTATTTCATAAAGATAGAAGTACAAATCTACAGCTACAATTCCAAAAAACCCTTGACATTTACACAAGTGTCGCCCAGTTTATATCTTATTTTATGCTATGGTAATATCTCCATTTTATTTAAATATTTTTCAAATTTGACCACAGTTTCGGATTTAGCATTAAATTTTCTATAATAACTGAGTACCTGTAACCTTGAATTTTACAAACTTGGTATCTAAAGAACAGCTTGATCTTCACCTTATTTAGCGAAGTCACAATGTCGTATTCACTTCAACGCTTACCGTTTTTCGAAAAAACTACCACAAAACGTCAAATTTTACAAAAACTTGCAAATTTAATCAGCTTTCGAATGATATGTTAAACGTAATGATTTTGTTTCAATTTCATGGAGAAATTTACTTTTGAAACCAAAAAAACGTGATGTTCTCATTTGGCATACAAATCAGTTACTTGGGTAAATAAAACATTATGACAATACCTTAATGGAAATGTACATTTTAAACATAAAAAACTCTTCATTGGAATAAAAAGCAAAGAAAAAAATTATTGTTTAATAGAAAATAAGGAAAACTGTCAACAAAGCGACACCAGATCAGAGAATCTTATGTTATTACATTTATTTATTTATTACTATAATTAAGGTATTATTTTTTTTTTTCCACGTAACGGCCTTAGGGACCACGCGAATATCATTCACTTCTTACTACTTCTCTCTTCCCACCTTTTCTTCATTCTTAGGTATTATTTTATTAGATTTTCAATGTAAAATTTAAAACTCAATGATAATGAACATAAACCTCAATTTTGCTAATAGTTTCTGTCTGCAGATGATATTAAAGAATACCACTTTTTGCAGTGAATTTATGGCTAGATGGGTCTTTTTTACAGGAGAAGGCACTTCTACCGTTACATATGGAGTGTCGTTGGTTTATTCATATTTGTATAGCTGTCGAATAGTGTTGAAAAATCATAGTTAGCCCAACAGATTGAATAATGTAATTACAAAGATTTGTTACAAAATATCCTACCACAATTTCATCACGATATTCAAAATTCACCGCAAAAAGTGGTATCCTTTAATATCATCTGCATTCAGAAGCTATTTGCAAAATTGTGGTTTATTTTCATTATCATTGAGTTTTAAACCTTACATTAAAAATCTAATAAAATAAATCCTAAATTATAGTAATAAATAAATAAATGTAATAACATAAGATCCTCTGATCTGGCGTCGCTTTATTGACAGTTTTCCTTTATTTTCTATTAAACAATAATTGTTTTCTTTGCTTTATTCCAATGAAGAGTTTATTCTGTTTAAAATGCACATTTCCATTAAAGGATTGTCATAATGTTTTATTTACACAAGTAACTGATTTGTATGCCAAATGAGAACATCACGTTTTTTTGGTTTCAAAAGTAAATTTCTCCATGAAATTGAAACAAAATCATTACGTTTAACATATCATTCGAAAGCTGATTAAATTTGCAAGTTTTTGTAAACTTTTACGTTTTGTGGACAGTTTTATTTCGAAAAACGGTAAGCGTTGAACTAAATACGACATTGTGACTTCCCCAAATAAGGTGAAGATCAAGCTGTTCTTTAGATACCAAGTTTGTAAAATTCAAGGTTACAGGTACTCAGTTATTATAGAAAATTTAATGCTAAATCCGAAACTGTGGTCAAATTTGAAAAATATTTAAATAAAATGGAGATATTACCATAGCATAAAATAACATATAAACTGGGCGACACTTGTGTAAATGTCAATGTTTTTTTGGAATTGTAGCTGTAGATTTGTACTTCTATCTTTATGAAATAAGCCCCTGGTGTCAATTTAAAAATGGGTTCATACATCATAGAGTGGACCAAATTAATTGTCAAAGGACCGGGGATCATTAATTGAAGTAAGGAGTTCCCGGTATTCAAAACCTCACGGACCATGTTAATTAGGGGTTGAAACGGCCTGAAAATGCGTCATTTGACACTTAATTTTGAAAAATTTTCCGGGAACCCCGCCCTACCCCCGGTACTTTTGCCGTCCTGTATGTCGCCTAATCAAAATTCCTTAAAATATACACTGGATATTACAGCTTTTATGGATAAAAAAGTGGTTACCTCAAAAAAATCTTTGATTTATCGTATATCTACAACGGGTTGGAATAGAAAAGTGAGGTTTGCGGCATTTTGCTACATTTTTGATCTAGTTTCCCCCAATACTTGGAATGGCGCTAGGTTTAGTGTTAATATGCATATATTGCGGTACCCCATTGTAAACTTTAGACAATTTGGACCGGCATTCAAGGAGAAATAAAGTAGCTTTAAATCATTCAATTAAAATCATTTTCAAGATTCATCAAGAATAGAGTAGCCGGATTTGGCACTGCCAAGTACCGAAAATTTTGAATATATTCAGGAGTTTAAATAGTAAGTTTCTATGGCAGAGGTATGGTTTTTAGATGAAATTGAACTTATAAATGGTTAAGAAAGGATTTATATTACATGATTTAGCATAAATGGTTGGCATAATTCATTTGAAGTTATCAATGATAATTTCTATATCTCAGAAAAAATAGATTTTGAATGTTGACAAGGAATTCAAAAGATTGGCTTCTAAGTAATGAAACTTGGGACCAGTGCTGCCGATGCGGGTATTTTTTCCCGAAATCGGGAAATGATTGGCATCGGCGGGAATTTAACGGGTATCTCCGAAAAACGGGTAATTTCGGGTATTTTTGTTTTCCATAACTGATTATGTTAATACCTATTACATTGTTATCTTTTTCTAAATTGATAAAAACAATTATCGTCAAAAAGTTCAATAGCGATTGTAATATTTTTTTCGGTCAAGGTAGAATCGAAAAGGTCACTCAGTCTTCGACGACAATCAAAGGGATGAAAGCAGTTCAGTTCCTCAGATGTCCACGTGAATGTTAGGTACCGCAACCATCGCTGCTGTCCTTTCTTCGATGCTCAAATGTTTCAGCGCGGCTTTTGTCACGTATTTTTGTATGACGTAATTTACAGAACTATATTAGATAATATGATAATTGGCGATCCTTGAAAATAAAGGCAATAGTGATTAAGTATTACATTAGATAATATGATTATGATTTTATTTAGAGTTTTTTTTAATACAAATAATTTATTTAAAATATATATATATATATATATATATATATATATATATATATATATATATATATATATATATATATATTTACTAGTCTGCCTCTTATTAGTCTTTATGTGAGCCAGTTTGTGATAAATCATACATAAAAGTCTGAATTAAACAAATTAGGTGTTATTAAAATATAAAATTTTTACCTACTAATTTTTTTTTATTAATAATTCCTAATATTATATTTTGTACCTGTCCACTTTCCTTTTCTTTTAGTCACCCAGCAAAATAATAATGTAGGTAAATATTGAAAGGTTGATTAATTAAAAAAGGTTAAGAAATTGAGAAGGTTAATACAGTACTGCAAATTAACATTTATTATATTACACTGGGACTAAATTTAAAATATATTTTCCAGATATCAATTATAATAAATATAAAAATTATCCAGTAATCTTTTGTTTTGTGGACCACTTGGCGCCCCTTTATGAGTATTAGATGCCCCCCCTCGCTGGGTTAATAAAGATAATTTCCGAAAACGGGTATTACTTCAAGTATTGGCGGGTATTTCTCAGTAAAAATGGAATTTTCATGCAGGGTGGCGGGTATTTTGGGTTGGGGGGATCGGCAGCACTAGTCGCTTCCCCTCTTCTTAAACGATTGAATATAAGGATTTGAACTGATAGAAGAAAAACATAGAAAAGGAAGCGTTTGAAAGTAAAGCATTTTAGTATTGTTGATGCTCTGTTCTAATAATTTTACATTAAAGGTTATCTTAATAAAAATATCTCCATATTTTAAAATCCAGAGAAATACATGTATAGTTTAAACGATACGTCCTAAACTAGAATTTTTGTAGGTATTTTTCCAATTGATCACGATTCTAAGAAAACGAGTTAAAGGAAGAGGAAGTAGATTCTTAGTAGGTGTTAAAATAATTTAACACTGAAACCTTCAAGGTTGTTCAATTTATTTTATTTTCTTTATTCTGAATTAGTTTTATATTTTTGATGATTAGAATATGGAACTAAACCAACAAAATATTAATAACCTTACTTTGTAAAAATCTTATGTTGCCTAGGTGATTGTTATTATGAGCTCAACTTGAACAACTACAATTGTGTATCATAGTTCCCTGAGTGAAATATTTATAAATTATGAAATCCGGACGTTATAAAAAGCCATTTAAGAGTTATAGTGAACTAGGTGAAGAAAAGCAAAGGATTATTACTGGTCGACTTATAACTTTTCCTATTTCTACTTGCTTCAGGTTGCTATCTTTAGACCCTGTACTTTATTTACATTAATTTTGGTGGAAAAAACCAATGATTTACTTAGTATATATTTTACAGACAAACTGATAACATACCATTTCATATCCCTCATAAAAGAGTTTATGCTAATGAAATAAGGGATATTGAGAAATCAACAGAAACATTGGTATATAAAAATTTTTATTACATAGATGACTTATTTAATGATTTAATATACTCAGTGATTAAATAAAAAAAAAAAACTATGTTATAATTAATTTTCAATGATATTACAGAAGAAATGTCTTCTTCCCAGCATAGATCTCAATAAATCTAAGGATACAACTGTTGTAACACCGGAGACCATGAGATGTAGATCTGGAAGTTCTAAAAAAACAACTTCTGAATCAGGTACCTATTTTATTTTAAATAAAAATATAAAAAATATTTTACCTCATATCTTATTATTTTTTACATGTTATCCTTCTTGGTTCAGTCATTATGTATTTATGTTAGAGCCAGGATGGGCTGTAGTAGTTTCAAAAATGGATCGGAAAAATGTTGGACCTAGGGTTACCTAATAAGAGCTTAGTTTTAAAATTCTGTTTTTATCACTAATTGTCTTTCACTTCTAATCCCCTCAGTAATGTCTTATAGGTGCTATGAAATCATGCTCCTTTTGTGACTAGTTGCTATTTGGATGAGCCATTATATTATTTTCTTAGTTATATTACATTCATTCAATGGATTTGTAGTATTTTAAAGTTTCCCTGAAAGAGTAATTTTGAAAAAATTAAGTAAATTATGAGTGTACTTCAGTTTCTTTCTTAATCGCTGTATGTTACAATTGATCTTTATATAACTGTGCTCCATTCTGCTAACAGTTCCGAGATAAAAATGTTTGTATAAACTATCAAAGGAGGTCACATAAAGGATTTTTTCTATATTGTAAGAATCGCAATTTTTTTTTTTTTTTTTTTTTTTTTTTTTTTTTTTTTTTTTTTTTTTTACTCTAAAGTATATTTTAAGCCAATTTAAAAAAAATATTGATAAATATTTATATGAAATATAGTTACAGTGTTTTGTTATTTATATTGTAGGGCTTGAAAATGTGGCATGAACTAGGAACCATTAACCAGTTATAAATTTTTTTGGATAAAATAAATATTTATTTTCTGGAGATAATTTTATGATTGTATTTCTTATTTTTATCATAGTATATCATTTAATATTTCTTTTCTTATTTTATCATATCATCGAAAAAATTTGTCAGATATATGTATTTATAACATTGGCTGTATTATAAAGTCTGATATACAAACCTATAATAGGTTAAATGAGTGGTAAATGACCATAAAGTTGACAAAAATTTTAGTTGGTTTGTATACAGTGGCTATATATTAGAAATATGCTTTTAATTTCTGTTATTTAAAAGTTCTTAAAAGTCGATAAAAGTTAACTGTGTAAAATTTTAAAGAGGTCTTGAAAATAGATAAATTTACACAAGCAGGTTTAGTGATTTATATATATTTTAAAGATAAATTTCCAAATTTCTTTCCCCAATTATATAAAAATATATGGGATACAAATTCCTTGAAAGCTACTTCTTTTGATGATCTCTAAGTAATCTGGAAAGGGTCTAGATAGTATGAGGTGATAACATTTTTTTACTGTCTCAAATTATTGAAATTGTGGGATAAAGAAATAAAATGATTAGGAAAAATTTTCAAAATGAAACATTACTAAAATAAACTATTTAAGGAGTATATTAAGAAAAAAAAGAAGTTTAAATCAAGTCAAGAGGAGGCACCTATTACAAGGCTCATATTTATGGAAAACTATCAATATTCTATGAGTTAGAAATAAGATAAAACCTAATTTTACTTGGTATTGTTTTTTCCAAAAATAAGTTATAATGATATAAAAAATAGATGTAATAATTTTTATAATTTTTTTTCTTTTTTTTTTTTACAATTGCATTCAGATCCTGACAGTATTTTTGGCCCAATTTTGAAGCTTCCACCAATTAAAAAAACTGCGAAAAAAGGATTTCCAGGAAGTCCTGCAAAAAAAGCAGCTTTAAAAGGAAGACTAAATTTTGGATATGCTTTAGAAGTAATGAAGAATGACATAAGTAATACGTTTTATTATCTAAAATCAAGTTTTCCCAAAGAATCTCTGAGTTATTCTCCATTCGATTTTACGTAAGCTCTTATGCAGTATCTTTAAATTTTATTTTTATCAATTTTTTTTAAATTAATCTATTTTTGTCTGTTTTTATTACATACAATTGTTGAAAATATTAGATTACTTATTTTACATGCTGACTTCAAAGGAAGTGGCAAAAATGAAAGGTTATATTTGATGGGCGTTAACAATTTTTATTGTAATTATTCTTTAATGTTGCACATATTTAATAAGAATAAAAATATTTAAACAAACCATTAAGTGTAAAGAAGAAATTATATGTAAAAAGAAGAGATGCTTTTACCATATGGGTCATTCTCATAGAAACATGCAATCGGATGTCCAGAGGATTTTTCAGCACTATATTCTGGGTGAAAATTTCTGAAGAAACTTAAAATGTTCTCTTTGTTCTTTTCTTTTAGGTCCATATTATAAATTTAAATAAATAACATATTAAATAAGTAAATAAAATATTGGAACACTAAAATAGTCGTTTCCTCACCATGTCCAGTTCCGAACTTGGTTACTTTCATGAAAAAAAAATTTTTTAAAATGAGCAAATTGTTGTCTTCACAGATAATTAATACTTCTTAATCAGAAATATTATCAATGACAAAACTCTGATTTGTTTAGCGTAATTCCCTTTTACGATTTTTAGATGGACGTCTTCCCCTATTCTAGATCAGGCAAAAACAGACCGTATTTTTTTGGCAGTCTTCCCACAAAGGTCCACAAATAATGCTCGTAGAAATATTTTTATCTTAAAAAAACGCCTGATGTGTGTTTTGTTCAGTAATCTGATGTTTTGTCAAAAAAATATTAATTCTGTATCAAATGATATAAAAAAATAGAAGGCTCAGTTGATCGAGACTTGGTTAACCGAATTCTAAATGTAACATGAAAAGTCCCAGCTCTACAGGAGTTCCAATCTCTAGGAACGAGTAGTGTATCTAATCAGCAGAAGCTATGAAGTTCTCCACAAAGCAATGCAGATCTTAGACCCAAGCAGCTCTTCATTATTCACTAATAAGGAATGGCATTACCGTGTTGTTACCTTCTCAATTATATGAATTTGAAATGAGCTATTTTAGTTTTTTTTTAAATCCCTTTTTAGTCCACTTCAGCAATTATTGCAGGTAACCTATCATTGATTTCCCTAGTAGAAAAAATAATTGAATTTTTGAAGGAATGAAAGCTTTCTTAAATTTGGGTTATTGTGTTTATTATTTATTTTTAAAATCACTTACTTCATGAATACAGTCTAAAAACCTTACCTTTTGTGTTGAATCTTGCTGTGATAGGGTGGTATCAATTGCTCAGGCAATTAATCCCCCCCTCACTCAACCTAAACCCCATGTTGCTGAAACAAGGAAGAGGAGTGGAAAAAAATGCTTGTCAAAGTCCTCTGTTTAGTGATGTTTGGAACCCTTATTGGTAATTTTAGCATCCAATGTTTGGTTTGGTACCTATTGTTAAAACAGTTTATTATAATTGAAGTGTATAGGGTAAGAACGGGCCAAATCCTATTTTTAGTATTTTCCAGCACAGCATGTTTTTCACAAAAATCTGTACAACTATGTAAACATTTTGAATATTTTTTCCTGTCTACTTTTCACGTTGGTTTTGGAACAACAATTGAACTGATCCTTGACCCATGGTATGTATAGAGGGTCTTCTTTGTTTTTCCCCAGAACTGACTGCATCATTGGATCTCCCGTCCAAAAATCTATAAGACATTGTTATAAACTCAAGACACCAAAAATACAAGTAGACCCTTTTTTCCTCTTCACTCTTTAATCGAGGTGAAGAATTCGAAAAACCAGCCAAGCATAATTTCCAGTTTTTTTTTATAATAGATTTTGTGTTAGAGTATCTTTAGATGAAAATGATTTTCTCCCGAAAGTAGTTAAATCACATTGAAAACGGCTGTACAAAAAATAAAGCCTCTTCCTAAACCAGCCAAACCTTTTATTCTATTAACCGGTTGTGAAAATTTTCAAAAATGGACTTGGCTGGTTTTGGAATTCTAAGCATCAATTTTTTTTTGGTTGTTTTTTTATCATTGAAATTGTGTTTAATGATGAATATTGAATTTATTTAGGGTGATTGATTACGATGATTGCAATCCTAACGACTATTACACTCTTAGTAGAGATGGGATAATGCACCATGTTAAAGGAGTGGCAACATTTAAGCCGTTAGACTATTTGGAAATGGCATATAATAAGTACAATTATATGAGACAAGTAAAATTATATTTTTTTTTTTTTACTTAGCTTTAATTCTCATTCTGAATATCTAAAATTATATCTAAAACTTTTTAGATCGAATTATTCCGAAAATGTCTATGTTTCAAGTTGTTTAAGCAGTGGAAAAAATACATCGGTCAGATAAAAATACAGTCAAGAGTAGCGGAACTCGATGAAATTTTCTTGTTCAAGCGTGAAGAATTGAGGAATGTTATATTCGATGCAAAGAGCTTATGTTTCTCTCTTTCTCGCCTGTCATTTTTTGATGAATCCCTTATCGAACAAATGACTTTAGAAGATTTCTATGATAGACAGGTATTAGTAATGTTTAATTCAAATGTATTCTGATTCTATAAAGGTGCTCATAAAATTAGGCTGTTGGGAAAAATTATGTTATTGCCTCCCTTGGTCGCAGCTAAGTAAAGGAGGAAATAGTATTGTTTTCTCTATGATATAATTAATGGTTGAATGAATTGGCTAGGGATGCACTCAGGTTGATAAAGTACACATTCAAGTTTAAAAACACTTTATATATGGATACGGAGTGCCGACCTTTTGACCTACCTTACAGGTCTTCTTCAGAGCTAAAAATAACAAAAAACTGGATGTGACCAAAATTACACTAAAATTAACAAAGTAAATTAATTTACAATAGAATATCAAAAGTATTAATTACATAAAGAATATGAAATGGTATTAAGGTCTAGTTGAATGATATAATTTTTAATAACTGATTTTTTTTTAAATATAAAAAAGTTTTAAAATAAATATAAGAAGATTATATGAAATAGAGAAGGTAAGAGAAGCATATTAATAAATGAAAGGAGAAGTTGACGAATATGATGATTAGAGAAATTTTAACAACTTACAAATTTTTGCCATGTTGAAGACATAGGTTGATCTTATTTTTTAATTGTCATTGTGTGATAATTTGGTTTAATGTGAGTGGGGTATCGGCCTACTCTCCCTATCCAGGTGGAGGGATTGCCTCCTCATTGCTCCCTGACAAGCTTCCCCGTCCGGAGCAGCTACCTAGGGGAGGGGACCCTAGGGTGTGTACTGTTATTTACCTTGATCTGTAGTGTGGGGGTGAGTGTAGTGTGCTGTAATCTGTGTGAATGTATGAGCGCCAGTGTATTGTCCCCCCAACCTATGGCTATCTGCAGTACTATGACCGGGCGATGGGGCTGCCACCTCCTTTCGCCATCTAAACTTATCCACAGAGATGTTAATGTACCATATGTTGCCGATATAGTCCAAAACATATACTTATCTTTTCATATTTTTAACTCCGTTAACATTCAAATCCACTAGACTCCCAACTGGCTTCCCAGTAACCCACCGAGGTGTCTGAAAAGATGTCATAGGGACTTCCTGATATAGAACATTTATTGAAGTGATACTATTGGGTAGTACTTTACAAGTTTTTGCCGTGTCATTGTAATCATTTTACAGCCCATTTTCTACATTTATAAATATCAATAAAGTATAAAAAAGAAAAAAAAAGTAATTTTTTATTTCGTTTGACTTTTAAATCTAACTGAAGACCACTGATACACAAGCATTGACTTCTTTTGAGCTTTTTTGATCTTCCATATTTCTTTCATTTTTTCGCTGAGTGCTTTCTTCCTATCTTCTGACCATTTGATTCCTGCTTTCATCTTCCTTTCTATTGGACAGACTTCCCATTTGTCTACCTTATGTCTGAATTGTGCTCTATCTGTAATATCTCTCTCTGATATTCAAGCTTCCCTAAGATCCTTCTTTATTTCAGTTATCCATCCCATATTCTTGATCTTTTCTCTGTATTCCATAATCCGTTAAATCAGACGTGAGTTGTCCATCCTCTTCATGTGACCAAAGAATCTCAACCTTCTCTTCTTCATGTTATGAATTATATTTGATATTTCTTCAGTATCCTGTCTACTTCTTAGCCTATATCCTTCGTCCGTCTTATTCGGCCCCGATATCTTCCTGATGATTTTTCTCTCAGTCTTCCTTATTTCCTCCAATGCTCCTTTCCTATCCATAGTCAATGTTTCTGCCGCATAAAGGCTGTCCAGTTTCATCACAGTGTCTAATCTTGGTGTTTCTGGATGTGCATTTTTTGCTGTAGATTTTACCAGTTATCCAAAGAGCTCACTTCATCTTAAAATTCCTCCACTCATTTGCTTCTCGTTCTAATCCATTAGCTAATATGATCTCCCCTAGATATTTAAATTTTGATTGAAGTTTTCTCAAAAAATATCTCTGGCCTTTGCGGATGATCTGGTGATTCTTGCAAGAAATGTAGAAACTGCACAGAAACAGGTAGAAATTCTGAAGGAGACAGCAGCGTAAGTTGGACTGCAGATATCTTTTGAGAAAACAATGATTTAATTATTTAATTTTTTTTTTCATATTTTATTGTTATCTTCTAATGATGACTTTTGCACTGCCAAAAAACTTATAGTCGTATTATACCTTGCAGGATTATGGGAAAATTGTTTGCTAAAATTTTATTAAAACATACCCAATCCTAGATTTTTATCATTCTCATATAGATCGTGTATATTTGACTTTGTTGAATTAATTGCCTCAATATAACATTTGACTTATTCACATTTTATAGCGCATTGTTTATTTCTTTTTCAGCTTTTGAAAAATGAAGAAATTATGAATAAATTAAGAGAAGCTTGGTTCTTACTAAGAGAAATGTTAAGATTGGCTTGTTATTCTAATTTTAAAAATAGTGGTTTCACGATTGAAACAAGAGACCGTCAAATAAAACCAAAAGATGGTATATTTTATTCTAATTTTTCCAATAAGTTATCACTTATTACCTACTAGAGCTTTGAAATGTATGCATTTGCATATTTCTCCTAGTCAAGTAAAACATCTAATATCATCGAAATGTTTATGTTTTTGTGCTATTTGGAATCAATTTGAGTTATTTCTATTTTGCATATTTGTGTATATTTTGCCATAAATACATATTTTTACATATTTTGAACTGTAATTGCATATTTATCTGGATATCTGGCATATCAGCATTTGACATTTGAATTTTTTTGTTTCTGAGCAGACAATAAAATAAGACAATACCAAAAAATAGTTTTTTCGAAAAACGGTGAGTGTTGAAGTAATATAAGAAATTGTGAAGATCAAGCTGTTCTTTAGATCCCAAGTTTATAAAATTCAAGGTTATGTCTACTCTGCTCTTATAGGAAATTTAATGCTAAAACCGAAAATGAGGTCAAACTTTGAAAAATATTTCAAACGTAGATATTACAGCTTTTATGGTAAAAAAAAAAAAACCCTGTTTTTTTCAAAATAGTCTTTGATTAATTGTATATCTGCAATGGATTGGAATGGAAAGGTGAGGTTTGTGGCATTTTCGATCTAGTTTCAGCCAATTTTTATTTTTACACTAAGAGGTAATCACCCTGTATATCTATTTAATAACAAAATAATACTTATTATATATGCAATAGTAGTATTCATAATATTATTACAGATAAAAATCAAAAACTTTATGGTTTGAAAAAAGATCACTAATTTTTTTTTTTTTTTAATTTAAATACCGATATTCTATCTGCTTCAGTTCTGCCTTTGAGATATTGAAGGCCTTCTCCAGCCCAGCAAACCCTTCGTCATAAGAAATTATTAATGAAGATTTGTTTCCTTGTAGACCATCCTTCCATTTTAGAGCATTAGTAATGCTCGTACAAAGATTGCCTATCTTGTTCAGCTATCGAATGCTATGTGAAAAAAAATATATATAATAATAATACAAAATAAAAAAAAATAGAATTGATCGGTTGATCAAGACCTCAATTGATTGAAACTTGGTCAATCAAGTCCCGAATCTATATTTGAAAAAAGCAAAAAAAAAACAACATATTTTTTACTCACCGCTTGCCTCTACAGTCCCTCAGGAAAATGGGCCTCCTTTACAATCATATTAAAATGTTTTGCCAATCGTGGGCTTGCCTTTTCCACTTTTTCACTTCAAAGGATTTTATTATACAGTGGAGCGTCGATTATCTGAATGTCAATTATCTATCTGAATGTTCAATTAATGGAACGGTTTTTTTTTTAATAAACTTAAACTTCTATACCTACTTATTTGTTTACTGAGAACTTATTAAATCATTTCATTTATTTATCTGAATCCCTTCCTATTCGTTTGGATGATTATAGATAGCTCACCTTCAATTTTAAATCGTTCTTTGTGAGGTATACATCGTATTTGTGTTCACTTTTTTTTTAAATTAAAGCACGTCGACAAAAATAAAATGACTGTTACTTTCATTAAAAGACAGAATGGAACTATATATTGTGGTGATCAAAGTGCCAGGAATAAATTAATTAACGGGAAGCAGGGTGAATAAATAAATAACAACATGTGGAAATGCATAAAAAGAAGGTTTGATTGATTAATCGATGAATCGATTAGTGAAGCGGTGAGTGCATGTCAGGGGAGGTGCCCCACTACCAGCCTGCTGGAAGAAACGGCCACTCTTTCATCAGCTCGCTTCCCAGACAGACCTCAGTTTTGGAGTCGAGAAGACACATGGCCATCTTCAGGTTTGCTAGATGTTTATTCCTGTTGCAGAGTCGTCAAAGGAAAATATGAGGATAGGAACATTGAATTAATTATCATTATAATTTAATAGTTGGCCCTTCAGGCAAATGTTTAAGTTTAAGGCAATTAGTAAAATGTATATATATATTTTTAGACCCTTCAGGTAAAATATGTTTGTAAGTTTAGTTTATAAGGAGAAACGTGTAACAGTCAGAATGCCCTGGAACCCACCTGAGAATTGAAATTGAGTAGTCAAATTTTTTATTTAATCAAATTATTGTTATTATTAAAAACATAATAATAATATAATTTCGTAAATGAATAATTGTTTTATTTTTGCTTATTATTTATCTTGAGTTTAAATTTTATTGTAGCATCGCGCTATTATGCTTTTTCTTTAATTGATAAAACCGCGACAATATATATATATAAAACTTTTTTTAAGCAAATTTTGATTATCCGAACCACTCCTGATAACATTAGTTCAGATTATCGACGCTTTACTGTATTATCAATTTTCATAATATGTCAACACCTTTTCTGTCATTGCCATTCAATTTTATATTATTTTTAATTATTTTATCTGATTTTATTTTAAATAAAATTTATTCTGTGTTTTAGATATTTTTCTGGTTGCGATGTCAGGTGGAACTTTAAGAAATGACTATGTACCTGTGTATGAGCATTACCGGAAAAAACAAGAGTGTTTGAGCATTGCTAGGTAAGAGTTCTCTCTTTATTTAATTGACCAAGTTTCTTTGTATATGTAGAATAAAAAGATACAAATTTACATATACATATATGTATATATGTATATATAAAGATTGGTTAAAAATAAAATAAAATAAAATGTTATATAAAAGTGATATGAGCTAGTTAAAAAAATAAAATAATGCAAAAATAATAATTATTAATAAATGAAAAGTGTGATGAAGTGAATTGTTAAAATACAATGTTATGAATAAATATAAAAATGTTAGTAAATAAAAGAGGCAGAAGAAAGTGATTACAAAAAAACATACTAGATGGAAAATTAAAATAAACTAAAAAATATTCATCATGATAGCAACAGCCTGTCATGAAGAGAGAGTTTTGTTAATTTCTACATTGCTTATTTGAAGGGTGTAAGGTCCGTTAACCATGGTTCTGAAAAAATCGAAAATGTAAATTACAAAGTCTATATTTTTATCAAACTTCAAAACATGGACAATCTTCTTTCTAGCCTCCATAACAATGAAGCAAAATTTCGAGAATTTCGTACTTTACTGTCATTTTGAACAAAAGAAAGCTAAAGAAGTACTGAGCCCGGATAGAGGGCATGCTGTTTACCAAATGATTTAGACGGGATCAAACATGAACTTCTTATCACAATTCTTAGCTCCCAAATGTATATAAGAGAGGAATTACGATGCAAAGTTGAAACACAAAGAAAACGGTCATTTTTTCGGACTCATCCCATTAAAATACCTCCCTTTGCTATTTTCACGGTAGTTGAGATTACACTCCATATGTATGTTATGAAGAAGGTTTATGTACGAGGGTAAGTCAATAATTATCCGCAATATAGTTATAAAATTTTATTGAAATCAAATAGGAAACTTACAAGTACATCATTTTTCGACATAGTCCCCTTGCTTTTCAACGCACTTGGTCCAACGTTGTTTAAGTTTCCTGATGCCCTCATGGAAGAAGGTTTTGGGTTGAGATGGGAGCCAGGAATGCACCGCTTCTTTCAATGCTTCGTCCGAGGCAAATCGACGGCCCCTAATTGCCTGTTTGAGTGGACCAAACAAGTGAAAATCAGATGGAGCGAGATCGGGACTATATGGAGGATGATTCAATACTTCAAAATTGAGTTTCTGAAGCGAGTGTTTCTACAGTGTGGGCAGTTCTACAGCTGTATGCGGACGGGCATTGTCGTGCAACAACACAACGCCTTTTGACAGCAGTCCTCGGCGTTTGCTTCGAATTGCAGGCTTCAGCTTAGCAGTAAGCATCTCACTGTAACGTTCACTGTTTATTGTTCACTGTGTTTTGAATTTTTCAATCCATTCATAGACACTCCGTTGTGGCAAACAATTGTTCCCGTACTGTACCAAAAGTCTTCGATGAATTTCGGCCCCTGATACACCTTCCGACCACAAAAAAACGGATCACTGAACGTTGCTCTTCTTTGGTGCAAATAGAAAGTGGAGCGGCCATTATTAACAGCACGACAGCGATAACAAAACTAACCTACCAGCTTGATACGCACATAAACATAACAACGAATAAACAAAGCATGCGCCATCAACACAAAAGAACAGTACTGCCAACATAAACAAAAATATAACTATATTGCGGATAATTATTGACTTACCCTCGTATTTAAAAAATACTTATTTATTACATTAATACACTTATACATGCCTAATTTAAATAATTGTTTTTCAAATTTTGCTGCCCCCTGAAATCTTGTATTGAAGTATGCATTCGAGCATTATTTCTTCAGTTAATCTTGTTGAAAATATATTGGTTAGGTGGTTGAGGATTATATAAGAGCACTACTAGTTGCCCGATTTTTACTTTTAATTTATCAGTTGGTATTCCAGATGGACAGAGACTATTAAGAAATTCTTGTGGATATTAGACTGCATTATCAGTTCTTGCAACTAAAGCCATATGAATCATATTTTTGCATACAATATAAAAAAGCAAAGGGTCGACATTTTGATTTGGTAATAATTTTTAACTATAAAAGTATATCACAGTGTGTCAAATTTCATTTGTGACACTCAATATTATACGTTTAAATTTTTATTATTCTAAATATTATTATAGCTAAACCTTCCTAAAACTATTAAAATAATGTAGTAAAATTTGGTATAGATGGGTTCAGTTATTTCAAACTGGCGAATAGTACTAACCACATATCAGTCAAACTTCACTGGGAACCACATGTCGCTCCACAAATTTGCATCATTTTTAATAATTTAATTGAATATAAGAAAATTTATTATCAATGTCAAGCTCTATACAACACCTTATCTATGTAACCTCTCTTGAATAGCTTTCGCCACCTATCGGTCAATTATTAAATTTCATTGCGCACCACCACATATTTATCGCTTTTTTATTAGCAAATTAATTGAAAATCAGTAGATTTTATTGTTGCTAAACCATCCTGGAACGATAAAAATGATGTGGTCAAAATTTGATACAGATTAGTTTAGTAGTTTTCGCTGTTAATGATCACAAACAAAAAATGGCTTGTCCTTTTATATAATAGTATAGATTATGGCCCTTCAGGCAAATAGTGGACTTTTATTTTAGTACAATTTATTTTAAAACTTTGGCCCTTTAGGTAAACAATGTATTTTTATTTTTATTTTTGATTATATTTAGAAAGTATTGGGTTGTCACACATGAAATCTCTGATTTTTCTTTATAGAAGATTAAAGCGATGCCTGTTGATTCCTAGTAAAATATTTACTATCTATAATGAAGTACTTGTTAATGTTATATTTGCAAACTGTGTTTGTTTTTTTCCCAAGTAGGCTTATAGATTTTAGTATAATTTTAACTGTGGCCATGGAAACACGCAATTTCCGAACAATTTTTTTTATGAATACAAATTTGGTCATTCCGCTGCCCAGGCAGCGAGAAATATTACTCATGCGTTTAGTGAAGGAAGTGCTAATGAAAGAACTATCCATCGTTAGTTTACAAAATTTTCCTCAGGAGATACAACATTAGAAAATCTGCCCCGTAGATGGGAAAAACAATTGATTCAACATCATACTGTCAAGAAATTGACCAAGTGCATCAAAATTTGAATCAAGCAACAGCCGTTATTGGTAAACAGGAAAGGACCTATCCTTTTTCATGTTAACACCCAACCTCATGTTTCAATACAGACAGTGAATAAATTAAAGGGGTTGGGCTATAAAGTCTTACCACACTCCCATGTTCCCCTGATCTATCACCTACAGACTACCACTTTTTTTGGAGTTTGGACAACTCTTGAAAATTGCTTACCATTGATTTAGACATTAAAAATGCATGTTCTGAATTCCTTTCATCATGTGACTCAACGTTTATCAAATCTGGGATAGAAAACTTGGTTAGCCGTTGGCAGAAGTGTATCAAAAATGATGGTAAATATTTTGAATAAAAAATATGTTAGATTTGATCTCAAATTTTTATTTTCTTCCTGGTTCTAAAAACGGTCATTTCATGTGTGACAACCCAATAAATGGTCAGGATGCCCTGCACAACCCACTTATTTTATTTTGCAAAATATAACTTGTAATGATTCTGCCCAAATGTCTTTTGCTCTGTTAATTTCATTTGAATTTTTAATTAATCTATTAATTTTTTTTCAAGAGGTAGGATCGCTACAATATATATTATTGTAACATTTTGTGTGTTTTGTCTGGACAATTATTCTGTAATTTTATCTAATTATATTATATATTTGTTTTTAATATTTATGTCTTCTAACCATTTCATAGGACTGTAAGAATGGTTGACTATTTAGTCCAATTTATGCTCCATTCTCTTCTCAAGAATTCTATAGAATGCTTCAATGCTACATTAAAAAAACATACTTGCTATTTGTATGAAAAATTTCTTGAACCAAACTGGGAATTAGACGAGCCTCTAAGTAAACCAAGAAAATCAAAACCTATGGTAAGATGAATAATTAGTGTCAGTGCATCAGTATACAGAAATTGTCAATTTTAGAATATTATTTTCTGATGGTATTGGTCAAATGATGTTTGATTTTATTGTTCAGCTTAATAATAACGCCTTGAATAATTTTTCAATTTATGACAAAACTTATAGCGATTAAATATTTTAGACTGATGTATATTACAAAAATAGGGTTTGAAAATATGACTCAGCCATGAAACATTGCCCAAGATTTTTTAATGAAATTTTCAAGGTGTTCTAATAGAGTTTGAAATATTACATAAAGATTAGAAATATTTTTATATGAAACCAACCAAAAGTAACAATTTCTATGATTTTGCAATATACATGGTGTCCCGAATTTAAATGGCAAAACTTCAGGAACTTATAGGGGACCAAAAAACTAAGACAAAAAGTCCTTTAGAGATTTACTCGTTTTTGCTTAGTTTTAGAGAAAATCGCAAAAAAAGAAACAAAACAAAAATGTTACAGGTAGCGATTATCACCTTTCAAAGTTCGTCAGGCTAGGCAGTGAGATATGTAAACACTTAATGTTATCCTTTACATTCTTTTATTTGTTTACATTTTGGCTTCCTTCCAGGATTATAATTCCTAAATCAGTCTTCAGTCAGTTACTCCTCAGATATTTTTGTGTGAATAGCATCAGCCACAATGTTGTATACATATTCTAATGTTGAATACGCTGATATGATTTTTGTGTATGGTTTCTGTAACGGGAATGCTTTAGAAGCGGTGCGGGAGTATGCGCGCCGATTTCCAAATAGAAGAGTGCCTAATCGACGAGTCTTTTTGGTAACTTTTAATAGACTACGAGAGACTGGGTCATTCTTAATACGAAATGAAGGCGACCAATTCCAGGCAGCAATAAGAGTAGATTATCGGAGAAGAAATTGTGTCCAACGCCACTTCGATAACAATCCTGAGACTAGCATCCGAAGAGCATCTGCTGCATTAGCAATATTGCGGCAAGCAATATGGTTAACTTTGAAAGGTGATAATTGCTACCCATACCATCTTCAAAAAGTTTAGAATTTATTACCTCAAGATTATGTCAAGAGGCTGAATTTTAGTAACTTGTTTCTTGACAAAATTCGTGATGATAATTTATTTCCATTAAAAATTATATGGACAGATGAAGCTACCTTAACAAGAGGAGGAATTGTTAATCATAGAAATTATCATGTATGAGCTCTTAAAAATCCCAGAGCTATTAGAGAGAATAGGTTTCAGCATGAATTTGCTATTAACGTTTGGCTTGCAATTTGGAACGGATTACTGGTGGGACCATATTTTTTACCTGGAAGATTGAATGGTATCACATTTACACATTTTTTGGAGAACGACTTTTCTAATTATTTAGATGATTTACAGCAGCGGATTGAAATGTGGTTCCAACTCGATGGATGTCCAGCTCATTATAGCAGAGTTGGCTGGATATAAATTATCCACAATGATGGATTGGACGTGGAGGAGTTGTACCTTGGCCACCCAGATCACCTGATATGACACCCATGGATTTCTTTGTATGGGGAACCTTGAAGCAGAAGTTTATTCGGTGTCAATCAACTCAAGAGAGCAATTAAGAGACTGAATCATAGATGCAGTGCACCAAATATCATCAGAACAATGTTTAGCTGCAATTTATCAAGTGAGTGCTAGATGTAATGCTTGCATTGGTGCAAGAGGACAACATTTTGAGCAAAATTTACATTAAAAAGAACATAACATAAATATAAATGTAAATAAATAAGTATAAAAATGAAAACTTGTTTTGTTTCTTTTTTTTGCGATTTTCTCTAAAACTAAGCAAAAACGAGCAAATCTCTAAAGGACTTTTTGTCTTAGTTTTTTGGTCCCCTATAAGATCCTGAAGTTTTACCATTTAAATTCGGGACACCCTGTATAGTTGTGTTCAAAAGTTTCCGGCTACTTAATTTTTTTTTTAATATTTGGTCTCTATTAACACCGTTTAAAGTGAGATATATGGGCTTATCCTAGTAACAAATACACCTCTGACAACATACCTTTTACTTATCTGTAAGTAATTTCTTCCTCTCTCTCCGAGAAAGGTTAATCATCCAGAGATATTTTTCGTATTAAATTAACAGTAAATGATTTCTTAAGTAAAATTCGTGGCAATCATGGTCTGGAGGATTGATTAAGAAAAGAAAGGCAAAAGAAAACCTCAAAAAATGCAGATAAAGCCCATAGTAGACTTTCGAAATGAACCCTGAGAGGTGTACCAATGACATCTCTGAAGAATTAAGACGCCTAAACATCACTAATGTCAGCTGAGTAACTGCCATTTGACACTTCTATGAGTGAGGATTATACAGCCGAGCCGCTGTGAAGAAACCATTCATCATCAAGAAAAATCAGAGACCCTACCTTGAATTTGCCGGTGAGTATTTTCATTGGACTTTTAATAAGTGCAAAAATGAGACCTTTTTGGACAAAAAAACTCAGTTTGATGGCTAGTAATAGGAAATAGTATGTAAGATGACCTAAAGACACAAGGAATACTGTTCAATAGCAAATACCTACTGCTATGTTTGGTGGTAAGAACGTAAGGGTGTGGGGTGTATTTTCAGCTTATGGTGTTGGAACCTTCGTGCTCATAAACAAACGTACGACTGGTAATATGTTCAGGAATATAATATGAAACAATTTACTGCAATATGGGCAAAAAAAAAAAAATTGTCCATGTTGCATTTTGAAGTACAATAACGATCAAAAACATACCAGCTATTGATAACAGGTTGCTCCAGTCAAAAAGACGGAACGTTTTGAAGTAACTGACTTAAAGTTTGGACCTTAAGTCGATAAAACATTTATGGCAGAAGGTGATATGGCGTATGAAAACCGGAAAATCCCCAAATCATAATGAAATTTATCTAAAATTCACTGAACACTGGAAGTCCATTTGACAAGATAGAATTCTGGCCTTAATAAATTACATGTCGCAACGGTGTTTAGCTAATATTTCTGCTAAAGGTGTGGCACCTATGTATTAATAATAATTTATTGAAAAAACTGTAGGATAACCTCCTAAATTATTAAAAGTTGAAAATTTTTATTTCTATCAATGGCATATATTATTTGTTTTTGTTAATTTCCTTTAAATTAGTGCATTTCTTTTGCAGAAAATTGTTTAATTCTTTATAAAATTCTAAATTAAAATAAATTAAACTAAAATTTAAATTAAAAAACATATGAAATAGAAGTTAAGAAGAAATTTCGTGGTGGCCGGAAACTTATGAACACCGCTGTATATATCAGAGTTGGGCAAAATTTAATCATAGCTATTTGAGAACTGATTTCCTTGAATTAACCAACTAATTTATTAATGATTAAATCTTTCAGTCAATTAATCATTAGTTCACTAAAAAATGACTGAAAGATTATTTGTAAATCATTAATAAATTAAGTAATGAATTCCAGGAAATTTTTCAAATAGCTATGATTAAATTTTGCCTAACTCTGATGTATGTGTGTATATATAATGTATGTGTGTATAGTTTAATTTAAATTTTTAATTTAGTATCCAATGTTCCTAATTGACCTTCAACCAAATGAAGATCTTATGAAATTAATTTTTGTGCCACTATCAAACGAATGGATTATAGCATTTGAAGGTATTTTGGAATTATGGGTTAAGAGTGTTGAAAGTTTTGAGCCTTTTTCTGATGAAGATATTTACTACCCTTTCATAAGGTATGGTTTATTTGAGATTGCAATTTGTATTATCTTATCTCATATTATTATGATTATATGGTTTTAGACCGATCATTGGTGGAATTCAAGAACCATCTTTGATCGGTGCTGCACCGAAGTTACACGATCTTCTATCAAATGATTACATTTTAGAAGCCTTAAAAGAACATATAGTTCTCATCATTACTCAAAATATAGTACTTGTCGAACACTTTATCGAAAGATTGCAAGAATTTGCAATATTCTATAAGATGAACGTTGAATTAGAACCAGAAAACATTAGGGCTGAAAGAGGTGAAGTATAATTTTTTAAAACATTTTTTTTTCCATTTATTATTGATTATAGATTTTGTCATTATTTAATTATTAATATTTTTTTCTTTTTTCAAATTTTAGATATTAATAAATTTCGTTTTTGGCTCCGAGACTACGAAGACAAGATTTTTAAGTTGAATAAACTCCTTTCTGAACAGGACATTGGAATATTTTTTTTAACGATGAATAATTTTAAAAAAATGTGTATTCCTATTTGCCTATATATGCAAAATGTATTGAAAACAGCTCTTCCAGAGTAAGTTTCCATCATGATTATATTTTGGGTATATCTTTATATTAATCATTTCGAAAATTACTCTTTTGAAGGTTAATAAATCGATTGTAAAACTCATGTTAGTATTGAGTGGTGTAAACTGTTCAAAGCCATAGTTGGGAAGTAGCATCTTCTCCGCCCGGTCATCTGACTATAAACAACCTCGTCCTCCAGACTGAGGAAGTAAGAATAGGATTCTTTAGACAGAGCATTAATTATACGAGAGTGGTCTGAAAAGTTTCCGACCTAACAAAGATAATAGACATTTTTTCTGAAATTTCTTTTTTCTTTTTCAACATAGTCTCCATATAACTCTACCAGTTATGCTCCCATCTTTGTAACCCGTCCAGATAGTACTCTGCGTTTTTCTCTGCATAATAATTGTTTTTGAAGGTGATTGTCTCTTCATTTGACGAAAATCTCTGTCCTCTGTGCACAATTTTAGATTAATGAACAAAAATAAGCCGCTTTGGGCTAGATCTGGTGAGTAAGGTGGAAGGTCAAGCAGGTCAAACCATAATTCGTGGATTTTCGCCATGGCAACCGCTGTAGTCTGAGATGGTGCATTGTCTTGGTGGAACAGGATTTTCTTTTTCTGCAAATGTTGCCGTTTTTCTGCCTTCAGCTTGTCAAGTAATGATGTGTAGTATACTCCTGTAATGGTTTTTCCTTTTTGAAGATAATCGATTAAAATAACTCCATAACTATCCCAAAAAACAGTCACCATCACTTTCCCAGCTGAAAAAACAGTTATTGCTTTATTTGGAGCCGGTTCCCTCTTTGCAGTCCACTGTTTGGACTGTATTTTTGTTTTGGGTGTATAATGGTGTATCCAAGTTTCATCTACAGTAATTAATCGGCGCCAAAACTCCGATTTATTGTGCCCAAACTGCGCCAACAGAGCATTGGAAATGTTCATTTGAACATGTTTTTGGTCGAACATGAGCAAACACGGCACCCAATGGGCGGACAGCTTTCTCATGCCTAAATGTTGATTTATATATGACAAACAAATTCTTTTGACATTTTTATAACCTCAGCTATCTCTCTCACTTTAATTCAGCGGTCGTCTAGCAACATTTGGTGAACTTTGGCGATGTTTTCATCGGTAGTTGCAGTTTTTGGACGTCCCGAACGTTCATCATCTCCCAAGCTCTTACGGCCATGTTTAAATTCACCTGCCCAAAAATTTACTATGGTAAATGATGGTGCAGAGTTCTCGTACATAGAATCCATCTTTGATTTGCGTAGACGTTTTGTCTTTCAAAAACAAATATTTAATGACAGCTCGGTACTCCATTTTGTCCATTTTCACAAAAACACTCACATCAACTCTCTCAAACGACGGTTATATATGTAAGGTTTTTTATTTATTTTATATGGGGAGGGTCATTTAATAGATCTCTTGATAAAAATCTTACCTAAGTAAAGTAAACAATATGAATGTAAAAAGTATTTTTAATTAGTCCGGGGGCCTATGAGTTTAATTAATTGAATGAAATATGGTTTTGTACATCCCAAAACTGCAAATACTCCTTCGCAACCAAAATCACTAATGAATATTTAAAAAAATAAAACAGCTAAAATTAAAACAACTGTTTATGTATTAACATTAAAAAACAATTTATTACAAAATGAACAAACTAAACCAACCTACCTTAAATTTGTAAAAAACAAAACAAAACTTTGTATGATAACCTTGCCAGTCATAGTTTAAATTGTCTTTTTAAAATGATCCACTATTCTCTTTTGCTTTTCCTCTTAATAATTATTACTGGATCACACCTTTAGAAGGTCTCCAAATCCCAAGATTTCAGCACATCACAATCACCAAACTATCTGATGCCTACATTTCCTGTTCTCTCCATAAAAACTGTTTCTCACACTCCTCCTCTATTCTTTGTATTACCAACTAAATTTATTTAAGAAATTAATTTTAAACAAACTTTATTTATAATTAATTAAAATGAGATTAAAACAAATTATTTTTTAAATACAATCTCTTATCCATTTAAACTTCACAAAATACATTTTTCCAGATGCTATCCAATACAACTTACACCATTCTCTATTACAATTACATAAATAAAAACTAAAAACAAAATAAAATATATGTTCATAATAAACACAATGAAATAAATATAAACAACATTTAATTCAAATTTATATGCAACCATCTTCCATTCTTTAATTAATTTCAAGTTATTAAACAAGTTAAGTTTTCTTAAATTTATTTAAAAATTCCATGTGAATATAGACCACAAAATTTTAGGCCTCATACATATAACAACTGCGCGTCCAAAATGCCTGAAACTTTGGTGAGTAACTGGCAACAGATGAACAATGAATTCACTAGACTTTTATTTACGAGTGCTGCCATCTTCATGTTGACGTTGGAAATTTTTCAGACCACCCTCATATGAGGAGGTATCTTTCAAATACCTGTACATTTCCACTTATGGTCGCATATATATTTTTTTTTTCTGATAAAGCCTTGTGTTCTGCCCATACTATCATAATTTGTTTTTGTTGGTAGACATCTATCAAGGATTTATATAATATAATTGTTTTGGATTTGATATTAGGGGGAGGAATGTAGTAGGTTTTTTGCTCTTTTTTTATAACTTCTGAAGTGGTCATATTCAGTTTTGAAAGATAACTACTCATATTTACCCTGCACCTACAGATTAAAGTCATTTACAATACACACTCTAGTCATGTGGCTCTAAGGGGGGAATTTTATCTAATTGCCTCAGTTTAAAAGAAACTTAGATCATAAAGAGCACTTAACATTGTTAATTCTTATTTACTAATTAACCTTCCGTTGCTCGCGGTACCTGTATGTACATGGCTAGTCATGACTTTTTTGTGAGGTGATTCATCAGTAAAAAGTGTAAACGATGATTTTTTTTTTTTTACTTTATATATTTTCAGTGGAACCCCGTTATATCGATCCCCGATAAAGAGACTCCTCGCATAAACCGACCCTTTTTTGCGCTAGAACCCCTCTCAATAATCCGACCTTTTGAAACATCTGACCTGGCATAAACCGACTATTTTTGAGAAGATAAAGATCCATTGTTGCCAGAACGAAACCTCGTGTTTCCGATAAGTAATTTGTAAATATTTTCCTAGAAAGATTATTCACTGTTCTATCCTGGTTGTTTGAAAAAAAAAACAGTTTGATCTTAACTTCCACAATGTTAACATCAGACAAAGTGTTACGATATCTAAAAAAAGGAAATCTTGTACTATCGTGGAAAACTAGAAGCCCTTGAATAAAAATAGAAAAGGGTGAGCGACTTGTCATAGTAGCTAGAGATTTAGGAGTAGGCGTTACTACTATAAAGGTCTGGAAATAAATCAGGATCAATTAATTTCTTTTAGTGCGTTTTCAGATGACCCAAAAAAAAAAAAAAAAAAAAAAAAGACTAAGAAAACCTGCATCAGAGGTATTGGATGAAGTGGTGGATTATGGTTTTGCCAAGATATGTATTAGTCATCGTAAATGTTTGTGTTTTTTTTTTTTTTATTATACATATTTTATATACATGAGTATGTATTGTAATGATTTTCTTTATCATTAATGTTTAATAAAATCATATTTCAATAATTAATTGACTTTAACTCATTATTAGGGTTCTGTCAATATTCTTTTGAATTATGACTGGAAATATTTAAACAATGTTTTGTACATACTTTTTATATTTATTATTTTATATATAAACATATTTAAATTTACCTTAATTTAATTTTAATTCAAGTCCATTACTGAGAGAACCACTGAAACACTTTCACTTATTTTACCTAGTCCATTCTTTATCTCCTGGTTCATAATCTTCTAAGACTCCAGACACCTAGCTGCTCCTTGTCTCATAACCATCTCATTCTGTCTTCTTCCTTCTCTGTCCTAAAACCAACTGCCCTTTTTTCCTACCTGCCTCAAGGGCTGGTACTACCTCTCCAGGTATTGAAGGTTTCTCTAATCCCTGGGCTCCTACCTGGTTTGGACCCTTACTTCCAATATTTGCTCTTTCTTGACTTAAATTGCAAATATCATTACAGTATGTATTTAAAAATTTAGTTTTTCTGTTTCATTTGTACTAAATAAATTGATGTTTTGTATTCTAATTTTTATTTTTCATTCACCCCTGAACATATGTATGTCTAATTCACCAGTGTGACAGACTCCGTTTAATCCGACCTCACCTCAAGTCCCAAACAGGTCGATATAACAGGGTTCCACTGTATATGTAAAAGGGATAAAGGGAAAAGCCATAATCTGAGTAGTAATCAATCTATAAAAATTTATTTTATGAAACATTATTATTTATAAAGTACTTAAGATCTTGTATTAAAAAATATTTTAAACTCATGTAAACTGGAAAAATTTGAACATAGCAATTCAAAAAACTATAACTATTAATAGTTGAAATTAACTTAGACTAATGCAAAATTATAAAGTATAATAAATGTAAAAAAAAATAATAATAATTGGATACAACTACAATGCAGTGCCAAACATTTTTGCTGAGAAAAAAAAGTCAAAATTACATATTCTGTTAATTATTTTTTCTAATAATATAAATTAAAATAAAAAAATCAAATTAATTATCCTCAGGCAATTACCCCACCTTGGTGTACCTAATATATCCCAAACAAAAAATTTTTAAACATTTATATGGATTAAAAAAAACAAAAAACTAATTCATATTTATCAATATAAATGAATGAAATGGGAGACAGATATTAGTCCATGAAAGTATATTGAAATTAGGTAACTGACATTAGTGGTCGTGGTGCACCTGAGAGGTGATTTTCACTTCTACGCCTATCAAATTCACTCATTGTAACTTAACCTGGTACTGGGTGGAAGAGGAGGGAGAGGTAGGAGGACTGCTGGAAGGGAAGCTTACACATGCTCTTTTTTGTGAATTACAGAAACTTTACTTCACTGGACCACCTCACAGGTGACTGCGAGTAACAGAAGGTTAATAGTGTTCCTTTGAGATCAAATATGAATTTTTTTTTAGTAAGCAATTATCTTTTTTATTTAATTATAAATGTGCTTTTAAAAACAAAAAATGTTGGTGTTAAACCGATATGCATTTGTTATAAACCGGGTTTTCAGAGAAACCTGAGGCGACACCTTGATAGAAAACTTCTAGTGTAAGAAAGTTTAATTCTGTTAATGATCATAAAAATTTCTTGACAACAAGACTGTTTCCAAAAACCCTTGAGATTCTTTTTATTCAGGTTCTTATGTAGTTGTTTTCTGTTTTTAAATTATTTTTCTTGAATTTACCAAACTTTCAAAAACTTATGCTGCTTTATAGTAGTTAAAAATAAAGTAATGGGGCGAGTCTGAAAAAATGACCGTTTTATAGGTAAAAATCAAAATTTATTTTTCTTCTACTTACAAGGGTTTTAATAATCAAATTATAAACCATTGTGCTCTATGGTTTAACGCCATCTGGAAGCCAGCTGTAGAATTCCTTGATGGTACCACTCATTGTGTTTTGAATCAAAGAGATCACGAACCCCCATTTTCATCTTCATTTAAGTGGTTGAATGTTTTTCCATGATGGAAATGAGCCATTGATCTGAACAGGTGATAGTCTGATGGTGCTAGGTCTGGACTATATACCGGGTGAGGGAGAAGCTCGATTCCATCCAAATTAGCTAGTTTTTCTTTTGTTTGGCGAGAGGTCTGGAGTCTGGCATTATCTTGTTGGAACAAGACTTGCTTCCTGTTGACTAAACCTGGATACCGCTGAACCAGAACATCGTACATTCTCTGCAGTTGTTCTAAGTAGATCTCTGAAGCACAAAGCGTCCTGGTTGACTACTGAAACACGCCCTGTTCCTGATTTCCTTTCAAGGCTCAAATCACCTTCATTAAATTTTTGGAACCTCCTTCTCACCATCCTTTCATTTAAAGAGTCTTCATCCCCAAATTCAACCACTAAACGAGTGGCTTCAGCTTCTGAAAACTTCCGTTTCTAATAATGAAGCAAAATTACAAGAATTCCATACTTTACTGTCATTGTGAACAAAGGAAAGCTAAAGAGTACTGAGCCCGGACAGAGGGCATGCTGTTTACCAAATGATTTAGATACACGGGATCAAACAACTTCTTATCAAAATTCTTAGCTCCCGAATGTATATAAGAAAGGAATTACAATGCAAAGTTCAAACAAAAAGAAAACAATTATTTTTTCTGACTCATCCCATTAAAAACAAACGAAAAATCAAATAAATTTTTCAGTGTGCCAAATTTTTAAGTCTGATGTTTTTAAATTGTCGTAGAGTACTATAATTTTGTATACAACTATACTTTTTATCTATGTACTTATATCTCTGTTAAGGATAACAACAGCTATGCTCAACACAAAAATGAACTTGATTACGAACATTCTGAATATTCTTAAAAATGAGCCGATGAGTGCCCAGGGTTATGTCGAATTGATGGAAGTAGTTCGAAGGCATCATGCAAGGGTATAAAAATATTGTTACTATTATTTTATTTTTCCATAAGGTTTTCTCCTACTATCATGTCCACTTTATATTAATTATTTACTTTAATTATTTATATACTCATCGGATATTCATGAAGTTCCTTACTATTCTCACAGTTTTCAATTGCACAGCTTTC